>CM046879.1:91144869-91744869 GCA_025667525.1 Glebionis coronaria | reverse complement strand
AGTTAGATAACTACATACATCTTAGCTAGCCCAGCCTTAAACAAAAATAAAGGCGAGATAATACATACCATATTTGTATCGTTAAGAGAGCGACTCCCACATAAACTGGAAAGGTATTAATTTTGGCATATTTTTTGCTCTACACATTGCTATAAAACATATACTCGTCAATACAACACTAAACCATGTGTATCTTTTGTAAAATTGGTTCAAAACTTGATAACACAAATAAAATATCTAGCTAGTGAAATTCTCTACTATACGCAACATAAGTGAACCCAACATTCAACTACCCATGATTGGCTGGATGAGCAAAAGTCGTGTGGTTTAGTATCTTAAACCATATAGAGATGCATCAAAGTAATGGTGCTCAAAAATAAAATAAAATTCAATTACTTATAAGGAACGCTAAGCAACATAACATGCTATGTTGATCGTTCTAGTGTAATAAACAGCCCTAAAGTATTAAGTTCAATTTGAACTCCAGTCTCTTATCATTTTAGCTTAAGACAATCCCTAATAACCTAAACTAATCTAATTCATGTTAGAGATTTCCGCTATGATAGTTTCAATTTCATTATTACATTCATATAGATTTGGAAAACATATTTAGGTATATTTTCAAGGAAGCGTTTATATATACAATTTATTTTGAGGAAATAGGAACACATACTCATTTCTACTGGTCCTTGTATTACCTAAAATATAGTACATGACTACTTTCTATAAAACTCATGTGTAACTTTAAAACAGTAAGATGTTAATCAAATGCACTTCCTTTGTTTCTTACCTTTCCATGACAACTTAAAAGAGGAATAGATAAGCCTTGTTAACTATGCGTCCCTTTACTGTATATGAGCAGCAGCAAGCAGGGTGTGGATATTTATGAAGCAATTCTCTTGTTACTTGTTTAACACAAACTAATGTAGTGCATAATTCTAGCTTAATATTGGTTGTTCACATAACAACCCAACCTGTCCTAAATCAGTGTTATAACATTTAAGCATTGCACCATGAATATGAAACAAATTAATCTAGTTGCCATGTAAATATTTTTATAGATACTATGTGGATGGAACATTGGAAAAAGTCTTTTGCTATTTTATGACCTAAACTCGATATTACGGATTATTTAACACAAAGAGGTTACTTGGCATATACCTCAAAGATCAATGTCGAGAAAGTAAATTCTATTCTATTTTATGCTACTAAATATGTGCTTGGCATGACAAAGCCACATGTTACTATGATGATTGATGCCCAATGCATGAAGGTTAACAAAAGATTCATTCCAACTGTAAAATACCTGATGGCGCATTCGCTTAGAAGACCATGATCATAAGCATCTATAAAAATTTGTGTATATAATGTAGCAAGGAGGGATTCATATTCTATTCCAGGACCAGTTTAAAATATTGATTTCAAGATAAGTTTGGAAGCTAGTAATTAACTTGCAAATTGCAATCATTGTTCACTTGGTCCAACCACCGTGTATGAGAGTGCATTAAAATTGAAAAAGCCTCTATTCAAGAGTAAAGTGAATTGGTTTAATTATAAAGAAGAATTCCAAATTACCTGAATAACCCATCCAGTTACCACTTCAAGAAGGAGCACACCAAAGCTATATAAATCACTTTTCACTTTTAATATGCCAGTGTTCGCATACTCTGGAACGACATACCTCCAATTGCAACATAAATAGGATTTTTCGTATTTAGAATAGACGAATTTTAAAAGTTAACAATAATTTGCAAGCATACCTGAATGTCCGCATAACTCTGGTATTTATCTGACATTCTCCTGAATCCATCTGTAATATTATGGTGCCGATTCACCATTACTGATGCCCGACTCAATTTGCTAAATTGCTTTGACCTGTGCTCCGACCTCGTTATCTTCCATCAGCCGCCTTATCCCTCTCTCAAGCTCGTCTGCATTGATAATGACTATATCGCCCTCCGGATTAAACAGATTGTTCTTATAATTGCTCTTAAAAAAACATTGTTCTTATAATCCATCTTAATCTCCACTGCCACTCCCAGCTGCACCACTATTTTGAATGCATTCATTTGTTGTTCAGTATACATTGGCCGTGTTGCCACTGGTACACCAAACCACAAACTCTCCAACATTGAGATCCACCCACAATGGGACACGAATCCTCCCACCGCTATATGAGCTAGCATCGACACCTGTGGGGCCCACCCGATTACTTTCACCCACTGCTGGATAAGCGCGTTGACACCCGGTGGTGCACTCCAGGATTATGGTTTTTTTTCGTTTTCTAAGGTCCTTCTAGTTTAACATGCGACTAAATTTGGTGCAAAATTTGTAGTTGTTGTCCAGAGGTAAATAATGTTTGTGGCTTTAGCTACACCCATCAAATACGCAATCTTATTTCCGTAGGCTTAATGACAATGTCTGACCGCTCAAAGTCAACATAAGCTCTGCTATATGATTGACACTTCAGGGTGAAAAATTAAAGGGTCAGCAGGAACAACTACACACTTACAATAATCAAAAATCAAACAAAAAAACTGTATCTAATTAATCCCAAAAAAAAACTTATAAACCTTAAATCTATTAATTAAATAACAAACATTTGATTAACGATAAAAAAACATAACTTATAAACCCATAACCCTAAATCTATTAATTAAATAGCATACGTTTTAATAGATTATATTCCAAAAAAATAGATAAACCCTAGATCTATTAATTAAAAACCATACCTTTAGTAATACACAGTGATTAACAAATTTATCGCTCTTTAGACTGAAGATTAAAATTAATTTTCATGTGGATGAGGGTGAAAATGGGGTGGTGGAAATTTTAATTTAGCTTTTCAAAATTAGTTAATATGCTTTGTTTCCCCATTAACTTTAAAACTTTCCAACGCGTTTTTGAAGTTTTTCTTTTCACACTTGTGACACATATATTTTTGGACGGGTTTATGGTTTTGAAACCCGGGTCAGTGATCGCCCCGGCCAAGCCTCCGGGTCTTCGCGTCAACCGGTTCGACCACCGGGTCGACCCGACTTTATACTGTTCAAAAAAATATATATATTGTAGCTTCTCCTGTAGAAAAAAAGTAAAGAAGCATAAATCCCACCTGATTATTAATATCCACACATTCATAAAATGAAATGGTATAATCTTGCAAACACCAACAGATGTTCGGTTGATAGATATTCAATACCAATCATCAAGTTTATTCTAAAATGAGATGGTATAATCTTGCAATATAAAATAAATCTTATATTACCTCCATCAACTATGTTGATCCCGGCTGGTTAATACAAGGTTTTTAACCAAGTATAAAATAATTTCGTTCCAAGTCTTTTCGAATTGATTACTGGTAGAAAGTGCGACTCAGTCGTTCTTGGTGGAAAATAAAAAGGCTTGATTATCTATTTTGATCTAAAAGTGAAAATGTCGTTGAGTAAATAAATAAAAATGAAAGCTTGAAAATTTAAACTAAAAATGAAGACTTTAAAAATTGAAATGGTAAATGATTAAAACTTATAAAAATGTAAACTTTAAAGATTTAAACTAAAACAAGACAAGTTAGAATAAAGCTAAGTAAAAAGGCGGGAAAAATAAAGTTTAAATAAAAAACTGGAAATAACCAACCCTTATCCGGAATGTTATCCGGAATGAAGACAACACCCTTATCCGGAATAATATAATCCCTTGTATCCGGAATAAACACTGCTGCTTATCCGGAATAATAATCAAGATGCTTATCCGGAATAACTTGTTATCCGGAATCCCCTGCCAAAGCTTATCTGGAATACACTGTCACCTTATCCGGAATATCACCTAAAACAATTATCCGGAATAACGTATCTGTGTACTTATCCGGAATCTTCACGAGTGTCTTATCCGGAATCAATATGTGATGCTTATCCGGAATACTTCTCTTGAGGTGCTTATCCGGAAAAAGTAATGAAGGGCTTATCCGGAATAATAAAATAGCGACTATCCGGAATGTTGTTCTACAAGCTATCCGGAATAAGAGGGTTCTAAGGCTTATCCGGAATCAATTTCGGGCCCTCATCCGTAATCATCTATTCGATCTCTTATCCGGAATCTGGAAAATAAGCTATATTCGGAATAAATCTAAGGACTCTTATTCGGAATAATGGAAATGCAGCTTATCCTGAATAAAAGGGTTTTAACGAAACCCGGAATACACCACTATTAATCAAATAAGCAAATCTAAAATAAGCTCTTACCAAAACTTAAGCCAAAAAGATTTTTAAGAAAAAAGTAAATAAGCCAAAATTTAAAAACTTTTAAAACACTAAATAAGCTAGAAATCAAAAAACACTTTTTATAAAAACTTAAACTTATTAAAAACAACTTATTTTTAAAAACTATTAAGCATTAAGATTAAGGAAATAAGCACTTTAATATAGAAACTTTTAAGATCACAAATTTTATAAGCACAACCAAATAAGCTACACAATCAAATCATCAACAAAATTAAAATAAACTACATGATTATCAAGATCAAGAAAAAGATTAAGAAAGGTAGAATGAGAATTAAGAAAATAAGCTTGATTGATTAAAGATTAATATCAAAAGATTACAAGATTAGAGTAAAGGTTTAATAAGCTTCCAAGAAAAACTAGAGAGAAAAATGAATACACACTTAAAAACTAAAAATTAACTAAAAACTCTAATAACTAACCACCCTCCTAATGACATATTAGGAGGGTATTTATAGGAGGTGGGGAGATTAAGTGCTTAAACTTTCTTCTTTCTTTCTTCTCGTCTCGACTCGATTTAATTTCTTTGTCTTTCTCGACGTCGTCTCGGGATTTGTCGATATAAGTTGAACTTGTCTTATAATTTTCTTCTATAATTAGACTTGAGTTCTTCGACTTCATTAAACTTCCGTCTTTAGACTTTTTCTTCGATAAATCTTCAGATCAGGACTTGGACTTCCGTTCTTTTTGCATTCTCGATCTTTTGACTTCGTCTTTAGTATTTTTCTTCGATAAAAGCCCTTGATAGCCCATGTTTTCTTCCTTTTGCATCTTTTGGTCCTAAAACACAATAAAAACACAAACCACGCATAATTCCGACTTTTATGACATAAAATACACGTTTTGGTCTTGTTATTATTGGAAATAAGTGGTAAAATGATAAGTGTTTTCACACTTATTACTGGTGCAATTTAATCAGATCTTTTTAATAAAGTTTTGTGATTATTTATGAGTTTTTAATTTCAATTGAATTAGGATTAGTTTCTTATAAAGATAAATAGCATAAAAAGGTACCCATCTTAATTCAAAATTCAGTTAAAGGTAATCAACTTTTTTTCTCAATTTAAGGGACTCATCTTTTTTCTTGTTACAATGTTGGGACAACTAACCAATGTGTGGGTCTACGTAATCCTTAGATTATCTAAACCTTGAAATGATTACAAGAGAGAGAGAGAGATAGATGAATATCTAGAGAGAGAAAGTAAGGAGAGGTTAGAGAGAATAAGAGAATATTAGATTGATGTGCGTGTAAATGTGTGAACCAACCCCTCCTAACATGCTATAGGGGGTATATATAGCCCACCTTACATGTGGGCTTGATGGGTTATATTGTTACAATACTAGATCACGAGCCCATGCTAGATGTATCTCGTTGGAGTGACCGATCCTTTTTAAATACGTAAAAACGTATTTCCAACAATCTCCCCTAAGGGAGGTCGCTCCAAGAGACAAAGTCCTAAATAGTCTATAGCTCGTGATTTGTGCTAACTATGATGTGCCCGAGACTTTCTTAGAAATTTCGTATTCCCAACAATCTCCCCTTAAGGGAGGTCATACCTTTTTACAAAATCTTAAACCTAGCATACTATGCTGGAGTCTTCGATCTTGTTCTTGTGAATATGCTGATGTGATCTTTGACTTTAGTCTTGAGCATATTTCCTTGCCTTGACCTTGTGCATTCATCAATTGTGATATTCGCCTCCTCGTGACTTCATGTTCCAGATACTTATACCTTTATAAATTCTTGAAAGCTTCTGAGTTTGATACAACGGAAGACTTGACTTTTAGACTTTCTTGAATTTGTTGAAGTACTAAGTGCATACAATATAAGCATCTGGGGACGACTTATTTTCGGACACCGCAATTTCACCGTCTTGTTACGTTGCATAAGACAGTTAGCAACAAAACATATACACGGATGAAATGGATTTGAACATTCCAACCTAATTAGGTAGCATTTTACCTCCAGTCGGTGAAGACCATTGGACGATATTAAATATCGTACTTGTGGCAGGTAGTTTCAATAAAGAACCTCTTTTACAAGATTTCGCGGGTAAACCCGTTCTCTTTACTCGACCGTCCAAAGCTGACTGCGAACGTAAAGAGTTAATCATTTGGATAAAATTATCTACATGATTGAAGCCATCAATTCATGTACCTGGAACAAGTGAAATTCAATTAAGAACCGCACCACCATTACTTTCTAGTTGTCACGAGCTTGATTCATATAGAATCTTGCAAGTAACCTACCAAGTGATGTTTGATGTTAGCACTAGAATGATTTCCACTCATCACTGTGAACACTAAAGAGTGTCACTCCGAGTGTTCTAGCAAGATCACTAAGATATTGTGTAGAGTCATGGAACGTGTTTAAATTCAGTTAAGAATTAAATCATTGTTGCTTTCCAGTTATCACAAGTTTGATTAATAAAGAATTACACGAGTCACCTACCATGAGCTTTTTGATGTTCACTCAAGAAGGATTTCCATCTTCATTGTAAATACTTTTGTATTACTCGGATGTTTAGGTAAGATCATGAAGATTTTACGTACAACTCTAAATATCTTTCTTACATTTCATATAGTATGAAGAAGCAAGGAAATATGGAAGTGTGTCCTAATGAGATATTTGATGATCTCAAATGGCTCTAGACTCGATCGTGCATTTTGGATTTTAGTGATCGGAGGCTAGAGAGGAGTGCCATCTTTTCAATACCAATTTATATGTAGTGAATAAATCGATAGATAATGTATTGATCTCTGTGTGATTAAAAAAAATACCTTTTGAGAGATATTTGAGTTAGCTGGGATGGGTTGTGCATCGCATCACTGGGTCCATGATGTCTATCTTCAATAACATATGCGTTGACCCGGTTTTTGCCTAAGTTGTAAGGGGGGCTTCTTTCTTTCTATCCTTTATCTTTATAATTCTTTTTCATTCTTCAACCCCTTCAATGCTTACCGATACGTCATAACTAGCACCTTGTTGTGATTGTTCTAGTGCTAACTTAAGTACTTGGTCGGCATTCAGCTGCATTCACAATCTTTCTCCATTTTTCCTAAGGACTACTGTTTCTATCTATGTAATGTCCTTGGGAAGATTCCTCCGGTTT
Organism: Glebionis coronaria; assembly: GCA_025667525.1. Lineage (NCBI taxonomy): Eukaryota > Viridiplantae > Streptophyta > Magnoliopsida > Asterales > Asteraceae > Glebionis > Glebionis coronaria. Next base: position 91,737,482 of record CM046879.1, on the reverse strand, counting down.
TGAAAGAATAATTGGACTAAACCTATCCTACCATCCTTATGTCACCACAATCGTCACCTTCGTGAAATATATAGTTATAGGTAAGTATATGTCACCATGAAATCCATTTTTGATATCCAAACCATTTTGCTCCCCCTTAACATATGCCACGATATTCAAAAACATTTCGTGTATGTTGGGATGAGCCAGCACATTAAGTAAACCATTATTGATCTCAATATTAAATCACATATTCTCCCACATATTAAAAATATCAACCCAATTGATGTTTTTAATATCAATTGATTTAATGAAGTATTAAGAAAATTTGGGAAGAAAAATGCAAACCCAATTATCTTCATGATTTTCACAAGCTCCTCCTCAAACTAATGAGGGTGTACTTGATATGTAAATTAAATATCTTTTAAACACAAGTGTAAGGTACTTATCACGTGCAAAGATCAAATATGATAATGTATTCACAAGATTAATATTTACGAGGTTGGACCTGAATGATGAGAACATCATATGATGGAATCACATGGTTCTTGTTAGCGAATGTTGGTCTCCCTCGTAACGTCTGAAATTATCGCCTCCGCGACACCACATGTACGATTGGTATCGTTGTCTTGACATCAATTATGAACTTGGTGATGACGTCTTGACACTAATTGAAAGTTGAATACTTCGTCTTAGCACCAATAGTTAACACCGGTAATTCATAAAGAATCATCATTGAAGAATCTGAATGCTTGACAATTGCTCCCCCTCAATTGTTGACTCGTGTTCTATCTAAAGAGTTGTAGTCGTTGTTTGAGTAGTCGCATCGTCGAGTATGTAGATACCAATAGTAAAGAACTACGGTTTGTGGAGATGATAACTTCATAAAAACAAGATTTATGTCGTTTCAACAAATAAATGCACTGAAGCGTATATGTATTCGTGTTAGATTGTGTTATAATATAAACACAATCCCTTACATGGTTATTAAGTAAACCATGCCCGAGAAAATTAATTCTCGTTGAGGAGCCAAAGCTTTTATAAGAAGTACTTGACTTTAATGTGAAAAGCGGGTTGCAGTCTGAAATAACTACAAGCCATATTGAGCATGTTTTAAAACATTTAAACTTCTGTTCGAAATTTATTTACAACCTCGTGTCACTATTGAATGACATTTCTAGGATCGTAAATATTATCGATTCCAGAAGACATGCTCTTTTTATCAAAACATTGTTGAACATACAATTTTGAAAGACTTAGAAAAACCTTTTGAAAAGTTTTTGAAAACTTGTGTTCAACGGTTTTGAAAAACAATTACTTGAGCTTAAGATTTTGAATATCTAACTAAACGAGCTCAAGTCCGAGAAGTTGTGATCTTCCCGTTGTGAGGATAAGTTATCATTAAAGATATACTTTCCTTTTAACTTAAGAACGAGTTCTAAGCTAACATTTACTTAGAAGTCGTTCTCATGAGCTTGAAAACTTTTGAATGTTTTAACGTAAAGCTCATGACCGAGAAAGGTGAATTTCTCGTTATGAAGAAAAGTTATCTTATTAAAAAGATACACTTTCCTTGCTGAGCTTAAAACTTGGAATGTTTTAATACAAGCTCATGACCTAGAAAATTTAATTTCTCGTTGCTAAGGATAAGTTATCTTCCGTGATAAACTTTCCCTTAATTGAAGTCTGAGTTACAGTCTGATATTTAACTGTAAGTCATTGTGCATGAGCTTAAAAAATTCGAATGTTTTTAATATAAGCCCATGCACGAGAAAGATTAATTTCTCGTTGCGAGGATAAATTATCATCAACGATAAACTATCCTTTCTTTGAAGTATGGGGCATAATCTGATATATAATTATACACCATTTACTGTAACACCCCATTTTGATAAATGGAATATCACAGGATAATTATGCTGTATCATCAAAGCATGCAAGGTAAATGTCTAAACATTAAATGACCATAAAAGAATCCGGAAACAAACATCGGATTCACATAAGCTCCACACACGAAAATGTATAAGTAGAATGTAAAGGAAAGGACTAAACAATATCCAGCAAAGCAAAAGTATGTAAATGCATTAAATAATGAAAGAAGACTGACGCCTCATTCCATGCACGTGCTCTTGGAATCCTAGCTTTGCCCTTTAGTACATGTCGTATTGGGACATGGAAAGAGAAATACGGCTGAGCAATATGCTCAGTGTGCGGATATATAACATATAATGTAAAGCATAAGCAAGTAATGAAATGAAATGAATAGCAGCGGAATAAATGTACGTCCTAAAAACCTGGTTTAAGTTCATAAGATTGGTTTATATTTCTGAAAAGACTTATGTTTAGTTTATCCTGAAAATATGTATTTTAAATATGCCCGGAGCCCATATAGGTCATGTTATATCAACGTGCATGAATACTTAGAGGGGTGACCTCATCATGCAATTAGAGGGGCTGCCTCAGTTAATATCTAAAATGAGTGGAGGGATCAGATCCTGTAATGGATGCAAGGCACACACCGTAGATACCATGAAATCATACTACTTGTCCTAGGATGCACCCATTCGCCCCACATGATAATAGTAACATATGTCAAATAACATAAAGGGACGCTGCGAGCAATCACTCTCACCGCAGAAGAGTCATAACACCGGTGCCTCCAGTGTTATGGTTATGGAACCCCCATAACTAGAGGAAACTGGCATGCATGTATATAGCTCAAGCAATCTAAAATAATCATAACATGTACTGATGTGTTTAAGACACTTAAACTACTGGGGAAAACAGATGGCTGCAAACGGGGAAATCCTAAGTATAAGAAAGATGTCCTTACTGAAGGACGGAATATCCATACCTTATGTCCAGTAAATGAAGACGAAAACGAACGTAAAAGATCACTCCGACTTCACAATAGCTACATAGTGAAGGGACGTGAATATGTAAGTTTATGGACTTATATTTAATAGTCGTGTGATAGGATCAAACTCAGGATTATGGGATTGCACACAATACTTAAAGAGTTAATATAATTAATAAATATATATATATTGTATTTATTAATTTATTTAATAAATATATTTATGTATTTATTAATTTAACAGAGCAAGTAACTATATTATCTTAACGGTCATTAAATAATTAATGGTAAAGTTATAACGATTGTTAAATAAATATATAGTATACATAAACATAAGGAAAGAAGTTTGGAAGATTTTGGAACAACCTAAGGGTATTATAGTCGGCCGAATATAGGGCTCCAAGGGGGGGGGGGGGGGCATTTGTTGCCTTTTATTTATCTTGGGCTACAAGGGTTGAGACCTATAAATACACCTCTTTATCCCTCATAATTCACACTATAATAAATCTTCTCCCTTTCTCTCCTTTGGGTCGATCGCAACACCAAAACCACAAAGGGTTTCGGTTGGTTTTCTTAATTGGTTGATCGATTGTATACTAAATCTAGTCCTAGCCCCTCTCTAGGTTGTTGGGTAATTAATTACAAGCGTTGTAGCTCGGTTTTTACGTGCTAGAATAAAGGTTAGCTCATTGTATTATGTGTGTACAAGAACGTAATATAGTCTTATTTTAGACTATATCTTGGTATATACGGTTTAAACCCGTATCGGTGATTTGTTCTTCGTCTTGTGGAATTGCTTTAACGTAAAGGTATGTAACCCTAATTCACTTAATTATGATCTTGTTAAATCGCTTCCGCTATATGTGCTTTGATCTCGTTTAGGGTTTTATATAATTCTTATGATACTAATAAACCTTTAGTGGCATCGAGAGCCGTTTTAACATGTTATAATTATCGAAAATCTGAAGTTTTTTTAACTATAATCGTTTTGAGTTAAAACTACATGTTTTTTAGGTTTTCATAAAATTAGGGTTTTGTTTTTTAAAAATTAGGGTTTTGGCTCTATTTTTTAATAAAAAAGGGAATTGTTTTGAAACCCTAAATTATATGTGGGATAATTTTAGATTAAATTGCATGATTAATTGTTATGTCATATATGGTTACGATCCGTAGAGATTTAATTGTTAAGATTTATGGGGATTCCATGATTACGTGCATGTTTTCATGGATCGTAAAATTATATGTTTATATGATTTTATATGCTACATGATTATTTGATTCGATAAATCTAGAATTAGGGAAGACTTTTATATAGAGATATAAAGACCTAGATTTGATGATTATTGAATAAATCGTATGCATGTGGCTATCTAATTTATTTGTTGCACATATAAATTGTTATTATGTGTTTATGATTTAGTTTTTTTACTTGTTTATATATAAAATTGTTGAATTGTTGTAAACAAGGGTTTTTTTTGAAAAGAAATAATATGGACTAAATCATATTAAAAATAATGATTTTTTAAGAGATTTTAAATTACATAAGATTACGTTGATTGGTGAATTGCAATGATAATCTAGCGGCCTACTCAGTTTAGACAAACTATAAAGTGAGTTTAACGCACTGTTGGTCATGTACCCGATTAAGGAAGGAGGTGTTATGCCATTAGTCGCTGACCAAATTCCCGGCTTGCCTGTGCGTCAAAATTGAAATTACCTACGATTATTAGTTGAATTGTACCTTAAGGGTGATTTACCACAAATTCAAATCCGAACCATAATCAATAAGGTTATTGCTTTGTGCGTAGCCGAGTTCTAGCAAAGTACGATGTGATGAGTTGTGGGTAAACTCTTTAATTGGTTTAACCAATACCACAACATAATTTATGAAGAAATTTAATCTCACGAAAAAATTTACTAAATGTTTTATTAAACTTATGCTATATAGATTGTATGCATGCTTCTCCATACGTAGATTTTGACATCAAAATTTATACCCTTATAATTTAAGTCGAATGCTCCTAATTGACGAACACTTGAAACTACTTCGTCATCAAATGAGATTTTTGGATGATGTTGTGATGGAGAGAAAACCGGTTGTAGAATGAGAATTCGTATGATGGTTTTACGTTACTCAGATTAGACGACTTAATTAAGTTACTCGGTGAGATCTGGAAACTTAATGCATTCAGAAGGGATGAAACATGTTTACAATGCAAAACGTTTTTTTTGGCAATGTAAATCCCTTAAATATCTAGAAATTGAAAATTGTTTGTCAATTGAATTGTTCGACAAGTCGCTGTGTTGAGTATATTCATATTAGCAGATCAGCTGATGTAATGGATCTATGTCAATATAGTTCTAAAATTCAAGGAAAATAATATGGTTTTAATACCGGGGTAATTTATTTTCTTGAAAGTATTTTGTTATCGAAAATACTAATATTTGAACTTATTTATGTAGAAATGACTCAACCCACCAACAACACAATAAGTTCAGTGTTCAAAGCTTTCTTAGAACGACCTGAACTTACTGGCCCAAACTTCAATGATTGGTACCGCTCGCTAAGAATTGTCTTGAGAGCAGCGGGTACTATCGATATCTTGACTACTCCCTATCCGAAGGATCTTGCTGAAGGAGCATCTGATGCGCAAAGGCTTGAACACGCTGCTAATATTAAGAAGCACTCTGAGGTGGCTTGCTTAATGCTGGGAAAAATAGCTCCTGTACTTCAACAGAAGTATGAGATATTTTCTCCAAAGCGAATGCTTGATGAGCTCAAGGCTATGTTCGAGAAGCCGCAAGCTGTGGAGATCTACGACTTAGTAGATGATTTTCATAGCTGCAAGCAAGCTCCAGGAAAGTCTGTAAGTGCCCATTATTTGGAGATGAGGGGTTATATGGAACAACTCATTGCACTAGGACAACCCTATGATCATAATATGGCTATCAACTTGATCAATAGGTCCCTTAACTAGGACTTCAATGATTTCGTTAGAAACTATAATATGCATTGTACATGGAAGACAGTTAATGATTTGCATGCAATGCTCATTGACTATGAAAAGGGGTTAGAAGACAAGGCATCTACTGCTACACCTTCTATACTAACCATACAAAAGGGTAGAGTGAGTAAGCCAAAACCGCAAACGAACAAAAAGAAAGGCAAAGGCAAGGGTAATAAGGGCAAAAAAGTTACGACTTATTCGGAACCCAAGCAGAACTTTGCTAAGAGGAGTCAATCTCAAAAGGATGAGACTTGTCACCATTTCAAGGCAAGTGATCACTGGAAGAGGAATTGCCTTCTCTACCTCGAAGAATTGCGATAAATAAAGAAGAAGTCTGAGCAGAGCGCTACAGCTTCAGGTACTTTATTTATGATTGAATTGTTTAATTTAACATACAAATTAAATTCCTGGGTATATGATACGGGCTGCGGTATTAACATTTGTAATACGTTGCATTGATTTAATCTGGAAAGGATGCTTTTCTATGGGGAACAATATATGCAAGTGGGCAATGGCGCATAAGCAGTAGTTGAAGCTATAGGAACGTTTGATCTAGTTTTACCTTCGGGTTAAGTACTGAGATTAAATGATTGTCATTATGCACCTACAATTGTTCGAGGTGTTATTTTTTTTTCTTGTTTGTTAAATAATGGATTCGTTCACACGATTGATAATAATGGAGTTTATGTTTGGAAAAATGGTATTTTCTATTTTAATGCAATTTATGTGAATGGTGTATTTGAATTAGACATGCATGATAATGAATCCAAGAATGATAAATCTGTATTTAGCATGAGTAAGAAGAGAAAGTTTGACAAGAACTCTTCTTATCTTTGGCATTGTAGACTTGCCCATGTTGGGAAGACTCGTATACAAAAGCTTCAACGTGAAGGTCTTTTGGAAAATATCAATGATGAATCATTTGATAAATGTGAGTCTTGTATCTCTGGAAAGATGACCAAGAAACCTTTTATTAGCAATATTAAAAGGGCTACTGATCTACTTAGACTTATACATACTGATGTGTGTGGACCACTTAGATATACGTCAAGGAAAGGTGCTAGCTACTTCTTAACATTTACGGATGATTATAGCTGTTATGGTTATGTTTATTTACTTAGCATAAACATGAGGTATTTGAAACATTCAAAGTGTTTAAAGCAGAAGTAGAACTGCAATTAGGGAAGAAGATTAAAGCTCTTCGTTCTGATAGAGGTGGTGAATATTTAAGTGAAGAGTTTAAAGATTATCTAGGTGAGAATGGAATTGTTCAGCATCTTACTTCTCCCTATACTCCACAACAAAATGGTGTATCCGAAAGGAGAAATCGTACATTATTAGATATGGTACGATCTATGTTTAATCTTACAACTTTACCTTTATCCTTTTGGGATTATGCTCTAGAATATGTTGTTCGCATATTAGATATGGTTCCCACAAAGAAGGTCGATAAGACACCATGCAAACTATGGCATGGCAAGAAGGCATATTTGTCTTATTCAAAGGTCTGGGGTTGCGAGGCGTATGTGAAACGTGACTCGGGTGACAAACTCCAACAACGATCTGCAAAATGTATCTTTGTAAGATACCCTAAGGAAACTATGGGTTACTAATTTTATTATACACCTGAGAACAAAGTGATTGTTGATAGGTATGGAGACTTTCATTGAATCTGATCTTGTTAATCAAGAATTCAGTGGGAGAAATTATGATCTTGAAGAGAGTCATATAGATACATTACCTTCTGAAAACACTAGCGATGTAATTCCTGTAGAACCAGAAAGTATGGCGGTTCCACCGGAATTAATTACTCTGCATAGATCTGCAAGGATTAAAAACAAAAATAGCAATATGTGTCTTAACATAGAGGATGATGATGGGTTAGGGGATCGTGGTGAAACCGCAATTATAAATCCGCCATACTTGATCATGAGAAGGATAAGTGGAAGGTTGCTATGGATGAGGAAATCCATGGAAGTATTTGATGTTTGGATTCATGTAGAACCACCACCGAATGCTAAATTAGTGAGACGTAAGTGGATATACAAGAAGAAAACCGACATAAACGGAAAAGTACAATCCTATAAAGCTCGTTTAGTAGCTAAAGGTTTTACTCAAACTTTTGGCATAGACTACGAGGAGACATTTTCTCTTGTAGAAGACTTAAGAGCTATTAGGATTCTCATAGCTATAGCAGCATACTATGACTATGAGATATGGCTAATGGATGTTAAAACTTCCTTCTTGAACGGTCACTTAGATGAAGACATCTATATGCAGCAACCAGAAGGGAATGTTGATCCTGAAAATCTATGACATGTGTGCAAACTTCAAAGGTCCATTTATGGTTTGAAGCAAGTATCACGTCAATGGAATAAAAGATTTGACGAAGAAATAAAAAGTTTAGATTTGCTTAGAATCGTGATGAGCCATGTGTATATCGCAAAGCTAGTGGGAGTGATGTAGTATTCCTAGTCCTATATGTTGATGACATATTAATCATGTGAAGTAACATTCCAAGACTTAAAGTTGTTAAGGATTATCTTGGTAAATGTTTTTCTATGAAGGATTTAAGAGAAGCTGCATACATTCTGGGAATTAAGATCTATCAGGATAGGAAAAGACGGTTAATTGGTCTATGTCAAGATGCTTATATAGATAAGATTTTGAAGAAGTATAATATGCATAATTCCAAGAAAGATTTTCAACCTATAGAAGTTAAGCATAATCTGAGTTATGAGATGGATGCATCAACTCCTGAAGAGGAGGCATACATGCAGAAGGTGCCTTATGCTTCGGCTGTAGGATCTATAATGTATGTTGTTAGATGCACGAGGCCTGATGTGGCGTTCGCTCAGAACTTGGTCAGTAGATACCAACAGAATCCAAGGAAGCTCCACTGGACTGTTGTTAAACATATTCTAAAGTATTTGAGGAGTACGAAAGATATGTTTTTGGTATATGGTGGAAAACCAGACACAGAACTGAATGTTACAGGTTTCTGTGATGCGTCCTGGCAATGTGATAAAGACGATACGAAGTCTCAAACGGGTTACGTTTTTGTTATCAATAGAGGAGCAGTTGACTGGAAGAGCAAGAAACACACAACGATTGCAATGCATGCTACTCAATCTGAGTACATGTCTGCTTCAGAAGCTGCAATGGAAGCTGTTTGGATTAGGAAGTTTATTGAAGATCTTGGAGTGATTCCTTCAATTAAAGAACCTATTGATATGTATTGTGACAATTCTGCCGCAATAATATTTGCCAATGACCCTGGAGTCATGAAAGGCGCCAGACACTTTATGCGTAGACATCACTACGTCCGAGAACAAGTTGAATCTCGGGAAATCAGATTGATAAAAGTTCACACATATGATAACGTAGCAGATCCTTTGATTAAGGCATTGCCTAGACCAAAGGAAGTTAAGCATGCCAAAGCGATTGGGCTGCAACTAGCTAGCGAATTCATGCAATAAATTTGTGATTTGTATTTGGATAAAGGATGTTATGACATTATTATATAATAAAATAAAGATTAGGTTTCATTTATTTATATTATTTAATAAGTGTATCATATTTTACATGTTTTAATCCATGAATAAAAGTTATGCTAAATGTCCGTTGTCGATTAATAATATGGGAATATTATTATACTAAGACAAATAAAATAGTGACAGAGTATACTTGAAAGTATATTGGTCAATTTTGGATGATATTCGATGAATCGAATATAGGACTTATCTCAACTATATGTTATTACTTTATGGATCTTTGTCATTAAGTAAAACATAAATAGTTATCCTTAGACATGAGATACCAGGAAACTGATATGAATATAGTGCATCTTTGTGGAATAATCTAACGCTAAACGTAACTGGTAACTATAAGGATTATTTTTAGAAGTGTTGCAAAATTCATAAGTTTTGCTCGTAGTCAATATAGAATTTATTTCCTCCAATTTCGTTTTGGAGTTTAATACAACTGGGCCCCTCGTGGGATTAGTAAGATGTTTGTATGGCCACACCCAAATATGTTTTGGTAATCTTGCTGAAATCCGTGAACGAGAAACAGAATGGTTACTGAAAGGGATGACCAAGATCCATATCCTTATTAACATTGTATTAGAATTAAAAGGATAATAATAACGATGTAGAATCGTTAAAAGGTCTTGTCCATGAGACCTTACTCGAGTTGTACTAGAGACATTGCTAGTGTAACTAGACGATAGTCAATGTAATCACGATATTCGAAATATGTCCAAGTGGGAGCTGTAAGTTTATGGACTTATATTTAATAGTCGTGTGATAGGATCGAACTTGAGATTACGGGATTGGACACAATACGTAAAGAGTTAATATAATTAATAAATATATATATATATATATATATATATATATATATATATATATATATATTGTATTTATTAATAAATATATTTATGTATTCATTAATTTAACCGAGCAAGTAAGTATATTATCTTAACGGTCGTTAAATAATTAATAGTTAAGTTATAACGATTGTTAAATAAATATATAGCATACATAAATATAAGAAAAGAAGTTGGAAGATTCCGGAACACCCCTAAGGGTGTTATAGTCGGCCGAATATAGGGCTCCAGGGGGGGGGGGGGGGCATTTTTTGCCTTTTATTTATCTTGGGCTACAAGGGTTGAGGCCTATAAATACACCTCCTTATCCCTCATAATTCACACAACAATAAATCTTCTCCCTTTTTCTCCTTTGGGTCGATCGCAACACCAAAACCACAAAGGGTTTCGGTTGGTTTTCATGGTTAATCGATTGTACACTAAATCTAGTCCTATCCCCTCTCTAGGGTTGTTGGGTAGATTAATTACAAGCATTGTAGCTCGGTTTTTACGTGCTAGAGTCACGGTTAGCTCGTTGTATTATGTGTGTACAAGAACGTAATATAGTCTTACTTTAGACTATATCTTGGTATATACGGTTTAAACCTGTATCGGTGATTTGTTCTTCGTCTTGTGGAATTGCTTTAGCGTAAAGGTACGTAAGCCTAATTCGATTAATTATAATTGTGTTATTAATTATGATCTTGTTAGGGTTTTATATAATTTTTATGATACTAATAAACCTTTAGAATAAGAGTCGGTTTTACTTATACATACTTGTCATTTAGTCTACTTGACGTGTTCATACTTATTACACTTGTGCTTGTCTTGTCTTAATATTTCATGTTTTAATCATGTGTTTCTTATAGTTTCATGTGTTTTAGATTCATGTGTTTCATGATTTTAAGTGTTATGATACTTGTTATAACATAATGAGTAATTTACTAAAATAGCAGATTTCTATATATAGTAACTTTCCAAAAATAGTAGGTTTTCATATATAGTAACTTTCCAAAAATAGCAAGTTCCCTTAAATAGTAAGTTTCTAAAAATAGAAATTTTCTATATTTAGCATGTTTAATATAAATAGCATGTTACCATATTTAGTGTATTTCCATAAGTAACATGTTACCATATTTAGTGTGTTTCCATATTTATCATGTTGCCATAATTAGTATAATTCCATAATTAACATGTTTCCATAATTAATCATATGCTTATTTTATATCATGTAGAATTATACTATAAAGTTTAATAATTAATTAATACTTAGCTTATATTATTTATTAATTAATAATGTCATGTCATTTTATTATAAGTTACTATTAATTAATAATATTATATGTTCCATGTTATTAAACTTTACTATAAAAGATATTAATTAATTAAATTAAGTTTTAATTAATTAAATCTATGTTCATGAATAATTAAATTATTAATTATTATATCATAAGTGTATTCAAATAAATGTACATACATGTTATATCATGATTTATTTAAATAACATAACCTAAGTTTTATTTTAATTAAACCAAAATTAATTAATTAAATCATAACATAAAGTATTTTCTACATAATGGTTTAATTACATGTTCATGAAAATGTCAAGTACCCGAATCAAAATCCCGACACCCGAGCACCACAACCCGAAGGCTGCGGCCTCGTGGTCGTGCCCCGTCCGAACCACAACCCTACACCGAGAGCCGAAGCACTCGGCTTCGTGGCTGCGTCAGAACAAACACAACCCAGCGTGAGCTGGGGTCTCCTTTGCTGCCCGAGAACACGTCGAGCCCCCACATAAGGGTCTCGGTTGCTGCTGATCGAAAGCCACAGCCCCCCTCCCCCCGTTTGGGGGTTGTGGTGTCTCAGCTATCCACAACCACCAACATCGACCACCATGGTGCGGCTATTGGCCACCAAACGCCACCGAGACCAACCTTGGTCTCGGTTTGCGTATCATCCTGCAAACAAACCAACAATTACCCGATCCTCATGTTTAATCTTTTTAATTTACATGTTTCATACTTGTTTTTAAAGATCTATTAACATAGAAAAATAAAATAAAAAGATTAGAGAATCAAGGATACCGTATGCGTGAAATGGGTTTAGACACGAACACTATACCGTATAATTAATCAACCAAAAAGCACGACCGAATCGTCCTTGTGTTCTTGGGTGAGTCACGGCAAGGGGAGAGCAAGGGGTAGGGTTTTGATTAATTTTCTATAAAAAGTGATTATGAAATCTTTTGTGTTTTATTTATTGTTTAGCAAAAATCTCATGGGTCGGGCTTGGCCCATCCTTTCCTTTTTCTTCCCTTTTGGCCGAACATCACAACACCCCTTATACTTTTGTGTTTGTTTTTCTTGTTTAAATATTATCGTGTGTGTTCGTGTTTAGTTATCGTGTTTTCGTTTCCTGAATATGATACGTACATTCTTATCGTGTATTAACATTCATGTTTACATACATAATACTTAGGGCATCTACTATGATAAACTTTTATAAAGGTTTAAAAATTAATTTTTTCATGCCACCTACACATTTTGTAAACCTTTTATTTTTTTTAACCTACTTCTACTATGGTACAAAATATTTAAAGCTTTATAATTTTTTCATAAAACATATGCATTTAATTTTGAAGAGGTCTAGGATTTAGGACCTCTTCATGCCACCTAGATATAAACTAAGATCCCACTATGGTTGAAATAAACATAAACCTCTTCAAAAATTTTAAAACCTTTTCTTAAACCTCACGTAGTGGATGCTCTTATGATAATTAATTAATATACATATAATTCTTAATAAATATTCATAATTCATGTCGTATATTAATTAATTATAAATTTAAAATTTAACCGTAAATTCGTGCATTTAATGATCTTAGGGTTTTTAAAGCGGGTTTTACAACTCTTTCCCTCTAAAAGAATAATTCGTCCTCGAATTAGAGATACGATAAGCTGATGAGATAGTAAATGCTGAAATGACATATAAGATGGAAAGACATGTAAGCTGAAAATGACATACCCGAGTCAGAACTGGAAATGAGGGTAAGAAGTCAGTTTAGACTCATCCGTTTCCTAAGTGGCTTCCCGCTCGGAATAATCCCTCCAAAGGATTTTAACGAATGGAATCGTCTTTCTCCTCATGACTCGTTCTTGGCGATCGAGAACTTTCTTGGGTTCCTTGATATATGATAGATCCGCTCGAATCTGCTCGAATGGATACATAACCTTATGCAATGGATGGTAGTTGTAACCTCTGAGTAAGGATACATGGAATACATCATGCAAATGAGGTAGCTGGGGAGGTAAAGCTAGACGATATGATACTTCACCGACACGTTCAAGGGTTTCAAATGGTCCGATGAAACGAGGACTGAGTTTTCCCTTGAGTACAAAACGCTTGGCACCACGTGTTGGTGATACTTTAAGGAAAACATGGTCGCCGATATTAAACGCTAGATCTCTATGATGTTTATCAGCATAGCTCTTCTATCAAGCACGAGCTTCCTGTAGCTTCGCCTTGGAGATGGCAACCTTCTCATTGGTCACATCTATCATTTCTGGTCCTTCAAGGATTCGCTCTCCAACTTGAGCCCAACAGATTGGAGCACGACACTTTCTGCCATAAAGCATCTCAGAAGGTGCACATTTAATACTTGCATGCCAGCTGTTGTTGTAGGCAAACTCTACCAAAGAAATGTAGTCGTCCCAACTTCCTGACCATTCCAATGCACACGCCCGCAACATGTCTTCTAATGTCTGAATGGTACGCTCTGATTGACCATCGTTCTGAGGATGAAAGGCAATGCCTAGCTTAAGTTTAGTGCACCAAGATTTCTGCATACCTTTCCAGAATTTTGAAGTGAAACGAGGATCTCGGTCTGATTTGATGTCTGAAGGAGTTCCATGAAGTACTATGATATCCTTAAGAAATACATCTGCCAATTTGCTAACTGAGAAGTCCTTGTGAATTGGAAGAAAATGAGATGACTTGGTTAAACAATCTACTATGACCCATATATCATCATGTTTGCTCTGAGTAAGCGGAAGTCCGGTGAGGAAATCCATGGAGATTTTGTCCCACTTCCATGCGGGAATCTCTAACGGTTGTAGTAAACCACTAGCCCGTTGATGCTCAATCTTAACCTGCTGGCAGGTTAGACACTTGGATACGAAAGTAGCAAGATCCTGCTTCATGCCACTTTACCAGAAATGTTGTTTAATGCCATGATACATTTTGGTGGATCCTGGATGAATAGAGAATGGAGAGCTGTGAGCTTCTGTTAAAAGAGATTCTCGGAGTGTCTGATCCTCCGAAACACATAGCTTAGTTTCTTGCCATAAAATGCCTTCTTCGTCTACACAAAATTCTGTCTGCCGATCAAGATTCTGAATGACAACCCAAATCTCACCATCGTCTTTTTGAGCTACCATAATCCGAGAAATTAAGTCTGGCTCAATTCTCAGATTAGCCCAGTACCCATGTGTCACACCCCACCATGGCGGAATATGGGGCGCGACGTATGGATATCATCACAACAATAGCGTGTCTATAGAGATAACTAAATGAAACGGAAATATCATAAATGGTGACACAATGTCATGAAGATATCACAAACAATGCGGGTGTCTAAGTAAGTAGGTAACAGGTCTACCTCTTACCAAAGACATACAATTAACAAATAACAAACATATAGGTGTCTACAAAGTATCACTTATTCAAACATAAGTAAAAACTAAGAGGAAAGGGGGTTCCTCCAAATGCAATCCTAAGCCTCCCAACTAGCCACTCTTATTCTCACGCTTAACCACATTCTCACCTGAAAGAGACACTAAAACACGTCAACATAAAGTTGGTGAGAGTCATAGGTTTAGACTCTAACTCCAAATCAATTATAAGTTGTGAATAACAACCATTAACAAAAGAACATATGGACAATGTGCTACAATTATGTATTAACAACGAGCATTCAAGATTAACCAATCACCACAAATCCAAGGCTCCAAGCCTTACCAATAACCACAGTTCCAAGGCTCCAAGTCTTACCAATCATCATGGTCCCATAGGCGCCCATACACCTATGAACCAATCCCAAGGCCCCGCCTTGTCAACATCCCCTTGGTACCAAGTCAAACCACAAGAACTGAGACGGTACGTGTCCCCCGATCCAAATCATAAACACAATCAAAAATCACATAGTAGCTAATCACATAAGTGTACATACAAGTCCATCACAAACTATAAAAACATTCACATCATTCTTTACAAAACCATACAGTGTCTCTTCCATCCCATCTGGAATTCAAATCATAAAAAGACATGGGGCTATGAAACTCACCTGAACAAGCTTCTCCAAGTATCCATGCTCTAGCAAAAATCTAAACATATAAACGTATAAAATCAAGACATGAACCACATACCAAAATGGCTCATCAATCTATGATGGATATATAACCTTATCCTACCACTTAACCCCATTTATATGCCATATTCATCTCATTACATCCCTCTGTACAACCCTTAACTTAGTTTAGTTCATAACTCGCCCCGTTAACATTTAACCCAAAACAGTCCCGTTTTTCATACTTCAAACTATGGGTCGAACACCACCTTAACCAAAATAACATGCCCTGTAAAAGAAACCCTATGCCCTTACATGTGTTAGCTAATTCTCCCATTTGGCCGCAACCTTAAAGCTACTGTTAAGGCCTCCATATATATATATATATATATATATATATATATATATATATATATATATATATATATATATATATATATATATATATATATATATATATATATATATATATATATATATATATAAATATATATATATATAGATGCGTTATTGTGATGACCAGCCTTAAAATAAAAATAATAAGAACCGATCTTAACCGTTGAATGGTATCATTAATGACCTTATGTAATTAAAAATATTTTAAATAGTTATAATGGCATTATGGTAAATATAATGGAATACATGGCAGTTTTTTATACCACTTAATAGCCAAATCCACACACCTAGCTTTTGCGTTATTTTCATTGATTAAATATGTTATACCCACATTTAAATATTACTTATAACCATCTAATACGGAGTACATAATTGATAGTGTTTTCGTTGAAGTTTGAATGTTACCGTATATTGTAAAACAAAGGTGTGTTGAAAAAAATTATATGTCACCATAAATGTGACGAAAGAGTAAATGTGTCACATAAAGTTTGTCAACAAAAACTTACCATCTCATTAAAAAATATGTCAAAACACATAGTTGGTCACTAATAATGTGTCTTGAAAATGTGTTTTTTGAGTGTATGAAAAAATTTAGTGTTCCATTACAAACGTTTCGAAATAGCAAGCGTGTCACATAAAATGTATAAAAAAAACATATTGTGTGATTAAAGTGTAAGGAAAATGTTGAGGCGCATGAAAAAATACACGACCGATTAAAATTACTCAAGTGATACGTATTAAAAAAATGCCCAACCAACTAAAACATGAATAACTTATACGCATAAAAAAATACACAATCAATTAAAAGAGAACCACATGATTAGTATATAAAAAGTATCGAACTAACTGAAAAGGAACCGGAGTGATACATATTGGAAAAAAACACAGTCAATTAAAAAAGCCTCAAGTGATACATATCCAACAAATACACAACCAACTGAAAAGACTCAAGTGGTACATATAAAAAAATACATAACGACTCAAATATTACGTATAAAAAAATACACAACAAGCTAAAAAGTAATCAAATGATACGTATTTCAAAAAAAAATACAATAAACTAATAAAAGATTCAAGTGATGCGAATCTAAAAAAGTACACAACCAACTAAAAAGAACTCAAGTAATACGTATTCAAAAAATACATTATCAATTTAAAAATGACTCGAGTAATACTTATAAAAAACGCAGGACCAACTAATAAAGTCTCGAACAACTCGAACTCAAAAGATAAGCAATAAGCTAGTTAACATTACGTACTTATAAATACGTACTTTTACTAATTTGAATTAAATAAGCTAATGGCATATGTATCATATGAAACTAATTTACGTTACGTACTTTTAAATAAGCAATTGGATTTCTAGCTCTCAACTTAATAAATTAAATATATACGATTATTTATTAAATTAAATATATACTCTCAATTTATTCACAGACCACTTGACATATTTGTTGAGACATTATTTTGTGGCATAGTTTTTAGTGACACGTTAATTTTTTTGACACAATTAATTTTTTGATATATCTTTGATGTACTCAACGTTTTTTGTATATTTTTAGTGATACAATAAGCTTTTTGACATATCTGTTGTGACCCATTTATTATTCTTTGAGTGACACAATAATTTCTTAACACACTTACTTTGTGACACATCTATTTTTGACATATTTTTTGGTGACACATTTTGTGTAACTTTATTTTATTTAAACTCATAGCAATTATTTGGACGAAGTTTGAAAATGTTACGGCAACCCTGTCGTAAACGATCACAACCATATATGCCATTTAGTGACATATTGTAAGACTTGAATACAAGGCTCCACATATGTGATTAGAATATTTGTGATGATAACGAAAGAAATGGAAAACTTAGACCTATATATACGTAAATTTTTAGTTGGAAATAATTTATTTAATGAAAGTAAATTAAATCAGAAACTATATAGGAGATGTCATATTAAAGCAATTAGGAAACTAATTCATCAAATTTTCGTTAGGAAAATTCCAACAAAATAGTAAAAACAAATTAAATTAGCGTGGCATGGCATGGCATTGATTTGAACAAAAGTTGACAGTAGTTGTTGTAGGTTATGAGAAAATAGAGATAAATTAGAAGATAGAAATTTCCTATATTACCCTTTTGTTTAATTTATAGTTAATGGTCTTAATAAACTCACAATATACATATGTCATCATTTCATTGGTTCCTATTGTTTCTATTTTAAAGATGGTACTTACATGAACGCAAATCTATATATATATATATATATATATATATATATATATATATATATATATATATATATATATATATATATATATATATATATATATATATATATATATATATATATATATATATATATATATATATATATATATATATATAGATTTGCGTTCAAGTAAGTACCATTCTTAAGATAGGAACGGTAGGAACCAATCAGATTGTGCCATGTGTACTTTTCAATTAAAATAAAATCATATTTACTTTGTTTGTCCGTAGGGGTATTATAGTCATTGGATGTTTACACATTTAAAAGAAAAGAAATTAGAAAAAAAAACAATACGCCTAAATTAAAGAAAAAAAAAATCCGCCTGGTTATCTTCCTATTTGCTAAATCTGTGTTCATCCATAAATCACCATCATCAATTCATACGTTTTTTTTATTGTGTTTTAGCCTTTCATATCTCTCAATCACTCTTTAAAACCTGTGTTAATTCTCACACAAAAATGTGTATTAGAATCTTCCAAACCTTTCATCTCTCCATCGATTTTTTATTTTCAATCAGATTCGTCATATCAATTTGGAGTAATTATGTCTATTGCAAGTGGAAGTTGTTCGATTCAGGGTATGTATCATTATTTTCTATTTTTGTTTTATCGCAAGTGACTGCTTGTGTATGTGTGGTTTTTTAGGAATGCTTGTGTATGTGCGTTTTATAGTCTGATATTTAAAAGCTAACAAAACTTTTAGCATTTGGATTCTAATATGGAAAAAAACCCTAAATATGTGGTGTGTAAGGAATTGAGTGGGACATTGCAACTAATATTGTAAATGATATGTACTGATATTAAGTTTTATGTCATGGAGTATTTGGTTTATTGACTCAGTCATATTGCCAGTATGTAATGTTATGTGAATATAGTATATATGATCAGTTGTTTTAGATGATTGCAGAATTGTGCCAATAATAGTGTATTAGTGTGTCTGCAGTAAATGATATGCTGTATGTATGTAATGAGGTATTGTATACGACCTTAAAACTAAAAGTTGGGACAACGAATCCTAGTTGCAAGTAGTGGTTTGATGCATCTTGTATGTTTGTACTAAAATAACAAAACATTGATTGGTCTATAAGTTGTCTAATCACGATTGCTAATAAATCTAAGATTTTTGTGGCAATTGTAAATGGCAGACATTTTACCCTGTATTTATTCTAATAAAGATTAAGACATGTTTGGTTTGAAGGCATGAAATCGACACTTTGATTTGAATTCATGAAATCCACAAATCTATATTTTCTTGTATATATTTAGCGTGTGCGTGTCATATATGATTACCAATATATAGTAATCTTATTTTTCTGCTCAAAATGATTTAGGAGAATTTAAGCATGAAAAAAGACACCTTATTTGTTTTTCAGCATTTTCCTATTTGACCACTTAATGATAAAAGACTGCTTGTGTGTGTGCGGTTTATAAGCATATGGAGCTAACAAAACTTGTGTTTAAAAGCTAACAAAACTTGTGTCCTTATAGTTGTTAGCAGTAAATATTTTGCAATATTTTCATTGAATTTTTTTAGTGACACCAATCGTCTGATATTTGCCATGGTTTAGATATATTTGCCCGACATCAGCGTGTGGTCTATCATATTTTTCAGATAAAACCAACATTTACTAGTATACTTTTAAGTACCACTTTATGTATATACTGACGAACAATAAAAAACAAGAAGCAAACCACTATATGACTATAAAGACAATTAAGATCGATTATTTTCCTAGTTGTAATATTGAAAGTATAAAGTGCAAAAGACCGTCCTTGTGGTTTGGCTAAACTGGTGACGCATTTGATGCAACTTCAAAATACAAACACCACAACCCTGACATATATGCCTTGTTTAGTCACCGGAAAACACCACAACCCCGACATATATGCCCTTATAGTTATTAGCAGTATTTTATTTTGCAATATACTGATTTGAGTTTTTCAGTGACATGGATTTTCCGATATTTGGTGCGAGCGAGGATGTGTCAACTGCTTGCTCACACCGGTGTCACGATTGTACACCTCCACGGCTTGTGTTAGATCAAACTTTAGGAATCAAATTTATTTCCAAATTGCATTTTGGGTCTTTTAAAGTAAGGAACTTTGAAAACTTCAGGACCCATTACCTGTTATTTTGCTTTAGCGCTGTCTAGTTCTTGATTAATAAACATGTGTGTCATTACCTGTTTTTATGTTTTTCAGAAGCTGAAATCATGTGATTAATACTAAGTGTACGTATGTGGAACAGCCTTAATGATACATACTATGAATCGAACAACTGCCACTCGCAATAGACATATATGCCCTTATAGTTATTATACAGACCTTGTTTAGTCACCGGAAAACACCACAACCCTGACATATATGCCCTTATAGGTATTAGCAGTAATTTATTTTGCAATATCATGATTTGATTTTTTAAGTGACATGGATTTTCTGATATTTGGTAACTGCTTGCTCACACCGGTGTCACGATTGTACACCTCCACGGCTTGTGTTCGATCAAACTTTAAGAATCAAATTTATTTCCAAATTGCGGTTTGTGTCTTTAAAGTTAGGAACTTTGAAAACTGCAGGACCTATTACCTGTTATTTGCTTTAGGCCTGTATAGTTATTGATTAATAATCATGTGTGTCATTACCGATTTTTATGTTTTCAGAAGCTGAAATCATGTGATTAATACTAGGTGTACGTATGTGGAACAGCCTTAATGATTTTTATATTACCATTTGAATTCATATACTAGGTGCATCAACTCCACAATCAACTAACATTGTGGAAGACGATGTTGATGGCGATGCTCAAAGTGTCTTGCAAGCTGGGAGTTACCAACCAACACCACCGGGAAGTAAGTTTTGGATTCCCAAAGCTACAAAAAAACCAGTGGCGGGAACCGAGTTTGACACAATTGAACTAGCTCTACAGTTTTATAAAGAGTATGCAAGGGAAGCTGGTTTCGAAGTTAGGAGGGGTGGGCAGAAAAACAAGAAAAAAACAGATAACCCGTCTGTTAAATACTTTTATTGTTCTAAAGAAGGGCTGAAACCGGAAAAAAACAGTAATAAATCAAAGACAGATCCGTTAAAGACTCATCAGTCCCAATCCGGTAAGTCCCAATCCGATAATTCCCAAACCGATAATTCCCAAACCGATAAGTCCCAAACCGATAAGTCCCAAACCGATAAGTCCCAAACTGGTAAGACCCAATCTGAAAACACGGAAGCTATAATCAAGGTGATTCAAAGGAGGAAACGAGGATCTCAACGTTGCGGATGTAAAGCTCAGTTACGTCTTAGGCGTAATGCAAAAAACAAGTATTATGTCCACACTTTTTTTGAGAAACACAACCACCCTATGGTTAACGAAAATGATTACAAGTATCTTCGTGCTGCGAGAAAGCTTACATTCCCTAAACAGCAGCTGATACATCAGCTATCCATTGCTAATCTTGGTCCAACGAGAGCTTGGAAAGTATTAAAAGAAATGTATGGTGGGTTTGAGGAAATTGGTTTTACAGATGTCGAGTGCCGGAACTATAAGCGGGAATTGAATGAGTTTATTGGGAATCGGGATGCGCAAATGGCTGTCGATAAGCTTCTGAGCAGGCAAAAATATTGCTCAAACTTTTCTATGGAATATAAAAAAGACAAGGCTGACAAAACTTTGGTAGGTTTGTTCTGGGCAGACGAACAAGCGAAGCGTAACTATGATGTGTTTGGTGATGTCGTATCATTTGATGCAACGTTTAGGTCAAACAGGTATGTGCTTTATTTTTAATTTTTTACAATTCGTTTGTACTGCCATAGATCTCATTTATTGATACGTTTTATCCGGATTTGTTTTGGCGAACACATAAAAGTATACTTGTCTATTGATACACATATATCTGTACGTTTTTAATATTCAACTAATAACCGTGTTCATATAGGTACAACATGGTGTTGGTTCCTTTCACTGGCATAGATAATCATAACCGATGCATTCTTTTTGGTGTTGCCTTATTAGCAAGCGAAGCAGCCAAAAAGTATACTTGGTTGCTGAAAAGGTTTAAGAAAATATTTGGTTCCGCGCCTAAGGTAGTTGTTACCGACCAAGACCCCGCTTTGAAGATTGCCATAGAAAAAATCTTTCCGGAGTCCAGACATCGCCTCTGTATGTGGCATATAATGCAGAAACTAACCAAGAAGGTACGATTACAATAACTCATATAATGATTTACTGGTTTATTGAATTACTGATAATAGTTATCTAATTTTGCTTACATGATACTTTTTGTCTAGGTCGGCCCAGCTTTATGTAAAAATACCAATTTCAAACAACGTTTGTGTGATATAGTTTGGACTGACAAAATCGGACCCGATGTGTTTGAGGATGAATGGAAATCTATTATGAATGATTTCAACTTGAATGAAAACAGGTGGTTAGCTGATATGTTTGGGATGCGGACGAAATGGATTCCCGCATACTTCCGTCACGAACCCATGTCTGGTCTTATGCGCACTACATCCAGGTCAGAAAGTGAAAACCATTTTTTGGGCCAGATTACTAACACCTATTTGAGTTTGGTTGAATTTATTAGCCACTATGATACAGCCATTGATTCACAGAGATTCATATATGGCAAGAATACCCATAATTCTAACTACACGACTCCTGATCTAAAAACACACTTGCAAGTTGAAAAAGAAGCTGGTGCTTTGTACACTATCACTCTTTTTTACGATGTTCAAGATGAGATTTGGTCATCCTTGTACCATTGTTGTTCACTAAGTGTACATGAATCTGATACGCATTCTACGTTTGTGATACGGGACACTGAAGCGGATTACAAAGTGAAGGGTTCATCTATTGAAGTCAAGTATGAGGTAACAATATTACACGCAACACATTTTATTGTTTTTATTCAACAGTTTTTTGGCAATTATATTTTCAACTAACTACGAGTTTTATGTCTTATTCTGTTGCCAGGTTAGTTACCAACCTTCTGATTGTTCAGTTAAGTGCAGTTGTCTAAGGTACGAGTGTTATGGCTTATTGTGTCGCCACATATTTTACGTTCTGCGGATGTGCAAGGTCTTTCACTTTCCAAAACAGTACTTGCATACTAGATGGTCAAAGCATGCTATGTGTCACATAGCTGTTGATAAGACAAATGATATTCCAGCTTCTTCGAACTCAACCGCTGTTGTGGGCGACACACTTAGACAAATTTACAAGAATGTTGATGAATCAATTACTCATTTGGTTGGTGATATTGAAAAGCTTCATATATATAGGGACGACCAAGCAGCATTGTTGAATAAAGCCAAAGCCGACGTTCCTAACCCTCCTAATATAAACACCCCTGCGGTTTATGCAGCAACCCTTGGTGTTACTGAACCAACGATCGTGGACATTCTTCCTCCTAAAGATATCAATAACAAGGGTCAGGTGTCGCGCACTAGGCACAAATCAAAGAGTGAGATTGCAATGAAGCTAGGTCAGAAACCTAAGAGGAGGTGCAAGACTTGTCGCAAGTTAGCTAGGCATGATTCTAGGAACTGTCCGTTAAAAAAGAAAGGATTACAAGATCAGGATACCGACATGGATGAGGACATCGACGAGGACATGGATCAAGATAGTGAGTAGTTACTACTATGGTTTCAGTTGAACAATTTGCTTAATATGCAGCTTACAAGTTTTTATTTTATTTGATCACTCATTTTATTTCCACTTTTTATGCTTTGTTATAATTTTTAAATAATGTCCAAATGAACAATATATTTTACCATTGATTTACATTTTGAGATGCAACATCATGTGTGTTAATGTTGTTGATTTGGTCATGAATTACAGTTAGTGTTGTGATATCATGTTATGATATTGTTTTTAAAACCATATCCTGGAGTTTAATAAAACAAATCACAAGTCAATTCCTAATATCACTATTTAATAGGCTCAATACCTCACATAACACACACATCCCTAAGTCATCAGTTTGGCATACTTGACATATCATCATGAGTCGTATTGTGAAATTGATCTTCATATGCATATGTATCACAGTCAGCGAAGAGGCTATGTGTCCATCAAACAACACACCTGCTACCAATCTATCCAAACGGCCAATAAGAAAGTGTCGTTATTGTGGCACTCTTGGACATGATTCAAGGCACTGCCCATTCAAAAGTACATCCATTTTTGTTTCAAAAATAACTGAAAAGGATGTAGGTTTTCCTTTGTGTTTCATTTGAATACGCCACGCAATCAGGTTTACTTGTTTAACTTTTAAGATTTTTTTGTTTAAAGTCTTTGGAGCATAATAATGTTGTATTCGTCATGGTTTGAATGTTTTTTGTAATGACTTATCGACTTTGTTTGAACTTAAGTATCAACATTATTCCGGAATTCGATATGGAAGACTGTAAACATGTCATACATATAGAATGTGCCATATAAACATGTCATTATACAACAGCATAAAATCTCCCATACCAAACTGGACAATGATATGCCTGCACTCAAATGACAAACTCAATAAAAGTATTTAACATATCAAACTGTGATTCCGGATACTGTATAATGACCGCAATCACAGACAAACCTATCATTTTTAAGCCAACCGACCTACAAAATGAATTGCACGTATAACATATCTGTTGTAACGGAATCTGTTTATAATGACTCAACCCAAAATGTTTTAGCATATTCCAAGTCAATAGACTTACAAATTGATATGTAAATAATCTGTTTGCCACAAGAAAATAGACTTCAATAGACTTGCTGGATTTCAAACTTGTTCGTAAGCCAATGTGCGTCATACGTAAAAATTGTGTCTCGCCACGACAGTGAATTAAACAACATTTCGAATAAAAAACATATCAGCTAATACGACCATCATAATCATATTTACAATAAAGCCAAGCCGGTAAGAATACACGACCCTTGTCCATACATAATTTGAAAACACAAAAAATAACCGTTCAATGCGTCACTGACAACGCTACTTATTTAATCGAAAATACATAAACTTAAATTATTCATTTCATCGATTTGTTGACACGCATAGATATTCTTTCAAGTGCAGAATCAGCTAGACGCTTCTTTTCGGCTGGTGGTATCATCTTGTACCCTTGAGTTTCTTTTTCAAACTTCTTTCTAACCAGATTGCAATCGGACAATAGTATTTTTGAAGCATACTTGGTGCGCAGGTCCTTTAGTTCATTACATTGTTTTTCACCCTCTTTACTCAAACAACAAAGATCCCCACCACAACCCTCACCTTTATAGGTCTCCATGTGTCGCATTGTGAATACACCACAATCCACATAGTTATTGGTTGTCCTGCACCCCAATGGCAGCACACTAGTTTCAGCAGCACTAATCGAATTATAATGCGGATTATTCTCGTTCCTCAAATAGTCCTCAAACATTGGAATCTGATATAACACACAAATATTGTTATTAATACAGATAATATATACGTTATATATACTACTAACACACTACGTACCAACATCAAGATAACTTCTGCATATAATTGTTCCACCTTTGGATTGCTTGAAAATATGTTATCCATTATCTGGATCTGATTATACTTTAAGTTCACGCATACAACAAAGAAATGACTTTCTTTGAGTACGGGGAAAAAAACCTGCCACAATGAAGCACAATGCATGTATCTAAGTCATTTAATTTTGTATCTCATGTTAGGAACACTCTGTATGAGCAAGTGATACTTACCAGATCAACGTCGCGAAGATTTTTATACACGCTACGCTCCAAAACACTATTCATGTTTTCGGTGAACTTATGTAATGCTCTTTCGTATTCCCACTTTATCATTTCACTAGTCTGCATTGAGATAAACAATTAATATAAGTATATGGCTCGATCATAACACATTTCTTGTTACCATAAGTCTATAGATTGATCATGACACGTTGTGACATGACTTACCATCATGGATGTATGGCAGAACACCCTTTTCACCGTACTCTTGTTTCTTTGCTTTTCCGCATCGTTGAGCACATGAGTGAAGATGTCAATCAGTCCAGCAGCTACTTCAATTTTAGGGTACAAAGTTTCTAACACAACCCTTTCCCCATCCACAAACGGTGTCTTGAACACGATATCACTGTCATGTAAGCATCAGTTAGCTAATTAAGAATATACATTACCTAATTCATTATATATACTGTTAATGATACACATCTACTTACTTGGCTGGTAATCTACCACTGAATAAGCAAGCCGCCACGATCGACTCGGGTGGTGATATTTTACGTGTTAATTCCACTTCTCTTATAACATATGGTGATCTAAAGACTTCAGGTAGAATCGGTTGGCGTTTAACCCTCTGACCTCCATATGCTGCCGGATACACTGTCTTTAATGGCTTTGGATCGTCACATAAAGGTACTACTGCATTCCCTCGATTTGCCAAACTTTCACGCCCAAACCTTGATAGTTTTCCCGATGAAGTGAGTTTGCCAGGGCAGCTACCAATTAGTTGACTTGGTGTCGTGAATTCATTGACATGCACTGGTTCTTGTGAGTCATAATTAATTAGACTTTCTAGCAAAGCTTGGTCATCTTCCAGTCCGTCTGTATCCTTTTTATCACTTACTACCTTTCCTTGTGTTGCGGGTGGTTGTGTAACATTCAAGTCCAACTCACAGTCATCATCAAAATCAAGCCTGACAGGAACTGGTTGATTTTTTCTTTCAAACTCTTCCCACACTCTATCTGACAATAAAATTGCTTCTTGCGTGAACGTCATAACGCCTTCTTCGTGATTGCCAGTGGTCTGCTTATTTCCCCTATTTTCAGGTGTGTAACAGTTACCATGCATTTGATCATTTTCTTGCTCATTGTTGGTTGGTTGTTGAGCGTATTTGCGGGCCTCAAACATCTGGTCTCTCATCTTCTTTAACTCTAGTAGACCAGTATCATTAGGGCTACTTTCAAATCCATGATCTAACATTTCATCTGCCTTGTCGATCATCTTTCTTGCCTTCTTTAGATATGTTGATACATATTTCTTTATCCCCTAAAAAACAACACAATTTAAGAAAATATTAACAAACGCATTTATCCATAAACCGATACACAATATTTTGACGTGTAAAAAATTTTATTATCACCTCCAAATCGTTTTTCGTAATACCCCTATCGCACCCTTCAAATTCGTCATCTTTATCCAGATTCATTTCATCAACCCCTACATAAGAATATAAATTCCAACGCTCAATATTTATCATCATGTATCAACATAAATTCCAACGGCCTGGATTGTAATTTAGCCACACTTACCAGTATTTTCTGATTCTTCGCCAACCCCTGTATCACTAACATCATCATTAGGGAACATGTCCGCTTCCAATTTCATCAAAAGATCAGTAGACCATATCTTGAGTGGCGTTTCTGAACGCGCATACAGAACCTATCACAAAACCAATAATTAGCTAAATAAATACATCCAAAAAAAAAAAATATATTTAGTAACATGTATCGTATTATACCAGTAGCAGGATTATAGGACCATTGAAATACCCATTAGGGTCCTATGATCTTTTCGTTTTCGTCAAGCACTGAATCATGTATGTGCACCAGTCCAATTTAGGTATATCATCCTCCGAATTTATACAGGGCAGAAACTTAAGATTAACGGTATTGCTTAGATTCCAGTCTCCAATTGCCGTGAACAACAATACTAGGAAGTTAAGCTTAAACATGTATCCGCTATCTTCATTCTCTAGAACATAATTAGCAACACGAGTAGCATAGTGCCTCTTTAGATTTAGAGGAAACTGAGCCTTCCATTCCTTAGTTAACGGGTTCCTATGATCTGTTTCATCCCTAGCATCTATATGCACATCACCTATCGGGATCCCTAATGTATCTCGTACGACCTCCCTCGTAATCACTATAGGCTTGCTGTTTAAATTCAATGTGCATGTATCTGCATCAAACCTTTCCAACAACCAGAAACATAGACGGGTTGGTATTTTATGTATTTTAAACGCAAGCAACTCCCCAAACCCTATATCTATAACATCCTGTTTTTGGACTGTATTCATCTGAGTTATCACTCTAAACAGGGTAAAAGGCGGATTTCTAGATCGTATCGTAACTCGTTCTTTAGGTGCTTTGGTATGTTTATCTGTTGACACATAAAAATAAAATGACATTATATTGTTGAAACTAACATACACACATTTTCCATATGCAAATTAGTACATACAAATTCCATTTTTAAAAAAATCTTAATTGTGGAGTCGTAACCCTTCAATTACCCGACATACAAATCAGAAACAGATATATGGAAAAAAAAAGATATAATCAGAAACAGACATAAACAGAAACAGATATAATCAGAAACAGATGCTATGTTAAACATATCCTTATTTGTGAAACACGCTTAAACATATATGTAGATGTGACACACTATTTAGAAGATAAATACACACAATTGGACTCTATCAGACGCTGCTACATCCTACATGGCACACACTACCTATATGACACATTCTGCCTATCTCTTACAGTAAACTACATGGAAGCCACTTAAATGACCCGACACACACTTAAATGACCCAACATACCCTTAGTTATGACACACTCTCTAAAAGATAAAGACACCTATATGTCCCGACACACACACTTAATTCACCCGAAAAAATGACGTGACACACACTTAAATGACCCGACATACTCTTAGTTATAACACACACTTAAACATACCCATATTCCTGACACACTCTCTAAAAGATAAAGACACACCCACTTAAATGACCCGACACACACTTAAATGACCCAACATATCCTTAGTTATGACACACTCTCTAAAAGATAAAGACACCTATATGTCCCGACACACACACTTAATTCACCCGAAAAAATGACGTGACACACACTTAAATGACCCGACATACTCTTAGTTATAACACACACTTAAACATATCCATATTCCAGACACACTCTCTAAAAGATAAAGACACACATTAGTCCTCTATCCAAATGATACAGTCACACACTAGCACCATATCAGACATTTAAATAATAAAGACACATATATGCCACATCCTGCGTATTAATATATCAGATAGTTAAATGTCCCGACACACACTCAAATCACCCGACAAAGTATTGTTAGTGACACACACATAACAGGTATCCGTTTATGTGACACACACTTGTAGCGCTAATGACATTCACTAGGACAATATCGGACACTGTTATATATGACACACACAAAATGTATACACAGTTGCACACACTGTCTATATGACACTACATGTCACACACAATATCTGACACTACCTATAGGGCACATTTTGCCTATCCTACACAAAAACCTATATGGCAGCAACTTAAATGACCTAGCACACTATTACATAACCCGACATAGCCGCTTATGTGACACACGCTGAAGATATCTGTATACGTGACACATGATTAAACATAGCCATACCTGACACACACGTAAATGGCCCGACACACACCATCACTCTATCAGACACATACTACCACTATATCAGACAACTCCTAATTTTTACCAAAAAATTTAACTATCTCCCACTAGTTAGGCATCTAAATATCTGTTCACCACAAAGTCCTTACAATACATGCCAATACTAGTACACCACACCAAGTTTAATAGACATATAACTTACCTTTAACAGACCCCATTCTGGCGTCGCCCATATTCTTCCTCCCATTACCCTTTCTCGCATCAACTCTAACTCCACGTTTCTTACCTGTTTTCCAAAGGCGAGTAAACATAAAAATCAATCAATCAATATTTTTTGACACACCCTATAATATATGACACATACAATCTAACAAACACAAAATTGACATACCTTTCTTATCATTTGGACTACCCCGATTTTCCATTTTCTTATTCACTTTATTAATTTTTGTATGTTTGTTAGAAACAAAATCATCATCGGAGTCCTCTCCAGCATCGCAGGCTCCATTTTTGTTTCCTGACACACATACAAACATACGATTATCATTTTCATCTAATTTTTATGTAACAACCAAACATCATCGCCATTGAAAAAAAAATCATTACCTTTAGCTTCTTTTTCAACATCCTCAAGCTTCCTTTTCCCTTTATCATATCGCACAGACTTCGCAATCTTACCCACTACACGTTTAACAGGAGCTGAATCGAAAAGTAATCGGATATTAGAACATTACATAAACGAACAAAAAATATATATTGCACCATCAGTATAATGGTTACTTACATTTTACGTCTAGTTTCTTCTTCACCTTTTCACCTAAGGCACTCAATGTTTTCTTTGGCTTTTCTCCATCTGACACGTATCAAAACCAATCATGTTTGAGTCCTTTAACAGCTATCAATAAATATGAATAATAAAATACCTAAATTTTGTTACCTTTATTATCTGTTGGGTTAGCAGCTTTCGGATTACCATTGGATCCTGATTGTTTTCTAGCTTCTTTGTTTGAAGCAGCATCAACATCCATATTTTCCACCAGTGAGTTATCCTCACCATCAAAGACTTCACAACCCAATACATAATAATTACTAATACAAACTAAAAAAGTCTTATTAATTCAATTAACTGATACTTTTTTTTGATGACACATACCTACACCTTCGTCATCCCATTCTGTATCAGATAAATCAATGAAATCTATCTGATCATTCTTTCTACGTTCATACAACCTTCCACTTCTTCTAACTAAAAAACAGTTAATAAAAAAAAAGTCAACAGAAACAATACGAAACAAAAATATATATGAATCAAAAGATAAAATCAAAAAACAAGAAATAATGTTTCACTTACCATTCAGGATTTCCATCTATTCTTAGGTTTTCAATTGATTGCACACCAACAAAATTGACCTTAGAATAGTCTACCCAGAACCCTACATTTATATAAATTTGTTGATTGAATCTTGATACTAAGAGATTTGTGGGGGATTCTGATTATAATTTTAATTGAAAAGGCATAAAATCCGGTGGGTTGATTTTGATATGAATAATGGAGAAACAAAGATTGGTGTGATACGAAGTTTTTGGGGATTCTTATTACAACTTTAATTGAAAAAACATAAAATCCGGCGTGTTTGACTTTGATAAGAACAATGGAGATGATAAACAATAATGGTGGGGATACGCAGCTTTTTTTATTAATAAGTCTGATTTTATTTTTTTTCTTTTATGTATTTTATGTTTATAAGTGACACATGAATACCCTTGAAGATGAAATAATTTACAAATATGCCATTTACATATTAATTTTACTCATCATCTATTTATTATGATCCTAAGGCCCGAAACGGTTCCTATTGTTTTTATCTTATATATATATATATATATATATATATATATATATATATATATATATATATATATATATATATATATATATATATATATATATATATATATATATATATATATATATATATATATATATATATATATATATATATATATATATATACTTTTACCTATCCAGAATTTACTTATTTTGAACATACAAAAAGTTTGTTATGATCAGAGGGTCTTACCCTAACCCATTTGTTTAGTCCTCCTCCAAATATTTGATTTAATATATGATCTAAGTCTCATGTTCGTTTGAAGGTCCAATTATACTCCTAAGTACCCTAACCATCTTAAAACACTAATTTAAACCCGACTGATTTCAAAACTGCTTTGACCTCCGACTGTTGTAACCTGTTTTTGACCCACTTTTCGACATCCAATTTAGTTCTAGTTTCTTTCATTTGAAAGGCAACTCAATTATCTTTCCAGAGGTACTTGGATCGCAACTCAAAAGTTTATAGAACTTTAGATATGATTAAAACAAGTGACCTAAAATTCTGCCCAGTTTTTTAAAAACGAATTTAACCCTACTAGTCTAATTAACCACCCATAACATGTATCATTCTTAATCTTAATTAATTTAATCATGTTTATATCTTTAAAATACAGAACTTAAGATTATCTTAACCCTATATCCATCATCTATTGATTAAGAATAAATTAAAAACAATTTAATTAAAAAGATATTGAAGGGTTTTACCTTAGAACTAATGGAAGACAAAAATTTTATGAAAACCTTAAACTTCATTGATGAACCATCGTGTGTTTTTTTTTTCTCCAGGGATTATGAAGTGTTTTGGTTTAATTAAAACATTATATAGTTAAACAAAAGAATCCTAACCCAATTATAAAAGCCTTGTTTCCTTTTTTATTTCCCCCCTTTTTCTTTTCCCTTTCTTGCGTCACATAACCGACCAACACCCCCTAAATTTTGTTTTTTTTATTTTATTGTTAATTAATATCTTATTAATATTACCTTAATTTTACTTAATTTATTTCAGCCCCTAAAGCCTCCAAAACCTCAAAACCGTAAAACTAATCAGTTTTTACGCGAATACCGTAAAAGACGTAAAAATATACAGTTTTATAAAACTCTTGAAATATGAAATAAACTAAAAAACTAAGTCCTAAATGACTTAAAACCATCCCAATAAATATTCCCGTCACTAATTACCTTATCCGAGACCTCAAAATGTTAAACCATACATCGTAAAAATACGATTTACTATAATACATATACATACACATAAAACCACTAAACAACACCATCTCATTTCATAGTCACTACATTGTGAGCTCATGAACATGAAATCATCGCACATCGTTTCACTCACAAGGTACCCCGTACCCGAAACGATATCCAAACCACAATCTATACGCACCAATTAGCACATAAACACGTAAAGACACGTAACTTGCACAAAATAAAACTAAGTAACGAACCTCAAAACTGCGGTTGTCACACCATGCTGTCCACGTATTAAGATTTCCATGTCTAGTCGCTCTAAGTCACGTATGATTTCCTCATGTATCTTGATGCTATTGATCATACTCGACTTCATGCTAAGAGCATTTGCCACTACATTCGCCTTGCCAGGATGATACTGAAGATTGATGTCATAGTCCTTGAGTAGTTCCAACTATCTTCTTTGCCTCATGTTAAGTTCCCTCTGAGTGAAAATATACTTGAGACTCTTGTGATCAGTGAAGATGTCACATGATTCACCGTATAAGTAGTGTCTCCATATTTTAAGTGCAAAGACTACTGTTGCTAGCTCCAAGTCATGGGTCGGATAATTCTCCTCATAAGGCTTCAGCTGACGTGATGCATATGCAATCACATTCACATGTTGCATGAGTACAAATCCTAATCCTTTACCCGAAGCATCGTTGTGGATCTGAAATCCACCTGTACCAGATGAGAGAGTAAGAATAGGTGCAGATACTAACCGCTTCTTGAGTTCTTCAAAGCTCTTCTCCCGCTCATCAGTCCAAACGAATTTCTCTCCTTTCTGCATCAACTTGGTCAAAGGTAAGTTTAGTCTTGAAAAATTCTCCACGAATCTGCGATAATAACTAGCTAAGCCTAGGAAACTACGAACCTCAGTTGCAGACGTCGGTCTTTGCCATTTAGTGATAGCTTCAACCTTCACAGGATCCATAGTAATCACTTATGGGAAGACAATGTGGCCTAAGAATGCCACCTTGTTTAGCCAAAATTCACACTTTGAGAATTTGGCATACCTCTATTTTTGACGAAGAATCTATAGCACAATACGTAGGTGTTCTTCATGTTCTTCCTTGGATTTAGAGAAGATAAGAATGTCATCGATGAACACGATAACAAATTTGTCTAAGTACTCATGGAAGACGCGGTTCATAAGGTCCATTAATACCGCAGGAGCATTACTAAGTCCGAAAGGCATGACAACAAACTCATAATGGCCATATCTGGTGCGAAAAGCAGTCTTGAGAATATCCTGCTCTTTCACTCGCAGCTGATGATAACCGGATCTTAGATCAATCTTGGATAAATGTTTGGCACCTTGTAGTTGGTCAAACAGATCATCGATTCTTGGTAATAGATAATGGTTCCTAATCGTGATCTTATCCAGCTCACGATAGTCAATGCATAAACGCATGCTGCCATCCTTCTTCTTGAAGAAAAGTACCAGTGCACCCCATGGTGTTACACTCGGACGGATGAAACCTCGCTCCAGTAATTCCTGCAGATGATCTTTTAACTCCTTGAGCTATATGGGAGCCATGCGATAAGGAGCCTTATAGATTGGTTGAGCTCCTGGGATGAGCTCTATGTTAACTCTACTTCTCGGATATGTGGTATACCTGGAAGTTCTTCTGGGAATACATTGGGGAATTCTGAAACAACTGGTTGATCTTGGATTGATGGAACTTTGGCGGTAATATCCTGAATTGAAGCTAAGAAGCCCTCGTAACCATGAGATAGTAAAGCACGAGCTTCTAGCGTAGAGATGATTTGTACAATCTTTCCTGGTATGAAACCATTGTGAATGTACTCTGGTGCTTGAACATCACCGAAGATAACCCGATAGGTATGACAATCGATAGTAGCATGATGCTTGAATAACCAATCCATGCCTAAGATGAGATCAAACTCGCACATATCCAAAGGAAGTGCGTCTACTGGGTGAATCTTGACGTTGAATTCTAGTGGAAGATCTTTGTACAATTGGGTAATTCGCACAGAGTCTCGCATAGGTGTAGATATACTTAAGATATTCTCTAATGGCGTAGGGATTTTATTAATACTGGTGGCATACGTAGTGGATATGACTGAATGAGTAGCACCAGTATCGAATAAAACACACGCAACATGACCGTTCATAAAGAGGATGCCAGTAATAGTACCTGAGGACTTATTAGCTTGGTCCCTTGTGGTAGTGTATGTAAGTTTATGGACTTATATTTAATAGTCGTGTGATAGGATCGAACTCGAGATTACAGGATTGCACACAATACGTAAAGAGTTAATTTATTTAATAAATATATTTATTGTATTTATTAATTTATTTAATAAATATATTTATGTATTTATTAATTTAAACCGAGCGAGTAAATATATAACTTTAACGATCGTTAATTAATTAATGTTAAGTATTAACGAAAGTTAAATAAATATATAGTATGTATATATAAAGAAAGAAGTTTGGAAGATTCTAGAACACCCCTAAGGGGTGTTTTGGTCAGTCGTTTATGGGCTCCAAGGGGGGGGGGGGGGAAAGTTGCCTTTTATTTATCTTGGGCTACAAAGAGTTTAGGCATATAAATACACCTCCTAATCCCTCATAATATTCATAACTTAAATCTTTTCCCTCTTCTCTCTTTGGTTCGATCGCAAGAACACACCCACGAAGGGTTTCGGTTGGTTTTTCTTGGTTGATCGATTATATAAGTAATCTAGTCCTAGCCCCTCTCTAGGGTTGTTGGGTAGATTAGTTACAAACGTTGTAGCTCAGTTTTCACGTGCTAGAATCACGGTTAGCTCGTTGTATTACGTGTGTACAAGATCGTAATATAGTCTTACTTTTGACTATATCTTGGTATATTATGGTATAGACCCGAATTGGTGATTTGTTTTTCGTCTTGTGGAATTGCTTTAGCGTAAAGGTATGTAACCCTAATTCGATTAATTATAATTGTGTTATTATTATGATCTTGTTAAATCGCTTCCGCTATATGTGCTTTGATCTTGTTTAGGGTTTTATATAATTGTTATGATACTAATAAACCATCAGTGGCATCGAGAGCCAGGTTTAACATGTTATAATTATCGAAAATCTAAGTTTTTTAACTAATAATCGTTTTGAGTTAAAACTACATGTTTTTTAGGTTTTCATAAAATTAGGGTTTTGTTTTTTAAAAATTAGGGTTTTGGCTCTATTTTTTAATAAAAAAGGGAATTGTTTTGAAACCCTAAATTATATGTGGGATAATTTTAGATTAAATTGCATGATTAATTGTTATGTCATGTATGGTTACGATCCGTAGAGATTTAATTGTTAAGATTTGTGGGGAATCTATGATTACGTGCATATTTTCATGGATCGTAAAATTATATGTTTATATGATTTTATGTGCTACGTGATTATTTGATTCAATAAATCTTGAATTAGGGAAGACTTTTATATAAATATAAAGACCTATATTTGATGATTATTGAATAAATCGTATGCATGTGGCTATTTGATTTATTTGTTGCACATATAAATTGTTATTATGTGTTTATGATTTAGCTTTTTTACTTGTTTATATATAAAATTGTTGAATTGTTGTAAACAAGGGTTTTTTATGAAAAGAATAATATGGACTAAATCATATGAAAATAATGATTTGTTAGAGATTTAAATTACATAATATTACGTTGATTGGTAAATTGTAATAATAATCGAACGGCCTACTCTATTTGACAAACTATAAAGTGGTTTTAACGCACCACTGGTCAAGTACCCGGTTAAGGAAGGATGTGTTATGCCATTAGTCGCTGACCAAATTACCGGCTCGCCTGTGCGTCAAGTTGAAATTACCTACGGTTACGAACTGAATTATACCTTAAGGGTGATTTACGACAAATTCACATCCACAACACAATGAATAAGGGTATTGCTTTGTGCGTAGACGAGTTCTAGCAAAAGTACGATGCGATTAGTTGTGGGTAAATTCTTTAATTGGTTTAACCAATACCGCAACATAATTTAAGAAGAAATTCAATCTCGTGAAAAATTTTACTAAATGTTTTATTAAACTTATGATATGGAGATTGTATGCATGCTTCTCCATACATTGATTTTGACATCGAAATTTATACCCTTAAAATTTAAGTCGAATGCTCCTATTTGACGAACACTTGAAATTACTTTGTCATCAAATGAGATTTTTGGGTGATGTTGTAATGGAGGGAAAACCGTTTGTAGAATGAGAATTCGTATGATGGATTTACGTTACTCAGATTAGAAGACTTAATTAAGTTACTCAGTGAGATCTGGAAACTTAATGCATTCAGAAGGGATGAAACATGTTTACAATGTAAAACATTTTATTGGCAATGTAAATCCCATAAAAATCTAGAAACTGGAAATTGTTTGTCAATTGAATTGTTTGACAAGTCGTTGTGTTGAGTACATTCATTACTAGCAGATCAACTGATGTAATGGATCTATGTCAATATAGTTCTAGAATTCAAGGAAAATAATATGGTTTTATACCGGGGTAATTTTATTTTCTTGAAAGTATTTTGTTATCGAAAATACTAATATTTGAACGTATTTCTGTAGAAATGGCTCAACCCACCAATGATGTGGTTTTGCTATAAGCTAATCCGGTGGTCTAGTAGGGTGATAGATGATAGAAGCCATGGATGAAGTTGAGAGAGAAAGTGGTTGTGTGTTAAAGGTTAAGAAAAAATGTATTGAAATGAAAAGAACAAATGAACACAAGCAACACCCCTCCTTGGAAGCAAAGGAGGGGTATATATAGTCACACACGAACCTTAAACTATACATTGTACCTAATTTAGTCTAAGCGTGTGTGACTATGATAACTAATGGGAATTCTTAAATGTCGTCACATAAAGTGAGTTTCCAACAATCTTCCCCCATGGGACGACGTGTAGAATTCCTTACAATATTTTTCCTAACAAGTACATAATGATAAAGAACAAGAGCTTCCATGAAGCGTCCAATGCTGATGATGTCTTCTGAGGCCTTTGACTTCAAAACGACTCATCTTTAACTTGTAGTAGAAATACTGTAACGACACGAGCTAAGTAACCCATACACTTCTGGTTAAGGAGAAGCTTCTGAATTAGCTTCCCCCTAATTCATGCCACATAAACTTGATGTAGAGGCTTTTTAAATAGCTTCCCCCTAAATCGACAATCCTCGTAAGCAACTTCAAAGCTTTCAATAAAGCTTAGAATGATTAAGCGCACAACGGAATCTAACAAGCAAATCCCATCATATAACATGATAATGTTGCTAAGAGATATTGAAAGTTTGGGTACACCAAGTAGATCAACAACTTCTCTTCTCACGCTTGAATAATTCTTCTGAATTTTTCTTCCCCTGAGAGTTCAAGTTATGCATACCAGAAAGAATCAAGACATTTCTTCCCCCACATAGTTGAAGAAAGTAAATCAATCCCAATTATGAAGCTCAAATACTGAAGTGGACACTTTATCCCATTCATGAAGTTGACATCGTAACACCAGAGTCAATTAAGTCCCGGAAATGCACATATCTTCTTCCGGAGATGCACCAGAGTCAATTAAGTCCCGGGAATGCATATAGGATAATGATGATGAATATTTGCAGCAACCAAACAATTAAACATCGAATCAGTAGTGTACCGTTTAGAGATTGATAACGCCACGAGTTAAAACACTGATTTTCTCTGTGGCTATGACAAATGTCATCCCGAAATGTCTTCAAATCAAAAGAAGGTATGAAGTTCATCACGTGTACTCGTTGTGCGTTCAATGTGTCTTCTTCTTCCCCCTTGATGGTATCGAAACTCGGAACCATCAATAAATCGTAAGCACATGAACCTGAAAATCTCGAGAGAATAATAAATAAGCTTAATTATATTCGGTGAGAATCAGCTATTGATCGAAAATCTCTACTCATAAACTCTCCATGGCCATCTTTACCAACCCCTTTGTAGGCAATTTGAAGTGACCACTGATAAAATGAACCAGATATATCAAACATGAAGCTGAATAAAAATCCTTCGATCTTGTGACTTAAGCTTGCACTATTG
Source organism: Glebionis coronaria (assembly GCA_025667525.1). Taxonomy (NCBI): domain Eukaryota; kingdom Viridiplantae; phylum Streptophyta; class Magnoliopsida; order Asterales; family Asteraceae; genus Glebionis; species Glebionis coronaria. The sequence goes on along the minus strand of CM046879.1, from coordinate 91,698,603 downwards.
TTGAATGAGGAACGGTGGAGAAATCTCTAAGTGCCCAATGCATCACTGAAGAAGTCTATAAGCACAACACCTCTTGAAATTATCCGCGTCGACTAAGCGCGTGACACTGAGTACAACAATGTAACCCCTTGAAGTGATAGTTATCCGAGTCATCGACCAACCACCCCGAACCCGGAAACCAGATAAACAAGTCTTAGTTCTGAGATTAAGCACGAGCAAGTTATCTTCAAGGATAAAATAAATACACGCCTTCGAAAAATCCGTCTTCATCTTCAAATAATTAATACCCGATCCAAAAAAATCCGTAGTCACTAAAAAATCGCCCATTTTTCTTCGGTCTCGTCAAAATAAAATCTTGTCACGCAGTCTCGTCACTTTTTGTCACTTTTGTCTCTCGAATCCCAAAATATTAATCATTATACCAATAATAAAATAATACACAACATCATGTATCATTTTATAACCATTTGCAAAATTTCATTAATACCTTAAATACCAACATTTTGCCATATCCCAGCCCAATAACCAATCAACTTTTAAAAATTCATGGCCCATTGCTTATGCAGCCCATGTCAGATCAAAGCTCAAATATAACAAACATGACAGACTAACTTATTTTCCAAACCAAACCCCATGAGAAACCTATTTAGTCAGCCCATATTAGAATTCAAAACCTGGTCCAAACAAAACAACAAGTAGGAATAAAATATCTGGTAACTCTGAATATACTCAAAGTTTATAACCCAAAGCACCTTTACCTAGTAAAATCCGCCCCCTTGTTATTCTTAGAAGACCACGTGTAACAAGATAAGCTGGTCAACATAGAAATGGGATATAAGGGTAAACTCTAACAGTCATCACATAATATCTTGATCACACCAAACCCACATTCATTCTCGATGCAACCGCCCCCCATTTTCAATTTTGGTTACAACACCAGTTATCATAATCCCCATCTACAACTCACCTTGAATATCTTCAAAATCTTCATCTCCCACATCACAGTCCCATCTACACCACAAGAGCACCCATCTCCATACTCATCGCACATCAAACGCTGACCATCAAATCCCGAAATAATTTACACCATCATACTATTGACATCTTGGGTCGAATCCCATACATGCAGTGAAAGACACGGCCACAAGATCAATTTGATTGATCTCAGGTAGGTTTATATGAACAAGAGTCGATTTGATATGGTCAAAGATGGGAATTGTTAACCGTAAAAATCTTTTTATAGATTAAAAAACGTTTAACAAGAAAAAAAAAAACTGAGAGCATGATTGTGAGTGAAAACGAGTCTAGACGTGATGGGTTTTTAAAAGAATAGAGTCGGTTAAGATTGGTTTAGTCTGTGTTGAAGAGTGATTTAAACAGTGATTGAGTCTGGGATTAGATCCTGATTGGTTTCGGTTAGGTTTAAATGTTTTGATAAAAATGGTAGGAGTCGGTTTACTGGTTTGGGTTAACAGTAAAAGGTAGATGTTTTTCAAGACAGATGAAAGGAGTCCAAATCTGATTTTAAATTTTGACTGATTTAAACTCTCTTCAAAATGATTTTCACAAAGGAAAACAAACACCCATCGCAATGATATATTTCATCGCAATATGCATAAAAAAACAGTCCATCGCAAAGTGTCTACATCCATCGCAATATATTTTCTAGTACACCATCGCAATAGTACAAGAACCCATCGCAATAGTTTACCAGCCATCGCAATGTTGGGAGAATTTGGGCAGCTTGACGACATGACTACCATTGCGATGGATCAAGCCACCCATCGCAATGAGACCCATCGGAATGAGTCCCATCGCAATAGATACAGCCCTACCATCAGAATGTGAAAAAAACCCATCGGAATACATCCGAAAAAGAAGAAGCCATCGCAATGTGTACATCTGAAACACTCATCGTAATATCCATCTTAATAGCCACCACAATAGGTTTTAGACCAGTACATTTGCGACCCCGAAAAAATTGGATCTGGACCAAGTTTTTGTCCTTATCCCCATAGATAGAGACTGATGAATACAGGGACAAACACAATAACAGGGTATAAAATTTTTTGACAAAATATGTATGACGAGGCAATTTTTGACAGAGATTCAAAGAAAGCTTGATATAATGAGACCAAGAAACATGTGAAAGTGATACAACTTGTCAATATGATAAAAAAGAAACACAAACCGTGACAAAAAAATGATGCATACGGACCAAAAAAATTTTAGACCACCAAAATAATAACAAAAAGAACAAACGATCCAAGGATTGAACCGTGGCTATGATGCCAATTGTGGTTTTGCTATATGCTAATCCGGTGGTCTAGTAGGGTGATAGATGATAGAAGCCATGGATGAAGTTGAGAGAGAAAGTGGTTGTGTGTTAAAGGTTAAGAAAAAATGTATTGAAATGAAAAGAACAAATGAACACAAGCAACACCCCTCCTTGGAAGCAAAGGAGGGGTATATATAGTCACACACGAACCTTAAACTATACATTGTACCTAATCTAGTCTAAGCGTGTGTGACTATGATAACTAATGGGAATTCTTAAATGTCGTCACATAAAGTGAGTTTCCAACAAATGACATGATAAGTTCCGCGTTCAAAGCTTTCGTTGAACGTCATGAACTTACTGTCCTAAACTTCAATGATTGGTATCGCTCGCTAAGAATTGTCTTAAGAGCAGCGGGTACTATCGATATCTTGACTACTCCCTATCCGGAGGATCTTGCAGAAGGAGCATCTGATGCGCAAAGGCTTGAACACGCTGCTAATGTTAAGAAGCACTCTGAGGTGGCTTGCTTAATGCTAGGAAAAATGGCTCCTGCACTTCAACAGAAGTATGAGCTATTTTCACCTAAGCGAATGCTTGATGAGGTCAAGGTTATGTTCGAGAAGCCACAAGTTGTGGATATCTACGACTTGGTAGATGCTTTGCATAGGTGCAAGCAAGCTCCAGAAAAGTTTATAAGTGCCCATTATTTGGAGATGAGGGGTTATATGGAACATCTCATTGCACTAGGACAACCCTATGATCATAATATGGCTATCAACTTGATCAATAGGTCCCTTAACAAGGACTTCAATGATTTGGTTAGAAACTATAAATAGCATTGCACGGGGAAGACAGTTGATGATTTGCATGCAATGCTCATTGACTATGAAAAGGGGTTGAAAGACAAGGTATCTACCACAAGCGAACAAGAAGAAAGGCAAAGGCAAGGGTAATAAGGGCAAACAAGTTGCGACTTATTCGAAACCTAAGCAGAACTTTGTCAAGAAGAGTCAATCTCAAAAGGATGACACTTGTCACCATTGCAAGGCAAGTGGTTACTAGAAGAGGAATTGCCCTCTTTACCTGGAAGAATTGCGAGAAATAAAGAAGAAGTCTGAGCAGAGTGCTGCAGCTTCAGGTACTTTATTTATGATTGAATTGTTCAATTCAACATAAAAATTAAATTCCTGGGTATATGATACGGGATGCGGTATTAACATTTGTAATACGCTGCAGGGATTTAATCTGGAAAGGAAGCTTTCCTATGGGGAACAATATCTGCAAGTGGGCAATGGCGCAACGGTTGAAGCTATAAGAACTTTTGATCTAGTTTTACCTGCGGGTTTAGTATTGAGATTAAATGATTGTCATTATACACCTACAATTGTTAGGGGTGTTATTTCCTTTCCTTGTTTGTTAAATAATGGATTCGTTCACACGATTGATAATAATGGAATTTCTGTTTGGAAAAATGGTATTTTCTATTTTAATGCAATTTATGTGAATGGTGTATTTGAAATAGACATACATGATAATAAATCCAAGAATGATAAATCTGTATTTAGCATGAGTAAGAAGATAAAGTTTGACAAGAACTCTTCTTATCTTTGGCATTGTAGACTTGCCCATATTAGGAAGACTCGTATACAAAAGCTACAACATGAAGGTATTTTGGAAAATATCAATGATGAATCATTTGATATATGTGAGTCTTGTATCTCTAGAAAGACGACCAAGAAACCTTTTAATAGAAATATTGAAAGGGCTGCTGATCTGTTTGGACTTATACATACTGATGTGTGTGGACCACTTAGACATACGTCAAGGAAAGGTGCTAGCTACTTCTTAACATTTACGGATGATTATAGCCGTTATGGTTATGTTTATTTACTCAAGCATAAACATGAGGTATTTGAAACATTCAAAGTGTTTAAAGCAGAAGTAGAACTACAATTAGGGAAGAAGATTAAAGCTCTTCGTTCTGATAGAGGTGGTGAATATTTAAGTCAAGAGTTTATAGATTATCTAAGTGAGAATGGCATTGTTCAGCATCTTACTTCTGCCTATACTCCACAACAAAATGGTGTATCTAAAAGGAGAAATCGTACATTGTTAGATATGGTGAGATCTATGTTTAATCTTACAACTTTACCTTTATCATTTTGGGATTATGCTTTAGAATATATTGTTCGCATTTTAAATATGGTTCCCACAAAGAAGGTCAATAAGACACCATATTAACTATGGCATGGCAAGAAGCCATATTTGTCTTATTTAAAGGTCTGGGTTTGCGAGGCGTATGTGAAACGTGACTTGGGTGACAAAATCCAACAACGATCTGTAAAATGTATATTTGTAGGATACCCTAAGGAAACTATGGGTTACTACTTTCATTATCCACCTGAGAACAAAGTGATTGCTACCCTCGAATGTGATCTTGTTAATCAAGAATTCAGTGGGAGAAATTACGATCTTGAAGAGAGTCATATAGATACGTTACCTTCTGAAAACACTAGCGATGTAATTCCTGTAGAACCAGAAAGTCTGGCGGTTCCACCAGAATTAGTTCCTCAGCGTAGATCTGCAAGGATTAAAAACGCAAATAGCAATATGTGTCTTAACATGGAGGATGATTATGAGTTAGGGGATCTTGGTGAACCCGCTAATTATAAATCCGCCATACTTGATCCTGAGAAGGATAAGCGGATGGTTGCTATGGATGAGGAAATGAAATCCATGAAAGTAAATGATGTTTGGATTCGTGTAGAACCACCATCGAATGCTAAAGTAGTGAGAAATAAGTGGATATACAAGAAAAAAACCGACATGGACGGAAAAGTACAATCCTATAAAGCTCGTTTAGTAGCTAAAGGTTTTACTAAAACTTTTGACGTACACTACGAGGAGACATTTTCTCTTGTAGCAGACTTAAGAGCTATTAGGATTCTTATAGCTATAGTAGCATACTATGACTACGAGATATGGCAAATGGATGTTAAAACTGCCTTCTTGAACGGTCGCTTAGATGAAGAAATCTATATGCAGCAACCAGAAGGGTATGTTGATCCTGAGAATCCAGGACATGTGTGAAAACTTGAAAGGTCCATTTATGGTTTGAAGCAAGCATCACGTCAATGGAATAAAAGATTTGACGAAGAAATCAAAAAGTTTAGATTTATTCAGAATCGTGATGAGCCATGATATCACAAAGCTAGTGGGAGTGATGTAGTATTCCTAGTGATGTATGTTGATGACATATTAATCATGGGAAGTAACATTCCAAGACTTAAAGCTGTTAAGAAATATCTTGGTAAATGTTTTTCTATAAAGGATTTAGGAGAAGCTGCATACATTCTGGGAATTAAGATCTATCGGGATAGGAAAAGACGGTTAATTGGTCTATGTCAAGATGCTTATATAGATAAGATTTTGAAGAAGTATAATATGCATAATTCCAAGAAAGGTTTTCAACCTATGGAAGTTAAGCATAATCTGAGTCATGAGAGGAATGCATCAACTCCTGAAGAGGAGGCGTACATGCAGAAGGTGCCTTATGCTTCGGCTGTAGGATCTATAATGTATGTTGTTGGATGCACAAGGCCTGATGTGGCGTTTGCTCAGAACTTGGTCAGTAGATACCAACAGAATCCAGGGAAGCTCCACTAGACTGTTGTTAAACATATTCTAAAGTATTTGAGGAGTACGAAAGATATGTTTTTGGTATATGGAGGAAAACAAGACACATAACTGAATGTGACAGGTTTTTGTGATGCGTCCTGGCAATGTGATAAAGAAGATACGAAGTCTCAGACGGGTTACATTTTTGTTATCAGTGGAGGAGCAGTTACCTAGAAGAGAAAGAAACAGACAACGATTGCAATGCATGCTACTCAATCTGAGTACATGGTTGCTTCCAAAGCTGCAATGGAAGCTGTTTGGATTAGGAAGTTTATTGAAGATCTTGGAGTGATGCCTTCAATTAAAGAACCTATAGATATGTATTGTGACAATTCTGCCTCAATAATATTTGCCAATAACCCTCGAGTTATGAAAGGCGCCAGACACTTTATGCGTAGACATCACTACGTCCGAGAACAAGTTGAAGCTCGGGAAATCAAATTGATAAAAGTTCACACAGATGATAACGTAGCCGATCCTTTAACTAGTATTTGGATAAAGGATGTTATGACATTATTATATAATGAAATAAAGATTGGGTTTCGTTTATTTTTATTATTTAATAAGTGTATCCTATTTTACATATTTTAATCCATGAATAAATGTTATGCTAAATGTCCGTTGCCGATTAATAATATGGGAATATTATTAAACTAAGACAAATCAAAATAGCGATAGAGTATACTTGAAAGTATATTGATCGATTTTGGATGATATTCGATGAATCGAATATAGGACGTATCCCAACTGGATGTTATTACTTTATGGATCTTTGTCATTAAGTAAAAACATAAATAATTATCCTCAGACTTGAGATACCAGGAAACTGCTATGAATCTAGTGCATCTCTGTGTAATAATCTAACGGTAAACGTAACTGGTAGCTATAAGGATTATTTTCAGAAGTGTTGCAAAATTCATAAGTTTTGCTCGTAGTCAATATGGAATTTATTTCCTCCAATTTCGTTTTGGAGTTTAATACAGTTGGGCCCCTCGTGGGATTAGTAAGATGTTTGTGTGGGCCACACCCAAATTTGTTTTGGTAATCTTGCTAACTCTGAGAACGAGAAACAGAATGGTTAATGAAAGGAATGTCTGAGATCCATATCCTTTTTAACGTTGTATTAGAAATAAAAGGATAATAATAACGATGCAGAATCGTTAAAATGTTTTGTCCAGGAGACCTTACTCGAGTTGTACTAGAGACATTGCTAAGTGTAACTAAACGCTAGTCAATGTAATCACGATATTCAAAATATGTCCAAGTGGGAACTGTAAGTTTTTGGACTTATATTTAATAGTCGTGTGATAGGATCGAACTCGAGATTACGAGATTTCACACAATACGTAAAGAGTTAATTAAATTATTAAATATATTTATTGTATTTATTAATTTATTTAAGAAATATATTTGTGTATTTATTAATTTAAACCGAGCAAGTAAATATATAACTTTAACTATCGTTAATTAATTAATAGTTAAGTATTAATGAATGTTAAATAAATATATAGTATGTATATATAAAGAAAGAAGTTTGGAAGATTCCGGAACATCCCTAAGGGGTGTTTTGGTCGGTCGGTTATGGGCTCCAGGGGGGGGGGCAAAAGTTGTCTTTTATTTATCTTGGGCTACAAAGAGTTTAGGCCTATAAATACACCTCCTAATCCCTCATAATCTTCATAACTTAAATCTTTTCCCTTTTCTCTCTTTGGTCCGATCGCAAGAACACACCCACGAAGGGTTTCGGTTGGTTTTTCTTGGTTGATCGATTGTATACGGAATCTAGTCCTAGGCCCTCTCTAGGGTTCCGGAACATCCCTAAGGGGGTGTTTGGTCGGTCGGTTATGGGGGAGAAAAGGAACGAGAAAACTTTCCTTTTATTTGTTTATGGATACATAAACCTTCTCCTCATAATTCAAGACATCACAAAATCTCTTCCCCTCTCTCTCTTTGGTCGATCTCAAAAGAAACCCACGAAGGGTATTCGGTTGGTTTTCTTGTTTGATCAATTTACTTATTAATCTATTCCTAGCCCCTCTCTAGGGTTGTTGGGTAGATTACTTACAAGTGTTGTAGCTCGGTTTTCACGTGCAACAATCACGGTAAGCTCGTTGTATTACGTGTATACAAGATCGTAATATAGTCTTACTTTAGACTATATCTTGGTGTATTACGGTATAAACCCGAGTTGGTGATTCGTTATTCGTCTTGTGGATTTGCTTTAGCGTAAAGGTATGTAACCCTAAAGAAAAAGGACCAAAAGGGAAAAATGTGGAAATAAGGACCATTTGCTACCAGCACATTCAAAGTTGCCACCAGCAAAACACAGCTGATTTGCCACCAGCAGAGTCAAAATTACCATCAGCATTTTGATAGTCAGGTTTAGCAAAGGTCACAATTAAACACCCCTTAATTCACCACCATCAATGGAGGCTTCTCATTTCCCCTCCATAATAATTCCCAGACGTTTTTGCCTCCTTCCTAAGCCAAAATCATGTATAAATTAGACCTTAGGGTCATTGTTTTCAGTGTGCTTAATCCAAGGATCATTCTAACCCTTGACAAAGGTTAGAAACACCATTCTTACATAAATCGAAAGATAATAAACCCTGTTAATCCTCATAGGAGGGACGGATTTCGCGAAGGAGGGATTCGGTTGGAGGTTCATTGGTCGATTGGAGGCTTTGGAATTGCTCTAAATTCTATTTTGTTATTTCCTTTGTGTTTGAAGAACTATTTGGTAAATTCTTGTAATTGAATTGATTCTCATTTTAATTTAAGTATTGTTGAATGTTTGAGAAGGTTATGATTTATGTTGCAATGTGTTTGAACGTGAATTCCGAGTAGTGTGATGAACATGGATTCTATAGGAGAGTTTGGTTTTATGATCAAGAGAATATAATTGGGTTTTTATGGTTGATAATTTATTGAAACATGTTTTAATAATCAAATGAAATATAGTTTTTTATTGGATTTAAAGGTCGAAGGATTTCTGGTAAATTATGTTCCAAAAGATTTATGCATGAGTCAATTTAGTTTCTTGGTGGTTGACACTCACCTTGACGAGTTGGTTAAAGGAATTTGTCAAAAGATTTATCTTGGGTATAGGTCGAAAGAACCCATTCAAACCAAACTTATCTCTTTGTATTTTCTAACAAATGGGGATTATAGTGAATTGGAGTAGATAATCATAGGTCGAAAGGGTTTGTCTACATCAATTTGTTAACATGGATTCTATGAAAAATACCATGGAGTGGAATCTATATACTTTAGATTTGTGATTCATAGTTGTTAAACGCACGCAAATTATCTCTCCTACGGATGAAATGGAATTCACACAAGTATTACTTTTAATTATGTTTTCCTTTACGAAGTTATTTCTAACGGTAATATCGGTAGTGACAACCCTGTTACCTACACCACCTAAACGTTTTTAATATACGCAAATTCCATGGGACGATCTTGACTTACCCGACTTTGCTACAATAGAATGAGTATACTTGCTCGTATGCATAGTTAAGGAATTAATAAGTGTTGTTTATACATCTAAAACTAGGATTGCAAGACGCGCATCACCATACACTTTATGCGTAGACATCACTACGTCCGAGAACAAGTTAAAGCTCGTGAAATAAAATTAATAAAAGTTCACACAGATGATAACGTAGCCGATCCTTTAACTAAGGCTTTGCCTAGACCAAAGGTTGTTAAGCATGCCAAAGCAATTACACTGCAACTAGTTAACGAACTCATGCAATAAATCTGTGATTAGTATTTGGATAAAGGATGTTATGACATAATTATATAATGAAATAAAGTTTGGGTTTCGTTTATTCTTATTAATTAATAATGAATCCTGTTTTACATGTTTTAATCCATGAATAATTGTTATGCTAAAATGTTTGTTGTCTATTAATAATATGGGAATATTATTAAATTAAGACAAATCAAAATAGCGATAGAGTATACTTGAAAGTATATTGATCTATTTTGGATGATATTCGATGAATCGAATATTGGACTTATCCGAACTATATGTTTTTACTTTATGGATCTTTGTCATCAAGTAAAACATAAATAGTTATCCTTAGACTTGAGATATCAGGAAACTATTGTGAATCTGATGCATCTCTGTGGAATAATCTAACGCTAAACGTAACTGGTAGCTATAAGGATTATTTTCTGAGGTGTTGCAAAATTCATAAGTTTTGCTCGTAGTCGATATGGGATTTATTTCCTCCAATTTCGTTTTGGAGTTTAATACAGCTGGGCCCCTCGTGGGATTAGTAAGATGTTTGTTTGGCCACAACCAAATTTGTTTTGGTAATCTTACTGAATCTGTGAACGAGAAACAGAATGGTTAATGAAAGGAATGACTGTGATCCATATCCTTATTAACGTTGTATTAGAAATAAAAAGATAATAATAATGATGAATCATTAAAAAGTTTTGACCAGGAGACCTTACTCGAGTTGTACTAGAGACATTGCTATGTGTAACTAGACACTAGTCAATGTAATAACGATCTTTGAAATATGTCCAAGTGGGAGCTAAAAGTTTATGGACTTATATTTAATAGTCGTGTGATAGAATCGAACTCGAGATTACGGGATTGCACATAATACGTAAAGAGTTAAAAAATATTTATTATATTTATTAATTTATTTAATAAATATATATATTTATGTATTTATTAAATTAAACCGAGACATAACTTTACCGATCGTTAATTAATTAATAGTTAAGTATTAACAAGTGTTAAATAAATATATAGTAAGTAAATATAAAGAAAGAAGTTTGGAAGATTCCGGAACATCCCTAAGGGGGTGTTTGGTCGGTCGGTTATGGGGGAGAAAAGGAACGAGAAAACTTTCCTTTTATTTGTTTATGGATACATAAACCTTCTCCTCATAATTCAAGACATCACAAAATCTCTTCCCCTCTCTCTCTTTGGTCGATCGCAAAAGAAACCCACGAAGGGTATTCGGTTGGTTTCTTGTTTGATCAATTTACTTATTAATCTAGTCCTAGCCCCTCTCTAGGGTTGTTGGGTAGATTAATTACAAGCGTTGTAGCTCGGTTTTCACGTGCTAGAATCACGGTTAGCTCATTGTATTACGTGTATACAAGACCGTAATATAGTCTTACTTTAGACTATATCTTGGTGTATTACGGTATAGACCCGAGTTGGTGATTCATTATTCGTCTTGTGGATTTGCTTTAGCGTAAAGGTATGTAACCCTAATTCGATTAATCATAATTGTGTTATTATTATGACCTTGTTAAATCGCTTCCGCTATATGTGCTTTGATCTCGTTTAGGGATTTATATAATTGTTATGATACTAATAAACCATCAGTGTAGACACGTCCCGAGGCTGGTGGCTTAGGAGCAGTACTAGAAGTATGAGCAGTGTCTCCCTTCTAGCAGTCCTTCAACATGTGTCCTGGTAGTCCACACTTGAAACAGATGTTGGCTGACTTACGGCATGGTCCGGGATGTCTACGACTACAAGTCGTGCAGATGGGGTAGGTGTAACCTCCTGGAGGTACCCTTGCTGAAGGTTTATTAACATCATAACAATTATATAAAATCCTAAACGAGATCAAAGCACATATAGCGGAAGCAATTTAACAAGATCATAATAATAACACAATTATAATTAATCGAATTAGGGTTACATACCTTTACGCTAAAGCAAATCCACAAGACGAATAACGAATCACCAACTCGGGTTTATAGCGTAATACACCAAGATATAGTCTAAAGTAAGACTATATTACGATCTTGTATACACGTAATACAACGAGCTAACCGTGATTCTAGCACGTGAAAACCGAGCTACAATGCTTGTAATTAATCTACCCAACAACCCTAGAGAGGGGCTAGGACTAGATTAATAAGTAAATTGATCAAACAAGAAAACCAACTGAATACCCTTCGTGGGTTTCTTTTGCTATCGACCAAAGAGAGAGAGGGGAAGAGATTTTGTGATGTCTTGAATTATGAGGAGAAGGTTTATGTATCCATAAACAAATAAAAGGAAAGTTTTCTCGTTCCTTTTCTCCCCCATAACCGACAGACCAAACACCCCCTTAGGGATGTTCCGGAATCTTCCAAACTTCTTTCTTTATATTTACTTACTATATATTTATTTAAAACTTGTTAATACTTAACTATTAACTAATTAACGATCGGTAAAGTTATGTCTCGTTTTAATTTAATAAATACATATATATATATATTTATTAAATAAATTAATAACTATAATAAATATATTTTAACTCTTTACGTATTATGTGTAATCCCGTAATCTCGAGTTCGATTCTATCACACGAATATTAAATATAAGTCCATAAACTTTTAGCTCCCACTTGGACATATGTCAAAGATCGTTATTACATTGACTAGTGTCTAGTTACACATAGCAATGTCTCTAGTACAACTCGAGTAAGGTCTCCTGGTCAAAACTTTTTAATGATTCATCATTATTATTATCTTTTTATTTCTAATACAACGTTAATAAGGATATGGATCACAGTCATTCCTTTCATTAACCATTCTGTTTCTCGTTCACAGATTCAGTAAGATTACCAAAACAAATTTGGGTGTGGCCAAACAAATATCTTACCAATCCCACGAGGGGCCCAGCTGTATTAAACACCAAAACGAAATTGGAGGAAATAAATCCCATATTGACTACGAGCAAAACTTATGAAATTTGCAACACTTCAAAAAATAATCCTTATAGCTACCAGTTACGTTTAGCGTTAGATTATTCCACAGAGATGCATCAGATTCACAACAGTTTCCTGATATCTCAAGTCTAAGGATAACTATTTATGTTTTACTTGATGACAAAGATCCATAAAGTAAAAACATATAGTTCGGATAAGTCCAATATTCGATTCATCGAATATCATCCAAAATAGATCAATATACTTTCAAGTATACTCTATCGCTATTTGATTTGTCTTAATTTAATAATATTCCCATATTATTAATAGACAACAGACATTTTAGCATAACAATTTATTCATGGATTAAAACATGTAAAACAGGATTCATTATTAATTAATAAGAATAAACGAAACCCAAACTTTATTTCATTATATAATAATGTCCTAACATACTTTATCCAAATACTAATCACAGATTTATTGCATGATTTCGCTAACTAGTTGCAACGCAATCGCTTTGGCATGCTTAACAACCTTTGGTCTAGGCAAAGCCTTAGTTAAAGGATCGGCTACGTTATCATCTGTGTGAACTTTTATTAATTTTATTTCACGAGCTTTCACTTGTTCTCGGACGTAGTGATGTCTACGCATAAAGTGTATGGTGATGCGCGTCTTGCACTCCTAGTTTTAGATGTATAAACAACACTTATTAATTCCTTATCTATGCATACGAGCAAGTATACTCGTTCTATTGTAGCAAAGTCGGGTAAGTCAAGATCGTCCCATGAAATTTGCGTATATTAAAAACGTTTAGGTGGTGTAGGTAATAGAGTTGTCACTACCGATATTACCGCTAGAAATAACTTCGTAAAGGAAAACATAATTAAAAGTAATACTTGTGTGAATTCCATTTCATCCGCAAGAGAGATAATTTGCGTGCGTTTAACAAATATGAATCACAAATCTAAAGTATATAGATTCCACTCCATGTACTTTTCATAGAATCCATGTTAACAAATTGATGTAGACAAACCCTTTCGACCTATGATTATCTACTCCAATTCATAATCCCCATTTGTTAGAAAATACAAAGAGATAAGTTTGGTTTGAATGGGTTCTTTCAACCTATACCCAAGATAAATCTTTTGACAAATTCCTTTAACCAACTCGTCAAGGTGAGTGTCAACCACCAAGAAAGTAAATTGACTCATGCACAAATCTTTTGGAACATAGTTTACCAGAAATCCTTTCGACCTTTAAATCTAATAAAAAACTATATTTCATTTGATTATTAAAACATGTTTCAATAAATTATCAACCATAAAAACCCAATTATATTCTCTTGATCATAAAACCAAACTCTCCTTTAGAATCCATGTTCATCACACTACTCGGAATTCACGTTCAAACACATTGCAACACAAATCATAACCTTCTCAAACATTCAACAATACTTAAATTAAAGTGAGAATCAATTCAAGTACAAGAATTTACCAAATAGTTCTTCAAACACAAAGGAAATAACAAAATAGAATTTAGAGCAATTCCAAAGCCTCCAATCGACCAATGAACCTCCAACCAAATCCCTCCTTCGCGAAATCCGTCCCTCCTATGAGGATTAACAGGGTTTATTATCTTTCGAGTTATGTAAGAATGGTGTTTCTAACCTTTGTCAAGGGTTAGAATGATCCTTGGATTAAGCACACTGAAAACAATGACCCTAAGGTCTAATTTATACATGATTTTGGCTTAGGAAGGAGGCAAAAACGTCTGGGAATTATTATGGAGGGGAAATGAGAAGCCTCCATTGATGGTGGTGAATTAAGGGGTGTTTAATTGTGACCTTTGCTAAACCTGACTATCAAAATGCTGATGGCACTTTTGACTCTGCTGGGGGCAAATCAACTGCGTTTTGCTGGTGGCAACTTTGAATGTGCTGGTAGAAAATGGTCCTTATTTCCACATTTTTCCCTTTTAGTCCTTTTTCTTTATTTCTTCCTCCTTCTTTCCTTTAAACTTTCCAAGACTCCTTTGTTCTCATTTATTCTTCATACGAGAGGTAATGTTTCCATGCCTCGTTTATTCCTTCGCCTCCAATTCGCGCTTTTTATTCCTTTCTTCACGTTTTTCATTCTTGCTTCCTACAAGACATAATAATCGAACTTTGCACAATATTAGCAATAAAAGTCCGTTTATTACCATATATAATATATCAATAGTGAAGATAACGCTTGTTATACATGTTGGATTTGAGCGTTATCAAATCCCCTCACACTTGAGCATTGCTCGCCCTCGAGCAAGTAAAGTAAAACCAAAATCAAAATTTAAACATAAACTTTTATTAGGCTCCTCTAAATCTATTTTAAAAACTCTAAAGACACAAAAATAGTATACATATATTAATCCGATGGGGCGTGAGCACCTGACAATTTTATCAAAAAGGACTTTATTATTTTTGACATATAAAAGAAAAAAATACTAATCACCAAATGATCACATCCGTCTTTCTCATCATACTACCCTTGTCTTTTCTTTCTCCATTTTTTTCAACTTCAAGTATCATGTCTTGACATTGGTCAATCAATACTACCATTTTACTTCTTCTTCCTTCGTCTTCATAATTTATAGCTCATTGGCTATTTGCTTCTTTTCTGAAATCCCCCTCACACTTTGGATGAGCATACGCTACAAAAATACAAACTAGAGTAGCTAATTCTCTTTTGTTGAAATAACTCATGCGAATACAAAGTGTGACCAACTCGATCATCAAAAATCATTTTTTCTAAAATAGGTGATTAGCAACAACTTTTAAAATATTTTTCCTTTTATCATCTATTCTTTTCATAATCACACAAATTGTGATTTCACTGCGGATTAAAAATACCACTAAGATAAAAGATTAAAAATTTAACTAATTGTGATTTAACTAATTTTTAGATTTTTTGTGTAACCTTTGAAAAGTAACCATCTTTGACAAAAATAGACCATTTTTCCTATTTGACCACCCCCTCACACTTAAGTTTAACATTGTCCTCTATGGTAATAAACGAATTTCAAAGTATAAGAAAATTTGGCAAAATAAGGTCAAACGATACTACCAAAATATGAATATAAACTCCATGTGGTTTTGTTGCATCATGAGTCTATAGAAAACTCCATATTTTCCACCAATGTCGAATTCATATGTCAATTCCTGCAAATACTGTACTAATAAAAGAATTTTTTTTCTTCCAAACAACATAAAATAAAATAAAATTACCAAAATATCTAAAAACCATTCCAAGTCAACAAACTACAAACACAAATCCTTGCAAACAAAATAAAATAAAGTCTTTGAAAATAGTATCTTACAAACTTCACATGATATGGTGTCTTCAATCTTCCATATCATCATCATCATCATTATGAGCTCCTCTCGACGATCCTCCAGCATCAAAATTTCTTAGAACAATAGAGCTATTTCCAACATATCCACCCGTATTTGGGTCCAAGTAGTCATCAACAGACACTCCATCTCCTCCAAAATTACTTTCGTTCCCATGAGGATAGTGTGTGTGTGGGTGAGGATATGGTACATATGGGTATGGATATGGTGGAACATTTGGTGGCTCATAGGTTGGGTAGCTAAAGTGTGCCTGATTCGCCAAATGATGTAGAATTGGCACGGAATGCTCAAGAATGTAGTTGTTCCTCATTGTCATAGTATCTCTCCATATCATCATTCTTTCTACCTCACTTAAACTTACATTCCAATCTACCCAACTAGATTTCACCCTACTTGTATCGTGTTCCTCTTCTCTTTGTTCTCCAGTTTCTTGTTGTAACGGCTCTGGATATCTTAGACATTTCTTTTTCTTGTCTAGCTCCTTCTCCAAAGCTCTTACATCCCATATTTCATTATCAATCGACTCCAATAATTTCCGTATTTTATTATTATCTAAAACATTGAGCCTTCTAGCTAACCAAGTCACATAATGACCTCCACATACATCATTTACCATTTTCAATCTCGAGGCTCTCTTATACAAGTACTCGGCGATTGCCCGTACTATGTTCACTTTCCTTTCCCCACTAGCTACGCTCAACAACCATAGGTCAGTATTTTGGTACCTTTCCCTAGTTCTCGATCGATGCTCAACTAGTCCCACTATGAACCTATGTATAATTCTCAAAAGTGGATCCCTAACCAATCCAAGCTTCTTATTCCCCACAATGTGTTCAGCTATGGTTTCCCAATATTCATTTACTCTTAAAAACTTCTTATTAGTTTCAAACTTGGAAAAGTGTAGCTCAAACAAAGGGTTGTCTAAATCTTTTGCATCATACAATCCTAACACCTCACCAAACTGTGCTAGTGTAAAACAATAATTCACCCCTAATAGTCTAAACCAAATGCAAGGTTCTTCTATTGCATCTTCAACTTCCTTCTTAAAATAAAAAGTTGAAAAGAATTCAAGACATAACTCAGAATATATCTCACCTTGTATTTCTAAATCCCTTTCAAACGATTAATCCTTGAAAGTCACTCCTGAAATATGAGTGTATGTCATCCTCAACTTTTCTTTCAAAATCTCATCACAACCAAACTTCTTGAGTAAGCCCCAATCAACTATTCTAGGCTTGCCAAAGGTCTTCCCTTGTAAAGTTGACAATCTCAAGTTGTAAGCATGTCGTTCCATTTCACCTAATCCTTTCCACTTCAAGTACTCATACGATACAGCCCTCACCTTATATGGTAACTTTCCTTAACCATACTTCCGTTCATATTTTGCTATCAACGGGTTAGGTGGCATTGTCTTCTTTTCCTTCTAAAACATTTACAACACTTGAAATGTTAGCATGTTAGTACATTAAAACAAATAAACCTACTTGCACAAAATCTATAAAACAAACCAACAATTTTTTATTATTTTTTACAGACCCTGAGTTGTCGCCTGACAAGATTTTTCTGCCGGCTGTAATTTGTTAACAGTGTTGCTTTTATCGGCCGGCAGGATTGTTTTATCGGTGGCATGTGGGTAACAGTGGGAGTTTTGCCGCCCGGTAAGGTTGTTTTGCCGACGGCAACTCGAAAATCTTATATTTTTTTATTATTATCCCCACTAACACTTCTTCAAGTTTCCCAATATCTTCAAAATGGATCAAAACACTATGAACATCGTCCATTTCTAGAAATTATTACTCTAAACAAATCAAAACTAATAACATAACATCTACAATTTCTATTTATTAATCATTCTAAACTACCTAATCAATCATACAAGATCAAAAACAACTAAATTGATGAAAACCCATTTGAGTTCAACACCAAATCAAAACTAATCTACCCTCACACTATCAATGGCTCCACTCCCCAAATTCATAACTCATCTTAATCTAATTCCTATGATTCATGCTTAATCAATTCAATCTACTCATCACAAGATGAAGTATTCCATGTTTCATGTTCAAGACGTCATCGGTCCTAAACTTCTTTGATAGCTTTCTCTTAGTATGTTTTGTCTTAAACCCCCGCATGTACACATTTCCACATGGCATGGTGACTTCTATCTTCACATGATAGAATTTATCTCCCTCTCTTCTCATATAATTGCTATTCCCGTCTGGTCCCCAATCTAGGTTCTTTAATTGGACTAGTAATGATCCCAAGAAGTCCGTCATTTTCTTGAAGACTAGAATATTCTTAAACGGGTTTAAGTAAGCTTCAATTGCTAAAGCTTTCTCCATAGCATATTCACATTCTAAGTATGGTGCTCCCGATGGTCCATACAAGGGATAACGATCATCATCTCTTCCCACTTCAAAACAGCTTAACCATTCATCCTTCATTTCACTTTCAAAGTCAAAGTACCAAGGCTTTTCCCTTGGTCTAGGTGCATAAGTATGAATGGTAATACCATCGTTAATTGAAATAGTTCCTCGACCCAAATTAATAATCGCTCCACATGTCTTTAGAAAGGGCCTCCCCAACAACAATGGTAGGTCCTTATCCTCCGGGATATCCATAATAAGTAAATCCATGACATAAGCTTGAAACCCTATTTGCACTCGGACATTCCTCACCAAGCCCATAGGTTTGGCTTGCGAGTTGTCGGCCATAGTTAAGTTCGAAAAATATGGCTTTGGATTGCTTAAGCCAAGATGTTGATAAATAGAGTACGGCATGACACTTACACTAGCCCCATGTCGGCTAATGCGTCGAATGGTGTGGTCCCATTGATTAAAATTGGTATGACACAGTTTTCGGGATCCTACATCTTCTTAGGTAGACCATGTTCAATGATCCTTTCTTTGATATTGTAACACCCCATTTTGATAATGGGATGTCACGCGTAATTATGGCGTGTCATTAAAGCATACAAGGATAAATGTCTAAAACAACATGACCATAAAAGGAAATACCGGAATCAAACATCAGAAGTCCAAAAGTAAAGCTCATCACACACAAACATAAGTACTGTAAATGAAAGGACTAAACAATGTCCATGGAAAGAGTATCAAAGTATAGATAATGCATAAAGTAAAAAAAGGCTAGAAAGCTTCCAGTCCATATGCACGTACGCTTAAAGTCTACGAGCGTCCCTGAGTACCTGCCGTTTTGGGAACATGAAAAGGAAAACGTCTGAGCAATACGCTCAGTGCACGGATGTACAATAAAGCATGAATAATATAAGCATATAAGCATATAACAGCGGAAGAAACTAAGTCCCGAATAACCCGGTTAAGTCTTAGTAAAAATTGGTTTTACAGTTTGAAAAGCCTTATGTTAATCTTGTAAAAACTGTTTAACATATTTTACCATTAGCCAATATAGGTCATGAAAATCCACCGTGCATGAATACTTGGAGGGGTGACCTCATCATGCAAATTAGAGGGGCTGCCTCTAATTTAATATACTGGTTTTTGGGTAGGAGGGATCAGCTCCTTGTGAAGGATGCAAGGCACACACCACATTCACACTGAGTAATCTGCTGAAAAACATGTAACTAGGATGCACCCATACGCCCCACATGATAAATATATAATATGGCCAAAAGCTGAAGGGACGCCACGAGCAATCACTCCGCCATGGGGAAGTCATAACACCAGTGCCTCTAGTGTTATGGTTATGGTACCTCCATAACTAGGTGAAACTGGTCATGCATGTATATAGCTTTAGGTATTCTAATTAAACATAAGCAATCAAACATATAAATTTATACTATAGGAAAACAGTTGGCTGCATACGGGGAATCCTAATAAGGAAAGAATGTCCATACTGAAAGGACAGGAATCCGTACCTTATGTCCAGTGAACGAAGAAGACGAACGGAAGAGAGTCCTACTTCGGTATCACTAATGCTACATAAATACATACGTGTATAAGTATCTGATTACTGAATACGTAACTGGTTTTATATCATGTCTTAGCTTATTTTATACGTTCATGTCATGTTTTACTATTTTAAGCTTTATACTGTGTTTATCTTATATTATGTCTATTCTGATTAAGTATTACTTGTATTTCCTGTATTATAATGCTTGTTGTGTAATAATAAGTAACTTTCTAAAAATAGTAGGTTTCCTAAAATAGAAAGTTTCCAAAAATAGAAAGTTACCAAAACTAGAAAGTTTCCAAAAATAGAAAGTTTCCAAAAATAGAAAGTTTCCAAAAATAGAAAGTTTCCAAAAATAGAAAGTTTCCAAAAATAGATTAGCTGCCTTAATTAAATAGGTTTCTAAAAATAGAAAGTTTCCATAAATAGATTAGCTGCCTTAATTAAATAAGTTTCTAAAAATAGAAAGTTTCCATAATTAGATATAAGCTGGTTAAATAAGCTAATTATATAAGCTTAAGTGTTTTCTGATTATTATTCTAAGTCATGTTGTTATAAAGTATAGTTTGTTAATTATTAAATGTAAATTAAATAAACTATAGGTTAAAGTATTGATTTTAATTAAATAAGGTAAAATACTTAGGTTAAAACATGTATTATTAATTAGTAATAATATAACCTAAGTCATGTTAATTAATTAATTATAGTAATGGTTTTAATAATTAATTAATTATAAAGTCTAGTAAAATATAAATACTTAGGTTAAAATTCATGATCTAATAATTAAATTTATAACCTAAGTCATGTTAATTAAATTAATCATGTCATGTTTTATTAATTTAATTTTTTACACATAACTAGTAAAATCATAAACCTAAAAAAAATAATAATCTATGAACCGGACCCGTGACTAGAAACTATGAACCGGACCCGTAATCAACACCATACCCCGAACCAAGATCGGGGTTCCCCTTGTTTGCTGCTGCCGTGGGACCACCACCACCCTACCAAGACCATAAGGTCTCGGTGGTGGTTAATAAGCCAAGCCGAGACCCCCCTTGGTCTCGGTTAGGCGTCAGCCAACACAAAACACCCCTAAAACCCTTGTTTGATTTACCCCTTGATCATAGACATGTTTTAATAATTGTTTTTAATTAGTTTTTAAAAACATCATGATTTTATGTGATTCATTAAATCAAAACATAAAAGAAAAGGGTTAAAAAGGTTATACCGTTTACGTGGATCACTTAAGGATGAACACACACGAATGCTTGCACAATATTCAAGATCAAAAATCAACCCACACCCCCTTTTGGTGTCTTGAATTCGGCGGCCAAGAAGGAAGAAGGAAAAGATTTTAGGATTTTAACTATTTTTCTTGTTCTGTAAATAATAAAACATGTTTTCCTAATTCCTTATTTTAGTAAAAATTAAAATGGGCTTGGCCCATTCTTCTTGGTGTAGCCGCGGGTAGGGGGCCCCACTTGGGGTAACCCGTACCTTTTTCCGAGTCTAATTTTTATAGTGTGTTCGTGTTTTTATCGTGTTCGTGTTTTATGTGTTCTAATTAATTATTGATCGTGACTTAATATATTTATTCGTGTTCGTAATAAATATATATACGTAATTAATATTCTCTCGTGATTAATTTACGTTCGTGATTTCATGATCGCATGTTCGTGATTATAATTATTGTTTGAATAATTATTGTGTGTTCATACGTAATAAATACTTATCGTGTTCTAACACGTACGTAATACTTAAAATTCTTATACGTGAACGTAAACATGCTATAAGAGGAAAGTTTTAATCTAGTACGTACGATCTTAAGGGTACTATTCATGGTAAAAGCATGCGGGTTTTACAACTCTTCCCCCTAATAAAAAGAATAATTCTTCCCCGAATTATAGATAAAGTAAACTGGAAAAGAAGAACATACCCGAATTCAAAATATGAAATGAGGGTAAGAAGCCCGGATAGACTCCTCTGTTTCCCAAGTGGCTTCCCGCTCGGTATGATCCCTCCAAAGGATTTTGACGAATGGAATCGTCTTCCTTCTCATGACTCGTTCTTGTCTGTCAAGAACTCGTTCGGGTTCTTCTATGAAAGTGAGATCTTCATGTATCTGTTCCAGTGGATACTGAACCATGTGAAGGGGATGATATTGGTACCCTCTGAGTAAGGACACATGAAACACATTGTGCACATGCGAAAGCTGCGGAGGTAACGCTAACCGGTAAGATACTTCACCGACTCGTTCAATGATGTCAAACGGTTCG
The DNA here is from genome assembly GCA_025667525.1 of Glebionis coronaria. NCBI lineage: Eukaryota > Viridiplantae > Streptophyta > Magnoliopsida > Asterales > Asteraceae > Glebionis > Glebionis coronaria. The sequence goes on along the minus strand of CM046879.1, from coordinate 91,676,370 downwards.
ATGAAACGAGGACTGAGCTTCCCTTTAATCCCGAAGCGTCTAACACCACGTGCCGGCGAAACCTTAAGAAAGACGTGATCTCCTACGCTAAAATGTATGTCCCTACGATGCTTATCGGCGTAACTTTTTTGACGTGACCGTGCTTCTTGAAGTTTCTGCTTAGCTACTACGACCCTCTCATTAGTCATATCTATGATCTCTGGTCCTTCAAGTGTTCGCTCGCCAACCTGATCCCAGCAGATTGGGGCGCGACACTTTCTGCCATACAACATCTCGAAAGGAGCACACTTGATACTTGTGTGCCAACTGTTGTTGTATGCAAACTCCACCAAACAGATATAATCGTCCCAATCACCCATCCATTACAACACACATGACCTCAACATGTCTTCCAGTGTCTGAATTCGCTCCGACTGCCCGTCTGTTTGAGGATGAAAAGCCGTGCTAAGCTTAAGTTGTGTACCCCAAGCTTTCTGAACACTCTTCCAAAATCACGAAGTGAATCGAGGATCTCTGTCTGAGATGATGCTGGATGGAGCACTGTGGAGTCTCATGATCTCTCTTTTATACGTATCGGCGAGTTTACTTACCGAATCTTCCTTGCGGATCGGTAAGAAATGAGCTGATTTGGTAAGTCGATCTACGATAACCCAAATTGCATCGTGCTTCCTGTTGGTTGGCGGAAGACCAGTAACAAAATCCATGGTGATTTTGTCCCACTTCTACTCTGGGATATCTAACGGTTGAAGAAGACCGCCAGATTGCTGATGCTCGATCTTAACTTGCTGGCAGGTAAGACACTTGGAAACGTAAGTGGAAACATCCTATTTCATACCGCTCCACCAAAAGTACTGCTTGATGTCATGGTACATCTTAGTCGAACCAGGATGTATAGAGAATGGGGAGCTATGAGCTTCAACTAACAAAGCTTCCCGGAGTTCTTGATCGTCAGGAACACAAAGTATCGTGCCCTGCCATACGATACCATCTGCATCTACTCTGAATTCCGTCTGCTTTTCCAAATTCTGAACTATCGCCCAGATTTCTCCATCATCTTTCTGAGCTTCCTTGATCTTAGAGAGTAACTCGGGTTCTACTCTAAGATTAGCCTAGTAACCGTGTTGTCCACGTACCATGATTTCTATGTCTAGTCGCTCCAAGTCTCTTATGATTTCTTCCTCAATTTTAATGCCGTTGATCATTCCGGACTTCCTGCTAAGTGCGTCTGCTACTACATTCGCCTTTCCGGGATGATACTGTAGATTAATGTCATAATCCTTCAACAACTCTAACCATCTCCTCTGCCTCATGTTCGATTCACGCTGAGTGAAGATGTACTTCAAGCTCTTGTGGTCCGTGAAAATGTCACATGATTCTCCATATAAGTAGTGCCTCCATATCTTCAATGCAAACACGACTGCAGCAAGTTCCAAGTCATGCGTAGGGTAATTTTCTTCATAAGGCTTAAGCTACCGTGAAGCGTACGCGATCACTTTCCCATGTTGCATGAGAAAACAGCCAAGTCCCTTCCCCGATGCATCACTGTAGATTTGAAATCCACCCGTACTAGATAGGAGAGTAAGAATAGGTGCAGATACTAGCTTCTGCTTCAGGTCTTCAAAGCTCTTCTCTCGTTCTTCAGTCCAGACGAATTTCTCCCCTTTCCGCATCAGTTTGGTCAATGGTAGTACTAAGCGGGAAAAGTTCTCCACGAACCTACGGAAATAGCCAGCTAAGCCTAAGAAACTGCGGACTTCAGTCGCTGATGTCGGCCTCAGCCACTTAGTAATAGCCTCAACCTTCGCTGGATCCATAGTGATTCCTTCTGTTGATACAATGTGACCTAAGAATGCCACCTTGTCTAACCAGAACTCACACTTGGAGAATTTAGCATACAACTGCTTCTGACGAAGAATCTGTAGTACTGTACGAAGATGGTCTTCGTGTTCCTCCTTGGACTTTGAGAAAATCAGGATGTCATCGATAAAGACAATGACGAACTTTTCTAGAAATTCATGGAAGATTCTGTTCATCAAATTTATGAACACTGCTGGAGCATTGGTCAGGCCGAATGGCATGACTACAAATTCGTAGTGGCCATAGCGGGTACGAAAAGCAGTCTTGGCGATGTCCTGCTCTTTAACCCGTAGTTGATGATAGCCTGACCCAAGATCAATCTTGGAGAAGTGTTTGGCCCCTTGGAGTTGGTCAAACAGATCGTCTATACGTGGCAGTGGATACCTATTCCTGATAGTAATCTTGTTGAGCTCGCGATAGTCTATGCAAAGACGCATACTGCCGTCCTTCTTCTTAACAAATAAGACCGGTGCGCCCCATAGAGATGCGCTCGGTCGAATGAAACCTCGTTCTAGAAGTTCTTGCAGTTGATCCTTCAGCTCCTTTAACTCTATGGGATCCATGCGATAAGGAGCTTTGGAGATCGGTTCGACTCCTGGGAAAGCTCGATATTGAATTCCACTTCTCGTGTAGGTGGTATGCCCGGAAGTTCTTCTGGGAATACATCTTGGAATTTCGACACTATTGGTTGATCCTGAATTGATGGAGATTTAGCATCCATGTCGTGAACCGTAGCTAGATAACCCTCACAGCCGTGTAACAGTAGTGCACGTGCTTGTAGGGTAGATATGATTTGTACAGACCTCCCAGGTATGAACCCGTTGTGAATGTACTTTGGTGCATTAACTACATCGAAGATGACTCGATATGAATGACAGTATATGGTAGCATGATGCTTGGATAGCCAATCCATGCCCAAAATCATGTCAAAGTCATTCATGTCCAGAGGAAGTGCGTCAACAGGACGAACCTTATCGTCAAATTCTAGGGGAAGGCTCTTGTATACATAGGTTATACGTACATAATCTCTCAAAGGCGTGGAAATACTCAATATATTATCTAGTGACATAGGGAGCATCCTAATGTTCTTGGCATAAGCAGTAGAAATGACCGAGTGAGTAGCACTCGTATCGAATAGCACATACGCAGCCTGACCATACATATACAAGATTCTAGTGATGGTACCTGTAGACTTGTTGGCCTGATCTCGAGATGTCGTGTAGACACGTCTAGTGGTAGGAGGCGGCTTGGTATAAGCATGTCCCGATGTGCCCTCCATCTCGCCCTTACGGCAGTCCTTCATGAGATGGCCAGGAAGACCACAATTAAAGCATGCGTCAGTGTCACGACGACATGGCCCTGGGTGCCTACGGTGGCAAGTAGAGCAAAGAGGATGAGTATATCCTCCAGCAGGTGCTCTAGCTGGCTGAGGACCTGATAAAACATTTTACGTGAGACATGATAATAGGGTACAAGGACAACGCGAATAATCGTAAGATTGAATACCAGTGATAGCTGGACGGCTAGGCTGTGAACCTCTCTGGTTCTGGTCCCTACCGTTTCCATGGTTCTTGGTAGAAGATTTGTTAAAGTGTCAGAATTATGAGTTATAACTGAAATCATAAGAAAATGCGTAAGTATTAGGACCTGCTGCCGTTGGAGTGTCCAGCGTTGTTACGGTAATTATCATTACCGCCACGCCTATCCGTAGCAGAACGGTCGTTAGTCTGACCGTTTCCCTTAGGCTGATTAGGCTGCTGCTGAGTAGCCAGCTGAGACCGGTCCCCAATTTTCTGCCTTGAAGATACAAATTTTAAGAGATGAATAATTGACATAAATAGAAAGAATACGGATTGGTCACCACTTGAATACGAATTTTTACCTCTTGTCGGGTTTCTCAGCTTCCTCGAACTCATCTCTCTCATGCAGCATCTCCAGCTTACGTGCCGCATCGGCCACTTGTGCTACCGTGTTGAACTTAGCACACACCAGATTGTTTGCGACCGATGTGCGAAGAGCCCACCTAAAGTGGTGTGCCTGCTCTTCAGGAGTACCTGCCGCTGGACCAAGGAAACCAGCTAAGAGAAGAAAGCGCTGCATAAACTCGTTACTATTCTCCCTAACTCTCTGTCGGATCCCATGGTACTCCCTCTTAAGCTTGTCTTGCTCAGCCTTGGGAAAGAACTGCTCCATCACTCTACTCTGAACTGAGCCCATGTCAAACCAGCCACCTAATTATCACCTCCCTCAGACTGCTTCAATGCTAACCACCAATTTAACACATCGCCTTCGAACCGGTAGCATGCCAACCTCGCCTTGAACACGGGGTCACAACCCATAGCATCGAAGATCTTCTTGATGTGAGACAACCAGCTTTCAGCTTCACTTGGGCTATCTGTTCTCTTGAAAGCTCGAGGACGGAGCTTGTTAAATCTCTCCAGCCATATTGCCAATGTCACCGGAGGAGGAGGAGGAGGAGGTGCTTGGTTTTGCTGCTGATTGTTGGCAGCCTGAACCTCAGCCCTGATGTCATTCCTCAGTTGAGGAAGCAAAGCTTACATTGCAACTTGGATTGCTGCATTGAGTTGTTCCTGCTCGCGTGTGAGAACCATCTGACAGTATAACATAAAACATATGATTAAACAGATCAAAACATAAAATATATATACATGAAAAAATTTTATCCCAATAAATCAAGAGAAAAATTTTTATGCAATAAAATTTGTATATGAATGCATGATGCAGTTTTATGAAAACTTTGTATGCTCAAGAGTGAACGTCTATGGTCAGTTCACCCAAAATAAAAGACATGGTGAGGGGACGCCTATGGGTCGGTCCCAAATTTAAAAGTTTTGATAAAACACATGCGACTAAATAGGGCCAGTCCTATACCAACCATTACTTAGTCATAAACCTGCGACAATGAGATATATATGTATGCATAAAAATGATGAATGCATGAAAACTACTATCAGTTCTAGGAAGACCATAGTGACTACCCACTAATCACAAGTCATGTTTTGAGAGCCTACAGGTCGAAGCCTTGGCTCTGATACCATAATTGTAACACCCCATTTTGATAATGGAATGTCACGCGTAATTATGGCGTGTCATCAAAGCATACAAGGATAAATGTCTAAAACAATACATGACCATAAAAGGAAATACCGGAATCAAACATCGGTAGTCCAAAAGTAAAGCTCATCACACACAAACATAAGTACTATAAATGAAAGGACTAAACAATTTCCATGGAAAGAGTATCAAAGTATAGATAATGCATAAAGTAAAGAAAGGCTAGAAAGCTTTCAGTCCATATGCACGTACGCTTAAAGTCTACGAGCGTCCCTGAGTACCTGCCGTTTTGGGAACATGAAAAGGAAAACGGCTGAGCAATATGCTCAGTGCACGGATGTACAATAAAGCATGAATAATATAAGCATATAAGCATATAACAGCGGAAGAAACTAAGTCTCGAATAACCCGGTTAAGTCTTAGTAAAAACTGGTTTTACAGTTTAAAAAGCCTTATGTTTATCTTGTAAAAACTGTTTAACATATTTTACCATTAGCCAATATAGGTCATGAAAATCCACCGTGCATGAATACTTGGAGGGGTGACCTCATCATGCAAATTAGAGGGGCTGCCTCTAATTTAATATACTAGTTTTTGGGTAGGAGGGATCAGCTCCTTGTGAAGGATGCAAGGCACACACCACATTCACACTGAGTAATCTGCTGAAAAACATGTAACTATGATGCACCCATACGCCCCACATGATAAATATAATAATATGGCCAAAAGCTGAAGGGACGCCACGAGCAATCACTCCGCCGTAGGGAAGTCATAACACCAGTGCCTCTAGTGTTATGGTTATGGTACCTCCATAACTAGGTGAAACTGATCATGCATGTATATGGCTTTAGGTATTCTAATTAAACATAAGCAATCAAACATATAAACTTATACTATGGGAAAACAGTTGACTGCATTCAGGGAATCCTAATAAGGAAAGAATGTCCATACCGAAAGGACGGGAATTTGTACCTTATGTCCAGTGAATGAAGAAGACGAACGGAAGAGATTCCTACTTCGGTATCACTAATGCTACATAAATACCTACGTGTATAAGTATTTGATTACTGAATACGTAACTGGTTTTATATCATGTCTTAGCTTATTTTATACGTTCATGTCATGTTTTACTAGTTTAAGCTTTATACTGTGTTTATCTTATATTCTGTCTATTCTGATTTAGTATTACTTGTATTTCCTGTATTATAATGCTTGTTGTGTAATAATAAGTAACTTTCTAAAAATAGCAGGTTTCCTAAAATAGAAAGTTTCTAAAAATTGAAAGTTACTAAAAATAGAAAGTTTCCAAAAATAGAAAGTTTCCAAAAATAGATTAGCTGCCTTAGTTAAATAGGTTTCTAAAAATAGAAAGTTTCCATAAATAGTTTAGCTGCCTTAATTAAATAAGTTTCTAAAAATAGAAAGTTTCCATAATTAGATATAAGCTGGTTAAATAAGCTAATTATATAAGCTTAAGTGTTTTCTGATTATTATTCTAAGTATGTTGTTATAAACTATAGTTTATTAATTATTACATGTAAATTAAATAAACTATAGGTTAAAAGTATTTAATTAAATATATCATGATTTTAATTAAATAAGGTAAAATACTTAGGTTAAAACATGTATTATTAATTAGTAATAATATAACCTAAGTCATGCTAATTAATTAATTATAGTCATGGTTTTAATAATTAATTAATTATAAAGTCTAGTAAAATATAAATACTTAGGTTAAAATTCACTTAAAGATGAACACACACGAATGCTTGCACAATATTCAAGATCAAAAATCAACCGAACACCCCCTTATGGTGTCTTAAATCTGGCGGCCAAGGGAGAGAAGGAAGAAGGAAAAGATTTTAGGGTTTTAACTATTTTCATGTTCTGTAAATAATAAAACATATTTTCCTAATTCCTTGTTTTAGTAAAAATTAAAATGGGCTTGGCCCATTCTTCTTGGTGTAGCCGCGGGTAGGAGGCCCCACTTGGGGTAACCCATACCTTTTTCCGAGTCTAATTATTATAGTGTGTTCGTGTTTTATCGTGTTCGTGTTTTATGTGTTCTAATTAATTATTGATCGTGACTTAATATATTTATTCGTGTTCGTAATAAATATATATACGTAATTAATATTCTCTCGTGATTAATTTACGTTCGTGATTTCATGATCGCATGTTCGTGATTATAATTATTATTTGAATAATTATTGTGTGTTCATACGTAATAAATACTTATCGTGTTCTAACACGTACGTAATACTTAAAATTGTTATACGTGAACGTAAACATGCTATAAGAGGAAAGTTTTAATCTAGTACGTACGATCTTAAGGGTACTATTCATGGTAAAAGCATGCGGGTTTTACAGATATGCTCGTTGAATTCTTTACCTTCTAAACGGGCCTTACCAATTTCAATTTCATCAAGCTTCTTCCGATAGCTTACATAGTTCCCCAAAACCTCCAAGATTGGCTTGGGTTCTTTGAGTTCTGCCTCCTTCTTGTTCAAGATTATTCTTATCCTCTCCTTTTTTTTACTGGAGATAGGATAAGCCAATGGTAATGGATTGGGCACAAAAGCGGAAGGAGATCCTTCCTCAAGTTCGGCTTGCGTTGGCAAATAATTATTTGGAGTTAGTTTGCTTGCCTCCGTGTTCTTGTTTCTCTTTGCCTTCCCCATCTTTACTAATTCATTCTCGCTTTCAACCTTAGGTTCGTTTTCAACAAAAAACTCAATGTAATCGTCTTTTTCACCCTTGAGTTTGGTCAAATTGACCGTGAGTGTACCTTGCTCATAATCCACAACACACCTAGTCTCCCATAGAAACTTATAACCAAAGACCACTGACGGCTCACCTACGTGGGCGTGATCTATGATGTAAAATTCTGCCAAAATACATACCCATGGATGTTTACCCTTACGTCTTGTACCACACGTCTTCCATATTCGGTATAGCCAAGTATCACGAACCCAAGCTTTCCCAACATTTCCTCCGTCATGTAATTGGTTAGGTAAGTAAGGTTTAATTCAGCATCCCATGCCCATTGATTGTCAACCGTACATGGAATAGCAAACCGCATTAACGGTTCAGTGTACGAACGATATTCGGCTCGTTGGAAGATGGCTTTTTCACATCCTCCTTCATTGATTATCACACTCTTGTGGGGCAAAGCTTCCTACAAGTCTTTTTCTTCCTTGTTCTTTTCTACATTAGTGACACTCGAGTCACATTCATCGTTAAGTTCTCCTTTTAACCCATTCTAGTATGCGTAAATCTTGCTAAGAGTACTCATCTTTAAGAATAAGACTAACATGACAAAGTTCGCAAATGTTAGGGTTAGCGTTAGTAAAAGAAAACAATTATTATACAACTAAGCATACAATCATATCTCTAAAAACAAGTCAAGCAAACAAACAAAATAATATTTTTTTCACAAAACCTGTTTTTCCGGCCGGCAAGGGCGTTTTGCCGGTGGCAAAAGTTTCGCAGAATCATTTCTGCCGGCCGGCAGAATTATCTTGCCGGCGGCAACTTGGTAACAGTGGCAGTTTTGCTGGCCGGCAAGGGTGTGTTGCCGGCGGAAACTCTGCCTGCACAATTTTTTTACTTTGAACACCATCTATTTTTTTACCACTTTTCTGAATTTTTCTAAAAACATATTTTTTGAAGTTTTTATTAAAGGAACAAAATCAAACAAAACAAAAACACATAACTTTTAATTTAAACAAAATAAAGGATAATCCAAACACTAGCTAATTGCTTCTATTCTCTTTTTGTATTTTTATATGTATGAATATGAACTTATGAAATATGCAATGCAAACATTAAATAAACATAAGACACAATTATTCAAGCATTTTATTTATATTAAAAGATCCTAAACCTATTCTTATTCAACTTTTATTAAAACTAAAAACTAAATTTTAACACCACCGCTAATTTGTAATGATTATAACATGAAAAATATACAAATCCCCGGAAACGGCGCCAAAAACTTGATGTGCGTCTTGCACTCCTAGTTTTATATTTATAAAAAAGACTTATTAATTCCTTAACTACGCATACGAGCAAGTATACTCGTTCTATTGTAGCAAATTCGGGTAAGTCAAGATCGTCCCATGGGATTTGCGTATATTCAAAACGTTTAGGTGGTGTAGGTAATAGGGTTGTCACTACCGATATTACCGCTAGAAATAACTTCGTAAAGGAAAACATGTTGATCCTATACTTAGATCGATTAGCTTTGTATTAAACGAGATTGAATCAAGATTAATACTTAGAGAAACTTTGTTGTATTAACAATCCAAGTGTTATGCGGAATTAACACTTAGAATAAAGGACAAACAAAAAAGTAAACCAAGCGTTCACTTTAGATTGATAAACGAACTTGCTTTTAATGAAAGTTGTAAAACTTAATAATGTGTATATAAACTACGAACCCTACGACCTCTTTTTATAACACAAGGAGTCGTGTACAAAGATTTACCTATCAACTATTCAAGGTAAAGATAAATATAGAAAATACAATATTGAGCATATCTTTACTTCAAATATAAAACGTGTTGACTAAGTATTCCTATCAGTGGTTGGACTTCTTCTTCTCAGCGCTTCAATATTTCTTGTCAGTGCTTCATTTGTTAGCGCCTCTTTCAATCTTGTCAGCGTCTAATTTCCTCTTGTCAGCGTCTGAGTGATTTAGCTCATTTTATTCCCAACGATCCTCCCCTAAACTTGATATCTACTCTAGCAATCAAGTTTCTGAATAAAAACTAAGTACAAGGAGGATTCTTACAAATACAAACTACTTGTTAATTAGAAAATAAACAAATCTAATTAATTCCTTGCTAACATCACTAGTATAATCAACTTCTAGCTGTGTAGACACCATCTTCTTCAAAACATCCTTAGACATAGGATATTGAGCATCAACCAGAAAATACTCTTAAAACTTTGTGGTGCTTAGATTGTATACACCAGCAGTTGAATGTAGACGCCACTTTAAGCCACTGATATCATCTAGATCTAACCATATTAGATCAACTTCATCTGGTGCAATCATCCTTTTGAATGATGTCCAGATCTTTGTTCCATTTGCTGAAGTAGGCTCTTTAGCATCATACTTGGTCTCCATCAGTATCTAAAGATCTACCAAGTCTTCTCTATCCATGCTTACAAACAATGAGATCAAGGAAGTAAAAGTATGTACCTTTTTACCACATCTAGTGATCATCCAGAACTGACTTGCATCTTCTTCATAACTGACTGTTGGATTTCTGAAATCCAAAGGCAATACCTCTGCAACATCTGAAGCCTCCAAAGGTGAAAGCTTTATATTCTTTCTAATCACTGCTTCACTAGGATTCAATTTATCAAGTACTGGAAATTCAATTGGAATTACCTTCTTCACTGACCTTGGTACAATAGAAGCCCTCTTGATCTGCATATTTTCCTCAATCTCTTATCTCCTTTCATCTAAGAGAAGTCTCATAGTGTTTGCCACACAAATGTTTTCCCAAATTAGATAAGCATGAAATTACAATTCTTCAAAAGATAGCTTCCTCAATCTCTCATAGGTCCATCCACCTTGATGACGCCTAAGCAGCATATAATATAGCTCTCTCATATCCCCTTTGAGCTCAAAAAACACCTTACTAGCCTTGTGCTTCAAGATCACCTTGCAATCTTCTTGTACTCCCAGCAGAATCTCCAAACCCCAAATTTGTCTAGTGATTGACATGTCTGGATTTTCTTCAATTGTAGATTCCCATGCAAAATACATATCCATAACTTCATGCATATCAAAATCTACTTTCTTCTTCAACTCTTGCGGATTTTACTTAGCTAACTTATCCTCCCCATACTCCAACCTTTCTGGTTCTTCAATTATCATGACACTTGAACCAGAACTCTCATTATCATCACTACCATCCTTGGCCTTTTCAATGATAGTCTCCATCCTACCCTGTTCTTGTAATTGTGCAGCCAAAATTGAATCAAAATATACCTGTGCTGTAATCTTTGGTACCTAAACCTTTTCCAAAATCCCTTTACCCTTATCCTTGGCTCCAATAGTTGGTAAACTAATGGCTGGTACCTGTGTAGAAACATCGCTGATGATAATTGGTGGTTGGGACACACCAATCATACCCTTAAGCCTGTCAGCGTTGAATTTGTTCTTGTCAGTGCTCAAACTCTGAATGTCAGCGACTGACTTTGTGGCCTATTCTATCATCTTACAAAACTTAGCTTCTTGGGAGTAATCAAAGAAGCATCCATAACTGGCTTCTCCTTCAAGCTTGTCAACGCCTCAGTTATTTCCACACTCCCATATGAACCACCTTCTTCTTGTGAGCCCTTGTCACTCAAATTCACTGGCTCAGTAGGTGCATCCTCCTCCTCTTTGTAAGAATCCTCCCCTGAAGAAAGGACTCTAGCCTACCTTCTCCTAGCATTGGCAGCTTCCAAAACAACTATCCTCTCCTTCAATGATTTGAGTTCGAGGCCTTGACCTGTGATAACTTGTACAAGGTCTGCATTTTGCTTTTGCAAGCTAATGCAAACCATCGTCAATACCAAAAGTGAGAAAGGTTCCAATATGCCCTCCTCTATGATGGGGATTTGACCTCCCAAAATAGATTCATCGGGCATGGATAGGGTCTTAATGATGCTGGGACTGCCTTGACCTGCTCCTAAGCCAGAGTCAATAGTCCCAGCCTGTTAGCCTCAAAATATTGAGTCAAACAAGAATGTTTGGTCATAGGTTTATATTGTAACATTTATTAGAACGTTGTAATAGTTAGTTAAAATAGTAGTGACTTTACTTGCTTTATGGCTAGCTTAAAAGGCCTCTTTTAAGGTACTAAGTATTTTATTCAAGCCCGACCCAATCAAACATATAGCCCATTATGCCACATGTAGGCAAGGCTATAAATACCCTTCGTAGCATGTTAGGAAGGGTAGTTGATTGTCATTTTTCTTAATCTAATCTTCCCATAGTTTCACACACTTCTCTCTCTTTTCTCTCTCTACTTTGTCTCTCTAGAATTCATCTACTTCATCTATCTTCTACCTTTCTTTCTTGTTTAATCATCACAAAAATGGGATAACAATTGGTATCAATCGCTATCGGGTAGATTTGTGATTGATCGTTGTGTTTTTTGTTTGATTCGTATCATTTCATCTCTTTAACATCTCTCGAATTCAAACTTTTTTGTGTTTTTCGTGCTCTAAATCTTGATATACATCTCCTACATAGTTGTGGTAGGGATTTGGTTGCTTTTGGTTGGTTAAAATCACGGATTTCTTGTAAAAAATCTCACTTTTTTACCTAAAGTTTCGGAACTGCACAATTATTCCGACAGAATTCCATCGGAAAAGGGTTTTATATTCCGACAGTTATTCCGACGGAATTCCATCAGAAAAGGGTTTATTATTCCAACAGTTATTCCTACAGTGATTCCGACAGGGATTCCGACAACTTATTCCGACAGTGATTCCGACAGCTCATATTCCGACCGTTATACATTCCGACAGCATTCCGATACTACATTCCGATAGCATTCCGACACTACATTCCGACAACATTCCGATGGACATTTCGATAGCACATTCCGATGGACATTCCGATGATATGTTTCGCTAAATTTTTGTTCGAGTATTTTTTTAGACTTAGCCACTATCTAGACTTGGCGAGAAAACCCAAGTAAAACTTATTTTTTCCTAGACCATATTTAGGCCATTTAAGCTTCAATTACAAATTTTGGCGATGCGGAAAAATTTTCGACCAAAAATTCATTCGGACCAAAATTCAAATTTTTAGGCCGTTTTTAGGTTTTATTTTTGTCAAAATTTTTCCTTTTTAAATTTTTTTCCCTACTAGTTATTGGCTATTTCTAACTTGAATTCAAATTTTGGTAATTCAAAATTTTTCGGTTTACCGTTTTTGTCGGACTGAGGAATTTATTGTCGGACTGGGAAAAAATCAGAATTTTCAGAATTTCAACAACAACACAATCACACCATATCCACTAAAGACCCGAAGTCACTTCATCAACCAAGACACCATCAACATGGAAAAGAGCAATGAGTGTTCAGTTGTGACAAATACTGAGATGGAACAATTACAACAACGGACACGCTTCTTGAGAGATAAATGCATGGAAAGTTTGAGAATATTTGAATCATCGTTTGAGAGCCTTTCAAAAATCCTGCTAGACTTAGGTGACTCCACTGGCACGTTCATAAGAGCATTCACACAAGCCATGAAGAAACTTGCGGCATAACTCACCAAAGAAAGACTTTTTGGGAATGAATGCAAGGTCACCTTCACTGAACTCAAGACGACATTTGAAAAGACTTTTGATTCAGAAATTCTCATGTCTTCGAGTACACAGCGATGCTTCATGAGACATCATACAACTGCTCAAACGTTCAAAGACCTGATCCCAAGTAACATCAAATCCATTGAAACCTATGTCCACAGAATAATAATTTAGGAACAAGAGATCGATAAAAGGTTCAAGGAAAATTGTGGTACAGTATCGGGTCATGTGAATGAAAGCTTCACATCACGGAACACAAAGCATGGTACGCAGAATGATCATACAATACATGGGAAAGAAAGCAGCAACACTGGCACACAAGACATCAGTTCTGAGACTGTCATAAGCAATACACCTTCCTATGATAATGGTCGTGTATTCGACTCTGACCCATTGGAAGAGGTACACAATGATGAATATAATGTGTTTGCTAATGCTAATACGCGTGAGCATTATGATCAAATCTAAACCTTTATTGACACATGTATGACGGGGAAGGTTGATAGCGATACCATACCTAGTCCCTCAGACACGTGCAATAATGAGTCTGACAATGATCAACATGCAAATGAGTATAATGATGAGGAGCGTATTGCGCTTGCTAATTTAATTGCTACTTTACAAAAAGATGTCAAAGAAACTAGAAAGAGTCAAAAGCAATCAAAGAAGGCAAACGCTACGCTCACTCAAAATTTTAAAAAATGCAAAGCTGCTCTAATCAAATCTAGTGAGACCATTAATAGCTATAGAGCTCAGCTTCTTCAAAAGACCAATGAGATTGAGAGGTACAAAGGGTGTTTAATTAACGTCAAAAAGGAGGATTATCAACAGAAATATGACGAAACTCTTAAGCTTCTAGAACAAGAGAAACATAATTATAACACCACTTTGAGTACTGAACGTCACAAAACATATCTCGCTACCACTAAAGTCAATGAGCTAACTCAAGTAAATGGTTTTCTTCAAGAGGATAAAACTAAACTTGTCAATGAAAAGAAAGCTGTGGTTGAAAATATGGAAAAGGATTTCAAAACTAAACAAGTGAATGACATCGACAAAATGGTGGAACTTGAAACTCAAATTGATTTTTACAAGAAAATTGTTTACAAAACTAATCAATCAATTCAAACCATGAGAATGTTGGCACCTCGTTCGTTTTTCAAGGATAGACCTAGTTTTGCAAATCCTAAGTATCTAGAGCAAGCTCAATCTGAGAATCAGCACCTATATCTTGATGAGTCCCAATGGACCGATCTTATTTTGCCTTGTTGTTAGGCCAGATAGTGAAGAGACAAACGATTTGGAAGAAGAGGGTAGACGAAAAGTTAATAAAGAATTTGTTAAACCATATAATTATGCTTATGAAAACAGTCTTTATGGTCTTTTCAATCCGTAAACACATAAGACTCGTGAGCAAATATTTTTCAAATGTGAACAAATAAGAATTAAATGGAGACAAGTTTTTGCCACTAAGAAAACTAATGTTTCAAAAGTTATTGAGTACTTGTCATATAAAGCTTCTGTAAGCAAGCACTTAGTATTCTCAAGTGTAACATTGAAAATTTCAAAACTGTTGTTGATGATGACTGGAAAAAACGTGAACTTTTGAAAGGCAACAAAGAAATTCCTCACGACTTCTGAAAAGTATTTTGATTCCGCTTGCGGAAAGAACGCAAAAACATATTTTGGAATTTGAAACATTAATTAAGCAAGAAATGTTTGATGATTTGAAATATGTGGAATCTCTTGAACAAGAAGTGAATGACCATCAACCTGAAAGAGACGAGTTTTCTACATCATATGATCTACTCTTACAAGAATGTCTCTCCAAAGATATTTTGTGTGTTTCTCTTACATCTTGTGCATATATAGATGAATATTCTGACGTGGCATGCAAATATCTTGATCAAGTCAAAGAGTGTGAACCTCTTGAAACAGAGCTTTCAAAACACAGAAAATGTTGATCAAAAGGCTTTTGCGTTGATTCAACACGGATGTGAATTCCTTCAAAAATACTGTCATACTCTTGAACATGCTTTGCAAGACAAAGTCGGAAAAGGTCCAAATGATAATAACTTGCAAGTAAAACTTTCCGCCTTGTGTCGAGAAATGAACGAAAAAAGTATGGAAATTACAGATATGAAAGCTCAGTTGCAAGAAAAGGACATAGCGATAGAAGAGTTGAAGCAACTCGTTGCCAAAATGGGTAGAAAAACTGTGGAACCTAAAGTTATGAAACCTATTGTTCGACAACCCAATGCCTACAAGGATCCAAAGCCATCTATCTTAGGAAAACCGACTCCTTTATCCAATTCTTCTCATGTAAAATCTAGGTTACCTCCTAAGACTGATGTCCAACCAAGTGTTCCAAAACCATCCATATCACCCTATGTTCCTCTATTTAGAAAGCACACTGTTGCTAAACCAAACCATGTGAATGCACCTAGCACTTCTAGGACTCCTCCAAAACGTGTGATATTCGTGTCCACAAAGGAATCTGTAGGTTCAAATAACCTAGTTCATACCAAAAACCTAGAGTATGCTAAGCAAAAAGGGAAGATTCAGAAAGACAAACCCGTGTATTGAAAACCTAGTTCACCAAATCCCGCTAAAGTTCAACGCACTCCTAATGGTAATCAACCAAAAACTAGGACTTCTTATCAGCAATCTAGGAATTGGAAACCATCCATGAATAGTCGTGTCTCGAACACTACGCCTGAAGGAATTGGAATACCAAGGAATACAAGTACTTTCGTGAATCCCAAATACCCTGTATGTCCCACTGGCAAAAAGGGCATTCACAATGGAAATCATGACCATTGCATTCTACAATACCTTTATGAGGTAAAATATCGTTCCTTCGAACGGAGATCGAATACAGAATCCCATAAGACAACAAGGAGATATAAACCCGTCGCAAAGAAAAGCAATAACAACAAATTTGAAACATGGATTAAAAAAGGACATAGTTTCTCTCCAAAGAAGTCTTCCGTTGTGCAAGAGAAAACTACTCCTAGATCTAGTCTTCAGCGGAAACCAACGGGTAGGATCTTCAAGGACGTTGGTCTTAAGTGGATTCCCATAGAGAAGAGTGTTGAAACCTGTTCCAACACTAATGCGGGTGTTCTGAATGTAGACAATGTATTTGTTACGCCTAACACTAGTATTTCTGCAAACTCTTCTTTTGTCATTGCAGGTACAACAGCGGATTCTGAATCCACTTCTTCTTCTTCAAAGGGTTCCAATTCTGTACATTCGATATCACCTTCTTCTATTGTACAAAAGTCTATTTTGGATTATTTTCGAAAAACTTGAGAAAACACAAAAATATAATAAAACGTAAATATCCATAGAAAAACAAAATAAAAAATGAAAAAACTTTCAAAATATCAAAAATATTTTTCTCGACATGTCTTTCAGTATCGATAATATGGACGTACCTAGAAATGTCGCTCAATAACGACACGGGTGTGTACATAAAGCTCGAAAAGTTGTAAATATTTTTCAAAACATGTCATTTCTACTTTTAATAAAGGAAAAAGTCTATTTTGGACAATTTTTCCAACAACGGGTAGCGCAATCTATCTTGGGTTGAGCTTGTCACAAAACATTCAACGTTTTGAGCTCAACACAATGGCTTGTAATCACTTTTAGATTGCAACCCAGATCGATATTCACGGGGGAGTGTACGATTTAGTGCGCTTACCCTCAACAAAAGAAGTTAAATCTTCTTACACTTGAGTGGATTTGTCAAGACATTCAAACTCTATGAACTCAAGTTTATGCTTTAGAAAAACTTTTTCGCCAAAAAGAAATAGAGTTTTTCAAAAAGCGTTGAACACAATTTTTTCAAGAATTTCTCAATGATTATTCAAAATGTTTCAAAAATTGTGTGTTCAACAACTCCTATCCTCAAAAAGTGAAATGTGGATCACATCCTCACAATGACAATTCAATTGGATCAATTTTTGAGGGGGAGCGTTCCAAATTCATGCTAAGTTTGACACATTTTCTCCCAAAAGTTTTCAAGACTATTTTTGTGATATATTTTAATCAAATTTGGTATCTCTTATATCAAACGATTTTATATATTAGAGATAGGGAGAAAATGTGATTAAAATGTGATCTAAAGACTCAAGCACTTATGGTTACGATCAAATACCCACAACATCTTTAATTCACGACGTTATTGGTGTCAAAAGGGTGGTTAGGTTTAAGTCCTATGATCCAACCATAACCGGAGGGATCTTCCCAGGGACAATCCAATAGATTATTAGAAGTCCTTAGGAAAGATGGAGTAGAATGTGAACGTAGCTTAATGCAGACTAAGTACTAAAGCTAGCACTGGAACAATCACAACAAGGTGTTAGTAATGATGTCTTGGTAAGCATTATAGGGGTTGAAGAATGAAAAAGAAATGTAAGGATAAGGGTGTAAAGAAATTATCCCTCCATACAACTTAGGCAGAAACCGGGTCAACACAACATGAAGACAACGCGTCATGAACCTAGTGATGTAATGCACAACCCTTCCCCAACTGACTCAGGCTTCTCTCGAAAGAAGTTTGTTTTATTGTCACGGAGATCAACACGACTTCTATTGACTTTCTCACTCCGAGATAGTTGATATTAAATAGGTGGCATCTGCTCCAGCCTCCGACCACTAAAGTGCACAAATCGAGTCTAGAGCCAAGAGATCAATCAAATCTCGTTAGGACACACGGATGACGATCAAGAGAGTCCTACGTTATATCCTTGCGATATTGCTAGAACACTCAGAGTGATACTACTTAGTATTCACAATGATGAGTAGAAATCCTTCCAGTGTTAACATCAAACAGCACTGCGGTAGGTCATGTGTAAGATTCTTTATGAATTGAACATATGTAAAACTGAAAAGCAACAGTGGTTTGTTTCTTTATCGATTCAAACTCGTTTCAGGTTTCTACGCAATATCTTTATGGTCTTGCCAGAACATTCAGAGTGATATTCATTAATACTCACAGTGATGAATGGAAAACCTTCTAGCGTCAACGTCAAACAGCGCTACGATAGGTAACTTGCGAGATTTTTATGAATCAAGCTTGTGACAACTAGAAAGCAACAATGGTAAGATTCTTAATGAATCAAACTTGTTCCACGAATTTAAATTGATGACTTTAATCAAGCGGATATTTATCCAATTGATTCAATCTTTATGTTCGCGGTCTTACTTTGAGACGGTCGAGTAAAGAGAACGGCTAGTACAGCCGCGAAACCCTGTCAAGGAGGTTCTTAATTGAATCTACCTAATCACAGGTACGATATTTAATATCGTCTAACGGTCTTCACCGACCGGAGGTAAAACGCTACCGATGTAGGACGAATGTCAAGGTCATTCAGTCTGTGTCTATGTTTTGTCTCAAGAAGGTGGCGTTACGGTGTATTCAGCAAAGTCAAAGATTCAAAACCACATACTCATGCTCAAAGACATTCAACAATTAAGAAAGCTAAAGACTTTTGCAACTATGGTGATCAAAATCTTCCTTATCAATTAATGTAGAGGAATGACCTCTATTCAAAGGAGATTGTTAGCAAGCTTTCAAGATTGTGAAAAGTATGAGCATGTGGATAAAGACACAAGATCGCAAGATGGCAAAGACAAGTCAAGAATGATTTGAAGATCTCAAGTTTAAAGACAAAGTCGAAAGACAACGACAAAGTCTCAAAGATCACAACATGAAGGAACAAGACTACTTTTACACGTTCAAGAATCATTTATGACGAAATTCGTAATCTCTGTTGATTTCCAAATATCAAAGAGGAATGACCTCACATTGGGGGAGATTGTTAGCCTCAAAATATTGAGTCAAACAAGAATGTTCGGTCATAGGTTTATATTGGAACATTTATTAGAACATTGTAATAGTTAGTTAAAATAGTCGTGACTTTACGAGCTTGATGGCTAGCTTAAAAGGCCTCTTTCAAGGTACTAAGCATTTTATTCAGGCCCACCCCAATCAAACATATAGCCCATTATGTCACATGTAGGCAACGCTATAAATACCCTTCCTAGCATGTTAGGAAGGGTAGTTGATTGTCATTTTTCTTAATCTAATCTTCTCATAGTATCACACACTTCTCTCTCTTTTCTCTCTACTTTATCTCTCTATAATTCATCTACTTCATCTATCTTCTACCTTTCTTTCTTGTTTAATCATCACAAAAATGGGACAACACAGCCCCACCCATTTTACCAACCACACTTGTGGTGGTGGTTCTCTCTACTACATGGCTAGGACCACTAGAGGATAACACTCCAACAGTCCTTTGGCGTTTCTCAAACCTATGAGGAATACTAGTGTCAGCGTTTGGGTTGGTTGTGTCAGCGCCCACATTTTGAGTGTCAGCGCCTGAGGTTGAGGGTCAAGGTTCATGTGATGAGGTGATGGAGGTTGTTTTGGTAGTGGGTCTGGTTGTGGTTGTGGTTGTGGTGGAGGGTGTGTAGCCGCCTCAATAACAGCTAGCATGGCAGGGGTAAGTCTCTATAAAGAGGTGAATTCATATTGCCAAACACATTTTTCTTTTGTGTAGGGACCTCATAAAATTTGTCATGGTCCCTACGGCAATATCCTTGCATATCAAAAATCATTTGTAAAAACCTGGGGTAAGCAAGAGTCATCTTGTTACCCTTGTTGTGACACATGCCATCAAAAATCAATTTTGAAAAATTATATCTTTGCCCAGTTGCAATACAAATAATGGCACTCCCGATTGAACGGTTAATTTCATTGAATGAAGAACATTTGGGACTCAAACATTATAGGATGACATGTATAAGTAACTTCTAAGCTGGGGGAAATTGTTGTTTGGTGTATTTGTTTAAATGTCCTACTGGGGGAAAATCATACCCCAAGCCTTGGAGTCCTAACTCTAGCTCTGCTAGGGGAAGGGTAGTTATACCATCAGCATCATCAAGATGCAAAGCTTGGCGAACCAAAGCTTCAATAACCACCCATTGAACCCCATGAACAGTAGCAGTCAATGTAATCACTCCATCAATTATTTTGGAACTAACAGTGTTCCAAAATTGCTTGATGTGTGTGATAGGGACGAGTGGAGTATGTGAAAGTGCATACCTTAAAGGAGACGCCTTCAAATACTCAATCATCTGAGTGTATTGGGATGCAAAGTATTATCCTCTTCTAAGTAAGCCACCATATTTTGTTGGCTACTGAATCCTAATTCCACTTGAACAGGTTTAAACTTTGGTGCCATGAAGATTGATTTTAGAAAACTGTGATATGAAAATAATGGAGATATGAAGGTTTGAGAGTATTTAGCAGACAAGAAATAGTAGTTACCCTGTTTGAAAGAAAAGAGCCAAATTTATATGAGAGGTAAAAACATACGATTGGTTGAAATATGAGGCAGTTATATTCAAAAAGTAATAATGACAATCTTGAAAAATATATAACTTATCTCATTCATTAATTAAATGTTACCAACTTTCTAAAATTATGACCCAAAATATCGTCAAAAATAACAACTGGGTGGGACCCAATGTTTTTCAACGGTAAAAAAGTAAACGTCAGCGTCTAACGGCTATATTCTTGTCAGCGTTGAAATTTTGCCATGTTAGCGTTGAAATTGGTCTTATCAGCATTTGGAAAGAAATCATGTCAGTGGCCAAAAAATAAAAATAGTTAAAAATAAAAGGACCTCAACAAAGGAGTTTACCCTAGTGAAGATAACTCTTACTGAAAAAAGACTATAGGGTGGCAAGCATTGTCCAATCATACACACTTGCATAAGCAAGATAGACATAATTGTCCTCAAGTGTCCCTTGCTAACCAAAGTTCTTAACAATAAAGTTACCTCATATAAACCCTTTGTAAATTCCTAGGTAAGCCCAATTAAAATGTTCACCACGTCTCCCAACCGACCAAACCCAAATCTAGGCCAAAATGTCGTGGCAGCGTACACAATATATCAACTTCACATGCTACAGTGCCTCACGAATTAGTAAAATAAATCATACTCACCAGTGGACACAATCTAGAATTGTGATAAGAGTATTCTAAGAATAACCAAAAGCCTAAAGATTTCCTAAACCTCCCCTTAAACTAAGATATACAAAGTTGCAAGATAAAAAGTATATGACAAAAATTTATGTCAAGATAGGAATGTAAACATTCCAACCATCATACATAAACTTTGACACATTCCTTGAACGATTCAAAGATCCATAAGCAACTCTGTATCCATTAGTACAATGCTCATAATGCCTGCATGATTAGGTCAAAAACCACAAAACTAACATATTGTTGTCAGCGACCATTTTAACACTTGTCAACGTTCAAATAACCTTTGTCAGCGTTAGAAAAATAAAGTGAAAAACCTAATTCTTTACAAAGAAAAATAACAGTACACATCTTGTACAAGCTACACAATGATTTCAAAAACACAATCAGGTGAGATTGATCATTCCAATACTTGTTACCAAGTACTAGAACCTCCCAACATCAAAAGGTTTAGTTAAAAGATCAGCCACATTTTCTTCTGTGTCTACCCTATCTGGATGTATTAAACCTTTTTCAAAACAATCTCTTATAAAATGATGCCTAATTTCTATGTGTTTAGTTTTAGAATGATGCACAGGATTCTTAATAATGCATAGTGTACTGTTATTATCTACAAATATTTTGGTATGAATAAAATTATACGCATAATCTAACAGCTGGTTTTGTATCCATAGAACTTGTCCACAACAAGCAGCTGTAGCCACATACTCTGCTTTAGTTGTAGAATTTGCCACCACTGTTTGTTTCTTGCATTGCTAAGATATGAGTATGCTCCTAAGAAATTAGCATCCACCAGTTGTGGATTTTCTGTCAAACTTATCACATCCATAATCACTGTCGGAATAGCCAATAAGCTCCAATGGAGAATCTTTAGGATACCATAATCCTAAGGTGGGATAGCACCTAAGATATATAAAGATTCTTTTGACAGCATGAAGATGACACTCTTTGGGAGTCACTTGATGGCGTGCACATGCACACACAACAAACATGATGTCAGGTCTAGAGGCTGTAAGATACATCAATGAACCAATCATTGATCTATAATGCCAAACATCCACATCTTTCCCATCTCCAGTCTTTCCCTAAGGGTGTTCCCTATCCATGGGTGTGCTAGCCCGCTTTTCATGAGGAGAAAAACCAAACTTCTTCAAGATCTTAGCCACATACTTGTCTTGAGAGATAAATATACCATCTTCTTTATGTTGTACTTGTAAACCTAGAAAGAAATTCATTTCTCCCATAGCACTCATCTTGAATTTGTTTGTCATGAGCTTGGAAAAGTCTTCACTCATCTTTGGATTAGATGAACCAAAGATAATATCATCAACATAGACCTAGACAAGAAGAAAATCCTTACCAATCTTCTTGGTAAAGAGTGTCTGATCTATGGTACCCCTCTTAAACCCATTTTCCACTAGATAGGTGGATAATGTACCATACCATGATCTTGGGTCTTGATGAAGTCCATAGATTGCTTTCTTGACTCTATACACCTTGTCTGGATGCTCTGAATCTTCAAAACTTGGAGGTTGCATCACATACACTTCCTACTCAATTGTGCCATACAAGAAAGCACTCTTCACATCTATTTGATAAACTATGAAACCCATGCAAGAATCATAGGCTAGGAAAATCCTTATTGCTTCAATCCTTGCAACATGTGCAAAAACCTCTTCATAGTCTATCCCTTCTTCTTGTGTATAGCCCTGAGCAACTAAACGTGCCTTGTTTCTGACTACAATGCCTCTTTCGTCCTTTTTATTCCTTAGAACCCGACGTGTCCCAATAGGTCTAACATACCTTGGACAATCCACTAACTCCCACACATCTTGAATTGCAAACTGGTGAAGCTCATCTTGCATTGCCTCAACCCAACTTGATTCTTTAAGAGCATCAAAAATCTTCTTGGGTTCCTTTTGTGACAGAAAACAGGCAAATAAACATGCTTGCACAAGAGGGGTATCTTCCTTCTTGTGGATATTGGCAATGAAACCACCTTGAGTCTGATCAGATCTCCTTGTTTGAACAGGAGTCTGAACATCACCAAATATTTGGGAAGGAGGATGATCTTTGGCCACCTTTATAAGTATCCCTCCCCCAAATAGTGAATTATATTCTATAACAGATTCCATGTTGCCAATATCATCTTCATTGACACTCCCATCCTCACTTGAATTGACCTCTTGATTGAGTATGGGAGCTTCAACATGTTCCATAGCATTTCTAATTGAGGAAGAGAATAAAGTGCCAAACAGGTTATCAACGTCTGAATGTAATGTGTCAGTGTCTGAATTCAACGTGTTAGCGTCTGAATTAGCTTTGTTAGCACTTGAAGATGCATGCATGAATTCATCAACTGGCTTTTCTTGTGACCCTTCTTCCTCCTTTTCAGCAGCAGCAGATGCTTGCAAAAACCCATCAGTCCATATAGGAATGGTAACATAATAAAGTATGGGGGTTGGCTCAACTACATGTGATCCTTCTTCCTTAGCAACCCGTTTACCTGAAAGTTCAACAATAGATTCTTCCACAACATTTGAATCCCTCTTCACAATGTCTGGATTAGTGATAGGCATATTCAGGGTCCTAGATAATGGTTCTAAATCAAATAACCAATCTAGTCCATTCTCAGGATCACTAGGCTTACTTTCTAAAAACTTAACATGCACCTTTTCAAGAATGCGTTTTTCTTTCTTGTTATAAACCCTATACCCTATACTATTCACAGAATAACCCACAAAATATCCTTCATCACCTTTTGCATTAAACTTACCTAGGGCATCACTAGTATCAAGAATCACTACATGACATCCAAATGGTTTAAGAAAGCCTATGTTAGGCTTCATACTCCAAAATAGCTCATAAGGTGTCTTATTGTGGACTTTGTTGACCAAGGCTCTATTCTGAACATAGCAAGCTGTGTTCACAGCCTCAGCCCAAAAAGCAATGGGAAACTTAGCATCTGCCAACATTGTCCTAGCTGCTTCTATTAGGGTTCTATTCTTTCTTTCAGCTACTCCATTCTGTTGTGGAGTTCTAGTTATGTTAAACTCTCTAGAAATCCCTTTATCAGCATAAAAGGTATTTAATAGTTTATTTCTAAACTCACCACCATTATCACTTCCAAGAATTTTAACCTCATTACCTGTTTTCTTCTCAATTTGGGTAATAAAGTTAATCAAAACATTGATAGTATCACCTTTTAAGGCAAAAAAAAAGTCTAAGTAAACCTAGAAAAATCACTAGTTATAACAAAACAGTCAGATTTACCATTTAGACTTTCTATATTAGTGGGGCCAAATAAGTCCATATGAAGCAAGTAAAGTGGTTTAGAACTGGAATGCAGACTTTTAGACCTAAAGGAGACCTTATGTTGTTTGCCTTTAAGGCATGCAACACAAGAGTGATCATTGTGGAAAGCCTTTGAAGGCAAACCATCAACAAGATCATGTCTCACAAGTCTATTAATGTTCTTAAAATTTATGTGCCCTAACCTTCTGTGCCATAAATTACTTTCATCAATTGATGCTTTAGCATAAAGACATGACAGATTCTTGTTCATTTTAATCCCTTTTAGATTAACATTATAGATGTCTTTATGCCTAGGTGTTCTATATTCAATAAACTTCTCATCAGGAATCTTAAAATCCTTACTCAACACTAAGCATACAATATTAGTAAAAAGAACTTTATTTTTGTTGTCACAAACTTGTGACACACTAAACAGGTTATAATCAAGTTCCTTTACTAGAAAAACGTTCTCAAAACACAAGTTATTGGTGATAAGAGTGCCTTTGCCAGATATAGTTCCATAGCCTCCTCCAAATTACACTTTGTCACCATCTAAATGGGGGTAAAATCTATCAAATAATCTTCCTTCCCCGTCATGTGCCTAGAGCATCCACTGTCCCAATATCCATGATCATTGAGCTGCTTTTGAATGCCCTACACATAAAGAAAACAAATTAGTTTTCTTTGGGAACCCAAGCCTGAGCAGACTTGGATTCATGTGGTTGTTTAACAAGAACAGACTTAGTCCTTTTAACAACCCCTTGTTCATCCCTTTGTGGCCTGAACATCCAATTTACCCCAATTGGTTTAGTAATGACCTTTGAAAGATAATTAAATATGTTGCAGGTCATAGAAATTCCATCAGGATTAGGGTTTTGGTCCTGTTTAGGTCTCCATGTCAAACTAGATGAAGCTTTAGACCCCTTTCCCTTAGGTTGTAAATACCTACTGGTACTTGATCTAACATATGATCTAACAGCAGCTTGTAGTGGCATTTTCATACCAAACTTGGAGCTGTCAGCGTTGAAATTGTTCCTGTCAGCGTTGAATTTGTTACTGTCAGCGTTGAATTTGTTTTTGTCAGCGCCTAAATTAGGGTTTGCTATAGGAACCCATTGTCTATTAGACCAAGTGTTGGTCTTTTGAAAGGGCCTTTGTCCATGATTGTTTGCCCCTTTAGAAAAGAAGGGAGCTGGTCTAATGACTTGTGAGCTTGATTAGACAAAAGGTCTGGGTTTGACCATGGTTGACCTATTGTCAATGGTTAGAGCCACTGGCACATTTATAGGCCAAATGAGAAAAACTCCCACATGTGTAACAAGCTTTTCTAGACACAACCTTAGGTCTAGATTGAAAGAACCATGTCACATGAACAATAGCTTGGCTTTGGGGTGATCTAGGTTTTCTATTCATTTCAGCATATTTAACACTAGGTTTTTTTAATTGGTGAGCCAAGGTCAATGGGTTTTCCAACATTGGGGTTGGTCACAGTGATAGGTGTAGGCACAAATGGATTTTCACTAAGCATCCCACCCTTAACAAAAAGAAAAGGGTTGGCTACTTTCCATTGTTCAAGATCAGTCACCTTTTGTTGATATTCCTCAACTGGGGTAAGCACTCTAGGTGGAGGAATAAATTCCTCTTCTTGGAGTTCTGGAATACCAGTCCAAGAGAGATCTTTTCTTTGAACACCATTGAAATTCCCAACAGGTGGTGGAACAACAACATATTCATTCATCCCAATCCCAGACTTGTCCCTCGGCTCTCTTTGTTTACTAACACACTTTTCTGAGGTTTGACTAGCTTTATCAAACTTTTCAATCTTAAGCCCTACATTTTCTTTATCTTTAATGACTTCTTCTAACTTAAGTTGCACATCTGCTCTAGATTTCATTAGAGTATCCCTAAGTTCAATACGAACTTTATGATCATTAGTCAAAACATTAATTTGATGTTTTAGGTCAAATTCCATTTTCTTGTATTCCTCTATCGTCCCTTCAGATTGTACAAGTGGCATTTTATAGTTTGTTAACTTGCATTCTACATCAAAAACAACTGATTTTAACTTTAAATTTTCTTTGTTAAGCTTCTCTGTCTTTAATCGACACCCTTTACTACAGAAAGCATCATCATATACCTCATTATCGGACGAAGATGAGGAGTTGGCCATGAGAGCAAAGTGAACATGCTCTTCTTCTTCCTTCTCAGCAATCAAAGCCTGATTCTCTTCCACATCCTTTGCCATAAAGCTACAGTCCCATCCAACACCATTAATATCTTGCATGGAAACCATAGCTTTTGGCTTAGCATCTTCAACCTTGACGATTTGGCTTGAAGTTTTTCCAGCATCAGATCTTTTTGGAGATCTGCACTCCCTCGTGAAGTGAGCCATCATACGACAGTTATAATACTCAACCTTGGATTTATCAAATCCAGTTGTGTCTTTAGCATTAAAGGTCATCTTTCTCCCAAATCTCCTATTCCATATGTAACACCCCATTTTGGAAATGGAAATATCACAGAAATTATGGCGTGTCATCAAAGCATACAAGGAAAAATGTCTAAACATTACTTGACCATAAAAGGAAAATACCGGAATCAAACATCGGTAGTCCAAAACTAAAGCTCATCACACACAAACATAGTATAATAAAGGAAAGGACTAAACAATGTCCAAAGCATAAGTATCATAAGAAAGGAAATGCATAATGTAAAGAAGGCTAGACAGCTTCCAGTCCATATGCACGTACACTTAGTGTCTACGAGCTTCCCTGAGTACCTGCCGTTTTGGGAACATAGAAAAGGAAAACGGCTGAGAAAATACGCTCAGTGCACGGATGTACAATAAAGCATGAATAGGATAAGCATATAACATATAACAGCGGAAGAAAACTAAGTCCCGAGTAACCTGGTTAAGTCTTAATAAAACTGGTTTAAATAGTTTGAAAGTCTTATGTTTATCTTATAAAAACTGTTTGTCATATTTTACCATTAGCCAATATAGGTCATGAAAATCCACCGTGCATGAATACTTGGAGGGGTGACCTCATCATGCAAATTAGAGGGGCTGCCTCTAATTTAATATACTGGTTTTTGGGTAGGAGGGATCAGCTCCTTGTGAAGGATGCAAGGCACACACCACATTCACCATGAAATCCTGAATAAAAACATGTAACTAGGATGCACCCATACGCCCCACATGATAAATATAAATAAATGGCCAAAAGCTGAAGGGACGCCACGAGCAATCACTCCGCCGTGGTGAAGTCATAACATCAGTGCCTCTAATGTTATGGTTATGGTACCTCCATAACTAGGTGAAACTGGTCATGCATGTATATGGCTATAGGTAATCTTAATTTAAACATAAGCAATCAAACACGTAACTTATACTACGGGAAAACAATTGGCTGCATACGGGGAATCCTAATAAGGAAAGAATGTCCATACTGAAAGGACGGGAATCCGTACCTTATGTCCAGTGAACGAAGAAGACGAACTGAGGGGAATCCTACTTCCGGATCACTAGTGCTACATAAATATATACATGAATAAGTATCTGCTTACTAAATACGTAGCTGGTTTTATGTCATGTCTTAGCTTATTTTATGTGTTCATATCATGTTTTACTGTTTTTAAGCCTTACACTGTGTTTATCTTATATTCTTCTTAATCTGATTAAGTATTTCTGGTATTTCATGTATTATTATACTTACTGTGTAATAATAAGTAACTTTCCAAAAATAGCAGGTTTCCTAAAATAGAAAGTTTCTAAAAATAGAAAGTTTCCAAAAATAGAAAGTTTCCAAAAATAGAAAGTTACCAAAAATAGAAAGTTACCAAAAATAGAAAGTTTCCAAAAATAGATTTACTGCTTAAAATAGATAAGTTTCTAAAAATAGAAAGTTTCCATAAATAGATCAACTACCTTAATTAAATAAGTTTCCATAAATAGATTAGCTACCTGAAATAAATAAGTTTCTAAAAATAGAAGGTTTCCATAAATAGATTAGCTGCCTTATTTAATTAAGTTTCTAAAAATAGAAAGTTTCCATAATTAGAAATAAGCTTGTTAAATAAGCTAAGTATATAAGCCTAAGTGTTTTCATGATTATTTTCTAAGTCATATGATATAATGTATAGTTTAATAATTATTTCATGTAATTTAATTAAACTATAGGTTAAAATATTTAATTAAAGTATAACATGTTTTTAATTAAATAAGTCAAATACTTAGGTTTAAATATGTATTATTATATATTAATAATATAACCTAAGTCATGTTAATTAATTAATTATATCCATGGTTTTAAAATAATTAATTAATTATAAGTCTTAAATATACAAATACTTAGGTTAATTAATTTCATGATTATTAAATAATTAAATAACCTAAGTCATGTTATTAAATTAATCATATCATTTTATTAATTTAATTTTTAACCTAAGATCATAAACATAAAAAAAAACTAAACATACACCATGAACCGGATTTAAGCTAAAAACAATGAACCGGACATGAAATCGACACCGTACCCCGAACCAACTCGGGGTACCACGTGTTTTACTACTGCCGTGGGACCCACACGCACCAACCAAGACCGTATGGTCTTGGTGGTGGTCGGCTTGGCCAAACCGAGACCCCTTCGGGTTCGGTGCAGCCTGCGGCCAAAAACAAACACCCCTTAAAACACTCTTTTGATTTTATTTAACACCAAATCATGTTAGATCCATGTTTAATTATTAGGTTTTTGTAAAAAAACATCACATGTTCTTGATTTATAAAAAGATTAAATAAAAAGAAAAGGTTTAAAAAGGATTTACCGAATTCGTGGATCAAAAGGACGAAGAACCAACACGATCAACCACTAAAACTTCAAGATCCAAGATCACAAACCACTTCTTATGGTGGTTGTAGGGTGGCGGCACAAAGGAGACAAGGGAAAGGAGGTTTTTAGGTTTTCTTAAAAATCTTCTGTAAAGATTAAAATGAGTAGTGAAAAGATATTAACCCCCCTTTAGTAAATTTGACAATGGGCTTGGCCAATTTGCCCTTGTTGCCGCGAGTAGGGGCCCCACTTGGGGTACCCGTACCTTTTTCTGTGTCTCGTTGTTAAGTTAAACGTTTGTGATTATTTGTGTTCGTGTTTTAAATGTACTCGTTACGTAAATACCGTGATTTAATATATTTAATTACGCTCGTAATAAATATATATACGTAATTAATAATAGTTCGTGTTTTAATTACGTTCATGATTTCATGATCGCATGTTCGTGATTAATTATCGTCAAATAATTATTACATGATCGTGCGTAGTAAATACTTATCGTGTTCTAACACGTACGTAATACGTAGACTCCTAACACGTAATCGTAATCATGCTATATTAGGAAAGTTTAAATCTAGTACGTACGATCCTAAGGGTACTATTCATGGTAAAAGCATGCGGGTTTTACAACTCTTCCCCCTAAAAAGAATAATTGGTCCCCGAATTATAGATAAAGTAACTGGAAAAGAAGAACATACCCGAATTCAAAATATGAAATTAGGGTAAGAAGCCCGGATAGACTCCTCCGTTTCCCAAGTGGCTTCCCGCTCGGTATGATCCCTCCATAGAATTTTGACGAATGGAATCGTCTTCTTTCTCATGACTCGTTCTTGTCTGTCAAGAACTCGTTCGGGTTCTTCTATAAAAGTGAGATCTTCACGTATCTGTTCTAGTGGATACTGAACCATGTGAAGGGGATGATACTGGTACCCTCTGAGTAAGGACACATGAAACACATTGTGCACATGTGAAAGCTGCGGAGGTAACGCCAATCGGTAAGATACTTCACCGACTCGTTCAATGATATCAAACGGTCCGATGAAACGAGGACTGAGCTTCCCTTTAATCCCGAAGCGTCTAACACCACGTGCCGGCGAAACCTTAAGGAAGACGTGATCTCCTACATTAAAGTGTATATCCCTACGATGCTTATCGGCGTAACTCTTTTGACGTGACCGTGCCTCCTGAATTTTCTGCTTAACTACTGTGATCTTCTCATTGGTTATCTCTATGATTTCTGGTCCTTCAAGTGTTCGCTCGCCAACCTGATCCCAGCAGATTGGGGCGCGACACTTTCTGCCATACAACATCTCAAATGGAGCATACTTGATGCTTGCGTGCCAACTGTTGTTGTATGCAAACTCCACCAAACAGATGTATTCGTCCCAATCACCCGTCCATTCCAACGCACATGATCTCAACATATCTTCCAATGTCTGAATGGTTCGCTCCGACTGTCCGTCCGTTTGAGGATGAAAAGCCGTGCTAAGCTTAAGTTGCGTACCCCAAGCTTTCTGAAGACTTTTCCAAAAGCGCGAAGTGAATCGAGGATCTCTGTCTGAGATGATGCTGGATGGTGCACCGTGGAGTCTCATGATCACTCGTTTGTACGTATCTGCGAGTTTACTTACCGAATCTTCCTTGCGGATCGGTAAGAAATGATCTGATTTGGTAAGTCGATCAACGATAACCCAAATTGCATCGTGCTTCCTCTTGGTAGGCGGAAGTCCGGTAACAAAATCCATGGTGATTTTGTCCCACTTCCACTCTGGAATATCTAACGGTTGAAGGAGACCGCCAGATCACTGATGCTCGATCTTAACCTGCTGGCAGGTAAGACATTTGGAGACGTAAGTGGCCACATTCTGTTTCATACCACTCCACCAAAAGTACTGCTTGATGTCATGGTACATCTTAGTCGAACCAGGATGTATAGATAATCGGGAGCTATGAGCTTCAGCTAACAAAGATTCCCGGAGTTCTTGGTCATCAGGAACACAAAGTCTCGTGCCCGGTCATACGATACCATCTGCATCTACTCTGAATTCTGTCTGCTTCTCCAAATTCTGTACTATCGCCCAGATTTCTCCGTCATCCTTCTGAGCTTCCTTGATCTTAGATAGCAACTCGGGTTCTACTCTAAGATTAGCCCAGTAACCATGCTGTCCACGTACCATGATCTCGATGTCTAGTCGCTCCAAGTCTCTGATGATTTCCTCTTCGATTTTAATGCCGTTGATCATTCCGGACTTCCTGCTAAGAGCATCTGCTACTACATTTGCCTTACCGGGATGATACTGTAGATTAATGTCATAATCCTTCAACAGCTCTAACCATTTCCTCTGCCTCATGTTCAATTAACGTTGAGTGAAGATATACTTCAAACTCTTGTGGTCCGTGAAAATGTCACATGATTCTCCATATAAGTAGTGCCTCCATATCTTCAATGCAAACACGACTGCAGCAAGTTCCAGGTCATGCGTGGGGTAATTTTCTTCATAAGGCTTAAGCTGCCGTGAAGCGTACGCGATCACTTTCCCATGTTGCATGAGAACACAGCCAAGTCCCTTCCCCGATGCATCGCTGTAGATTTGAAATCCACCCGTACCAGATGGTAGAGTAAGAATAGGTGCATATACTAGCTTCTGCTTCAGGTCTTCAAAGCTCTTCTCTCGATCTTCAGTCCAGACGAATTTCTCCCCTTTCCGCATCAGTTTGGTCAATGGTAGTGCTAGGCGAGAAAAGTTCTCCACGAACCTACGGTAGTAGCCAGCTAAGCCTAAGAAACTGCGGACTTCTGTCGCTGATGTCGGCCTTGGCCACTTAGTAATGGCCTCAACCTTCGCTGGATCCATAGTGATTCCTTCTGCTGATACAATGTGACCTAAGAATGCCACCTTGTCTAACCAGAACTCACACTTGGAGAATTTAGCATACAGCTGCTTCTAGCGAAGAATCTGTAGTACTGTTCGAAGATGGTCTTCGTGTTCCTCCTTGGACTTTGAGAAAATCAGGATGTCATCGACGAAGACAATTACGAACTTGTCCAGAAATTCATGGAAGATTCTGTTCATCAAATCCATGAACACTGCTGGAGCATTTGTCAGGCCAAATGGCATAACTACAAACTCGTAGTGGCCATAACGGGTACGAAAGGCAGTCTTAGCGATGTCCTGCTCCTTGACCCGTAGCTGATGATAGCCTGACCTAAGATCAATCTTGGAGAAGTGTTTGGCCCCTTGGAGTTGGTCAAACAGATCGTCAATGCGTGGCAGTGGATATCTATTCCGAATGGTAATCTTGTTGAGATCGCGATAGTCAATGCAAAGACGCATACTGTCGTCCTTCTTCTTAACAAACAAGACCAGTGCGCCCCACGAAGATGCGCTCGGTCGAATGAAACCTCGTTCAAGAAGTTCTTGCAGTTGATCCTTCAGCTCTATGGGAGCCATGCGATAAGGAGCCTTGGAGATTGGTTCAGCTCCTGGAACCAGCTCGATACTGAATTCCACTTCTCGTGCAAGTGGTATGCCTGGAAGTTCTGCTGGAAACACATCTTGGAATTCCGACACTATAGGTTGATCCTGAATTGATGGGGATTCAGCATCCATGTCGTGAACCGTAGCTAGATAACCCTCGCAGCCATGTGATAGTAGTGCACGCGCTTGCAGGGTGGATATGACTTGTACAGACCGTCCGGGTATGAAC
Organism: Glebionis coronaria; assembly: GCA_025667525.1. NCBI lineage: Eukaryota > Viridiplantae > Streptophyta > Magnoliopsida > Asterales > Asteraceae > Glebionis > Glebionis coronaria. Next base: position 91,643,221 of record CM046879.1, on the reverse strand, counting down.
CCATTATGAATGTACTCTGGTGCATTGACATCACCGAAGATAACTCGATATGAATGGCAGACTATGGTAGCATGATACTTGGATAGCCAATCCATGCCCAAAATCATGTCGAAGTCATTCATGTCCAGCGGAAGTGCGTCGACAGGTCGAACCTTATCATCAAATTCTAGGGGAAGACTCTTGTATACATGGGTGATTAATACAGAGTCCCTCAAAGGCGTGGAAATAATAAGCCTATTTTCTAGTGGCAAGGGAGGCATCCTAATGTTCTTAGCATAAGCAGTAGAAATAACCGAGTGAGTAGCACCCGTATCGAAAAGAACACATGCAGCTTAACCATAGATATACAAGATTCCAGTGATGGTACCTGTAGACTTGTTGGCCTGGTCTCGAGATGTCGTGTAGACACGCCCGGCAGTAGGAGGCGGCTTGGTATCAGCATGTCCTGATGTACCCTCCATCTCGCCCTTACGGCAATCCTTCATAATATGGCCAGGAAGACCACACTTGAAGCACGCATCAGTATTACGGCGACATGGTCCTGGGTGCCTACGGTGGCAAGTAGAGCAAAGAGGATGAGTGTATCCCCCAGCAGGTGCTCTGGCTGGCTGAGAACCTGATAAAACATTTTACATAAGACATGATAGTTGGGTACAAAGGACAAAGCGGATAATCGTAAGATTGAATACCAGTGATAGCTGGACGGCTAGGCTGCGAACTTCTCTGGTTCTGGTCCCTACCGTTTCCATGGTTCCTAGTAGAAGTTTGCTAAAGTGTCAGAATATGAGTTATAACATAAAACATAAGGAATTGCGTAAGTATTAGGACCTGCTGCTGTTGGAGTGCCCAGCGTTGTTACGGTAATTGTCATTACCGCCACGCCTATCCGTAGCAGAACGGTCGTTAGTCTGACCGTTTCCCTTGGGCTGATGAGGCTGCTGTTGAGTAGCCGGCTGAGACCGGTCCCCAGTTTTCTGCCTGGAAGATACATTTAAGAGATGAATAATTGACATATGGAAAAATATACGGATTGGTCACCGCTTGAATATGAATGTTTACCTCTTGTCGGGTCTTTTAGCTTCCCCGAACTTATCCCTCTCCTGCAGCATCTCCAGCTTTCGTGCCGCATCGGCCACTTGTGCTACAATGTTGAACGTAGCACACACCAGATTGTTTACGACCGATGTGAGAAGAGCCCATCTAAAGTGATGTGCCTGTTCTTCAGGAGTACCTGCTGCCGCACCAAGGAAACCAACCAAGCGAAGAAAGTGCTGCATAAACTTGTTGCTATTCTCCCCAGCTCTCTGTCAGATCCCATGGTACTCTCTCTTGAGCTTGTCCTGCTCAGCCTTGGGAAAGAACTGCTCCATCACCCTGTCCTTGAACTGAGCCCAAGTCAAACCAGCAACCCACTCATCACCACCTTCAGATTGCATCAATGCTAACCACCAGTTGAGTACATCGCCTTCGAACCGATAGCATGCCAACCTCGCCTTGTATGCGGGGTCACAACCCATAGCGTTGAAAATCTTCTCGATGTGAGCCAGCCAGCTTTCAGCATCGCTGGGGCTATCTGTCTTCTCAAAAGCTCGAGGGCGGAGCTTGTTGAATCTCTCCAGCCATACTGCTAATGTCACTGGAGGAGGAGGAGGTGGCTGATTATGCTGCTGATTGTTGGCAGCTTGAACTTCAGCCCTGATGTCATTCCTCAGTTGAGGAAGCAAGGCTTGCATAGTAGCCTGAATTGCAGCATTGAGCTGCTCCTGTTCGCGTGTGAGAACCATCTGACAGTATAACATAAAACATATGATTAAACAGATCAAAACATAAAATCTATATATATACATGAAAAAAAAATTTATACTAAAATTTCACGAGAAAAATTTTATGCAAGAAAATTTAGTGTATGAATGCATGATGCAGTTTTATGAAAACTTGTGTATGCTCGAGAGTGAACGCCTCTGGTCAGTTCATCCAAAACAAAAGACATAGCGAGGGGACGCCTATGGGTCGGTCCCAAATCTAAAAGTTTCGATAAAACACATGCAACTAAATATGGCCAGTCCTGTACCAACCATTACTAAGTCAAAAACCCTGCAACAATGACATGTATATGTATGCTTAAAAATGATGAATGCATGAAAACAACTGTTAGTTCTAGGAAGACCGTAGTGACTACCCACTAATCACAGGTCATATTTGAGAGCCTACAGGTCGAAGCCTTGGCTCTGATACCATAATTGTAACACCCCATTTTGGAAATGGAAATATCACAGAAATTATGGCGTGTCATCAAAGCATACAAGAAAAAATGTCTAAACATTACTTGACCATAAAAGGAAAATACCGGAATCAAACATCGGTAGTCCAAAAGTAAAGCTCATCACACACAAACATAGTATAATAAAGGAAAGGACTAAACAATGTCCAAAGCATAAGTATCATATGAAAGGAAATGCATAATGTAAAGAAGGCTAGACAACTTCCAGTCCATATGCACGTACTCTTAGTGTCTACGAGCGTCTCTGAGTACCTGCCGTTTTGGGAACATAGAAAAGGAAAACGGCTGAGCAAATACGCTCAGTGCACGGATGTATAATAAAGCATGAATAGGATAAGCATATAACATATAACAGCGGAAGAAAACTAAGTCACGAGTAACCTGGTTAAGTCTTAATAAAACTGGTTTAAATAGTTTGAAAGTCTTATGTTTATCTTATAAAAACTGTTTGTCATATTTTACCATTAGCCAATATAGGTCATGAAAATCCATCGTGCATGAATACTTGGAGGGGTGACCTCATCATGCAAATTAGAGGGGCTGCCTCTAATTTAATATACTGGTTTTTAGGTAGGAGGGATCATCTCCTTGTGAAGGATGCAAGGCACACACCACATTCACCATGAAATCCTGAATAAAAACATGTAACTAGGATGCACCCATACGCCCCACATGATAAATATAAATAAATGGCCAAAAGCTGAAGGGACGTCACGAGCAATCACTCCGTCGTGGTGAAGTCATAACATCAGTGCCTCTAATGTTATGGTTATGGTACCTCCATAACTAGGTGAAACTGGTCATGCATGTATATAGCTATAGGTAATCTTAATTTAAACATAAGCAATCAAACACGTAACTTATACTACGGGAAAATAGTTGGCTGCATACGGGGAATCCTAATAAGGAAAGAATGTCCATACTGAAAGGACGGGAATCCGTACCTTATGTCCAGTGAACGAAGAAGACGAACTGAGGGGAATCCTACTTCCGAATTACTAGTGCTACATAAATATATACATGAATAAGTATCTGCTTACTAAATAAGTAGCTGGTTTTATGTCATGTCTTAGCTTATTTTATATGTTCATATCATGTTTTACTGTTTTTAAGCCTTACACTGTGTTTATCTTATATTCTGCTTAATTTGATTAAGTATTTCTAGTATTTCATGTATTATTATACTTACTGTGTAATAATAAGTAACTTTCCAAAAATAGCAGGTTTCCTAAAATAGAAAGTTTCCAAAAATAGAAAGTTTCCAAAAATAGAAAGTTTCCAAAAATAGAAAGTTTCCAAAAATAGAAAGTTACCAAAAATAGAAAGTTTCCAAAAATAGAAAGTTTCCAAAAATAGATTTACTGCTTAAAATAGATAAGTTTCTAAAAATAGAAAGTTTCCATAAATAGATCAGCTGCCTTAATTAAATAAGTTTCCATAAATAGATTAGCTGCCTGAAATAAATAAGTTTCTAAAAATAGAAGGTTTCCATAAATATATTAGCTGCCTTATTTAATTAAGTTTCTAAAAATAGAAAGTTTCCATAATTGGAAATAAGCTGGTTAAATAAGCTAAGTATATAAGCCTAAGTGTTTTCATGATTATTTTCTAAGTCATATGATATAATGTATAGTTTAATAATTATTTCATGTAATTTAATTAAACTATAGGTTAAAATATTTAATTAAAGTATAACATGTTTTTAATTAAATAAGTCAAATACTTAGGTTTAAATATGTATTATTATATATTAATAATATAACCTAAGTCATGTTAATTAATTAATTATATCCATGGTTTTAAAATAATTAATTAATTATAAGTCTTAAATATACAAATACTTAGGTTAATTAATTTCATGATTATTAAATAATTAAATAACCTAAGTCATGTTATTAAATTAATCATATCATTTTATTAATTTAATTTTTAACCTAAGATCATAAACATAAAAAAAACTAAACATACACCATGAACTGGATTTAAGCTAAAAACAATGAACCGGACATGAAATCGACACCGTACCCCGAACCAACTCGGGGTACCCCGTGTTTTACTGCTGCCGTGGGACCCACACGCACCAACCAAGACTGTATAGTCTTGGTGGTGGTCGGCTTGGCCAAACCGAGACCCCTTCAGGTTCGGTGCAGCCTGCGGCCAAAAACAAACACTCCTTAAAACACCCTTTTGATTTTATTTAACACCAAATCATGTTAGATCCATGTTTAATTATTAGGTTTTTGTAAAAAAAACATCACATGTTCTTGATTTATAAAAAGATTAAATCAAAAGAAAAGGTTTAAAAAGGATTTACCGAATTCGTGGATCAAAAGGACGAAGAACCAACACGATCAACCACTAAAACTTCAAGATCCAAGATCACAAACCACTTCTTATGGTGGTTGTAGGGTGGCGGCACAAAGGAGACAAGGGAAAGGAGGTTTTTAGGTTTTCTTAAAAATCTTCTGTAAAGATTAAAATGACTAGTGAAAAGATATTAACCCCCCTTTAGTAAATTTGACAAATGGGCTTGGCCCATTTGCCCTTGTTGCCGCGGGTAGGGGCCCCACTTGGGGTACCCGTACCTTTTTCCGTGTCTCGTTGTTAAGTTAAACGTTTGTGATTATTTGTGTTCGTGTTTTAAATGTTCTCGTTACGTAAATACCGTGATTTAATATATTTAATTACGCTCGTAATAAATATATATACGTAATTAATAATAGTTCGTGTTTTAATTACGTTCATGATTTCATGATCGCATGTTCGTGATTAATTATCGTCAAATAATTATTACATGATCGTGCGTAGTAAATACTTATCGTGTTCTAACACGTACGTAATACGTAGACTCCTAACACGTAATCGTAATCATGCTATATTAGGAAAGTTTAAATCTAGTACGTACGATCCTAAGGGTACTATTCATGGTAAAAGCATGCGGGTTTTGCACCATATATTAGCCATTATGCTTGAAAGTGCCATATTCCACTTGATATCCATCTCTTCCAAATTCTCATCACTGATTTGCTCAAGATCCTCATAAGTAATTAAGGAACCATTGGGCAATGCAGCAATTTACGCACATACTGTATCCAAATTAATACCAGCAGGTTTAAGACTTGGTGAGTCAACATTGTATGTGTCAGCGCCAAAATTTGAGCCGGTGACAAAGGTTTATCCACCGCTGACGAAAGTTAATCTAGTAACAGGATGTACATATGAATCTCTTTCACTGGTTTGAGCTTCACTATGTGAGATGAAAGCCATGTTTCCAGATGTTGACTTGCTTCCATGTTCAAGTAAGATCTCAGTTTCCACAATCTTTAGCTTATTGTAGACGTCATCAAAGGAAACACTCTTATGGGTATTGGTGGAAATGATTGACCTAGCTTCAATTTTCCATGCATCACCAAGACCTCTAAGGAATGTAGAAGTGATATCAGCATCATCATGTTCTATTCCCATGAAAGACAACTTGCTAGTGATGTCTAGAAGCCTAATTCTCACCTCACTTAGCTTCTTACTGGGATGAGCCTTAAACATAGCATATTCATGCAACAGTTGCTTTTTTCTTTCTTTGGCTGTATCATCATTACCACCATAGGTGACTTGAAGAGCTGCCCAAATCTTTTTAGCAGAATAAAAACTTATGTACTTGTGTTGATTCTTTGGACCCAAAGAAAGTTTAAGAATATTCAAGGTCTTCATGTCATTCCTTCTCAAGGCTATATCAGCAGTTGAGATAGCTCTTCCATCTTCAGGTCTTTCAGCAAGCTCTTCAGTAGTGGAACCAGCTGTGGTTCTTGCTACAATAGCAGCAGTAATTCTGGCTACTTTATTGAATTGATTCCCATACTCAATAACTTCCCAAAGAGTATGGTTATGCACTTGAAGATATTGTTCAAAACTGAACTTCCATTGTTCAAAGTTTTCAGGGTCGAGCATGGGGATTTTTAGGTTGTGATTTGATAAGGATGAAGATTCTACGGTAGACATCTTGTCTGGTCTTAGGGTTTCTAGTGATTTTAGGGTTTATTGTTCTTTTAGATCAAAGTTCCTCAAGAAGCTCTGATACCACTTGTTGATCCCAAACTTAGATCGATTAGCTTTGTATTAAACGAGATTGAATCAAGATTAATACTTAGAGAAACTTTGTTGTATTAACAATCCAAGTGTTATGCGGAATTAACACTTAGAATAAAGAACAAACAAACAAGTAAACCAAACTTTCACTTTAGATTGATAAACGGACTTGCTTTTAATGAAAGTTGTAAAACTTAATAATGTGTATATAAACTACAAACCCTACGACCTCCTTTTGTAACACAAGGAGTCATGTATAAAGGTTTACCTATCAACTATTCAAGGTAAAGATAAATATAGAAAATACAATATTGAGCATCTTTACTTCAAATATAAAACGTGTTGACTAAGTATTCCTATCAGTGGTTGGACTTCTTCATGTCAGCACTTGAATATTTCTTGTCAGTGCTTCATTTGTCAGCGCCTCTTTAACTCTTGTCGGCGTCCAATTTCCGCTTGTCAACGTCTGAGTGATTTAGCTTAATTTATTCCCAACAAAACATAATTAAAAGTAATACTTGTGTGAATTACATTTCATCCGTAGGAGAGATAATTTACGTGCGTTTAGCAACTATGAATCACAAATCTAAAGTATATGGATTCCACTCCATGGTATTTTTCATAGAATCCATGTTAACAAATTGATGTAGACAAGCCCTTTCGACCTATGATTATCTACTCCAATTCATTATAATCCCAATTTGTTATAAAATACAAAGAGATAAGTTTGGTTTGAATGGGTTCTTTCGACCTATAGCCAAGATAAATCTTTTGACAAATTCCTTTAACCAACTCGTCAAGGTGAGTGTCAACCACCAAGAAACCAAATTGACTCATGCACAAATCTTTTGGAACATAGTTTATAGGAAATCCTTTCGACCTTTAAATCTAATAAAAAGCTATATTTCATTTGATTATCAAAACATGCTTCAAGAAATTATCAACCATAAAACCCCAATTATATTCTCTTGATCATAAAACCAAACTCTCTTCTAGAATCCATGTTCTTCACACAAGTATATCACAGACATCACACTACTCGGAATTCACGTTCAAACACATTGCAACACAATTCATAACCATCTCAAACATTCAACAATACTTAAATTAAAGTTAGAATCAATATAAGTACAAGAATTTACCAAATAGTTCTTCAAACACAAAGGAAATAACAAAATAGAATTTAGAGTAATTCCAAAGCCTCCAATCGACCAATGAACCTCCAACCAAATCCCTCCTTCACGAAATTCTTCCCTCCTATGAGGATTAACATGGTTTATTATCTTTCGGGTTATGTAAGAATGGTGTTTCTAACCTTTGTCAAGGGTTAGAATGATCCTTAGATTAAGTACACTGAAAACAATGACCCTAAGGTATAATTTATACTTGATTTTGGCTTGGGAAGGAGGCAAAAACGTCTCGGAATTATTATGAAGGGGAAATGAGAAGCCTCCATTGATGGTGGTGAATTAAGGTGTTTAACTGTGACCTTTGCTAAACCTGACTATCAAAATGTTGGTGGCACTTTTGACTCTGCTGGTGGAAAATCAGTTGTGTTTTGCTGGTGGCAACTTTGAATGTGCTGGTGTCAAATGGTCCTTATTTCCACATTTTTCCCTTTTAGTCCTTTTTCTTTATTCTTCCTCCTTCTTTCTTCTAAACTTTCCAAGACTCCTTTGTTCTTATTTATTCTTCATACGAGAGCTTATGTTTCCATGCCTCGTTTATTCCTTCGCCTCCAATTCGTACTTTTTATTCCTTTCTTCACGTTTCTTTATTCTTGCTTCCTACAAGACACAATAATCGAACTTTGCACAATATTAGCAATAAAAGTCCGTTTATTACCACAAATACTATATCAATAGTGAAGATAACGCTTGTTAATACAAGTTAGATTTGAGCATTATCATCTGGCGCCTTTCATGACACCAGGGTCATTGGCGAATATTATTGCAGCAGAATTGTCACATTATATATCAATATGTTCTTTAATTGAAGTCATCACTCCAAGATCTCCAATAAACTTCCTAATCCAAACAGCTTCTATTTCAGCTTCTGAAACAGCCATGTACTCATATTGAGTAGCATGCATTACAATCGTTGTCTACTTCTTGCTCTTCCAGTCACCTGCTCCTCCATTGATAACAAAAACGTAACCAGTCTGTGAGACTTCGTATCGTCTTTATCACATTGCCAGGACGCATCACAGAAACCTGTCACATTTAGTTTTGTGTCTGGTTTCCCTCTAAATACCAAGAACATATCTTTTGTACTCTTCAAATACTTTAGAATATGTTTAACAGCAGTCTAGTGGAGCTTCCTTGGCATCTGTTGGTATCTACTGACCAAATTCTGAGCAAACGCCACATCAAGCCTTGTGCATCTAACAACATACATTATAGATCCTACAGCCGAATCATAAGGCACCTTCTGCATGTATGCCTCCTCTTCAGGAGTTGATGCATCTATCTCATGACTTAGAATATGCATAACTTCCATAGATTGAAAACCTTTCTTGGAATTATGCATATTATACTTCTTCAAAATCTTATCTATATAAGCATCTTGACTTAGACCAATTAACCATCTTTTCCTATCTCGATATATTTTAATTCCCTGAATGTATGCAGCTTCTCCTAAATACTTCATAGAAAAATATTTACCAAGATAATCCTTAACAGCTTTAAGTCTTGGAATGTTACTTCCCATGATTAATATGTCATCAACATATAGCACTAGGAATACTACATCACCCTCACTAGCTTTGCGATATACACAATGGCTCATCACGATTCTGAATATATCCAAACTTTTTGATTTCTTCGTCAAATCTTTTATTTCATTAACGTGATGCTTTCTTCAAACCATAAATGGATCTTTGAAGTTTGCACACGTGTCCTGGATTTTCAGGATCAACATACCCTTTTGGTTGCTACATATAGATGTCTTCATCTAAGCGACCGTTCAAGAAGGAAGTTTTAACATCCATTTTCCATATCACATATTCATAGTATGCTGCTATAGCTATGAGAATCCTAATAGCTCTTAAGTCTGCTACAAGAGAAAATGTCTCCTCGTAGTCTACGCTAAAATTTTGAGTAAAACCTTTAGCTACTAAATGAGCTTTATAGGATTGTACTTTTCCGTCCATGTCGGTTTTCTTCTTGTATATCCACTTATGTCTCACTACTTTAGCATTCGGTGGTGGTTCTACAAGAATCCAAACATCATTAACTTTCATGGATTTCATTTCCTCATCCATAGCAACCATCCACTTATCCTTCTCAGGATCAAGTATAGCGGATATCAGGTTCACCAAGATCTCCTAACTCATCATCATCCGCTATGTTAAGACATATATTGCTATTTGCGTTTTTAATCCTTTTGGATCTACGTAGAGGAACTAATTCCGATGGAACCGCCAGACTTTCTGGTTCTACAGGAATTACATCGCCAGTGTTTTCAGAAGGTAATGTATCTATATGACTCTCTTCAAGATCATAATTTCTCCCACTCAATTCTTGATTTACAAGATCAGATTCAAGGAAGTCTCTATACCTAGCAACAATCACTTTGTTCTCAGGTGGGTAATAAAAGTAATAACCCATAGTTTCCTTAGGGTATCCTACAAAGATAAATTTTAAAGATCGTTGTTGGAGTTTATCACCCAAGTCATGTTTCACATACGCCTATAAGACAAATATGGCTTCTTGTTATGCCATAGTTCATATGGTGTCTTATCGATCTTCTTCGTGGGAACCATATTTAAAATGCGAACAACAGACTCTAAAGCATAATCCTAAAAAGGATAAAGGTGAAGTTGTAAGATTAAACAAGATCGCACCATATTCAGTAATGTACGATTTCTCCTTTCAGATACACCATTTTGTTGTGGAGTATAGGGAGAAGTAAGATGTTGAACAATTCCATTCTCACTTAGATAAACTATAGACTCTTGACTTAAATATTCACCACCTCTATCAGAACGAAGACCTTTAATCTTCTTCCTTAATTACAGTTCTACTTCTGCTTTAAACACTTTGAATGTTTCAAATACCTCATGTTTGTGCTTAAGTAAATAAACATAACCATAACGGCTATAATCATCTGTAAATGTTAAGAAGTAACTAGCACCTTTCCTTGACACATGTCTAAGTGGTCCACACACATCAGTATGTATTAGTCTAAGTAGACCAGTAGCTCTTTCAATATTGCTATTAAAAGGTTTCTTGGTCATCTTTCCAGAGATACAAGACTCACATTTATCAAATGATTCATCATTGATATTTTCCAAAAGACCTTCACGTTGAAGCTTTTGTGTATGAGTCTTCCCGATATGGGCAAGTCTACAATGCCAAAGATAAGAAGAGTTCTTGTCAAACTTTCTCTTCTTACTCATGCTAAAGACTTATTTATTATTCTTGGATTCATTATCATGCATGTCTATTTCAAACACACCATTCACAGAAATTGCATTAAAATAGAAAATACCATCTTTCCAAACAGAAATTCCATTATTATCAATCATGTGAACGAATCCATTATTTAACAAACAAAAAAAGGAAATAACACCCCTAAAAATTGTAGGTGCATAATGACAATGATTTAAAATCAGTACTAAACCCGAAGGTAAAACTAAATTAAATGTTCCTATAGCTTCAACCGCTGCTTGTGCGCCATTGCCCACGTGAAGAAGTTGTTCCCCATAGGATAGCTTCCTTTCTAGATTAAACCCTACAGCGTATTACAAATGTTAATACCGCATCCCGTATCATATACCCAGGAATTTAATTTGTATGTTAAATTTAACAATTCAATCATAAATAAAGTACCTGAAGCTGCAGCGCTCCGCTCAGACTTCTTCTTTATTTCTCATAATTCTTTGAGGTAAAGAGGGCAATTCCTCTTCCAGTGACCACTTGCCTTGCAATGGTGACAAGTCTCATCCTTCTGAGATCTATTCTTCTTGACAAAGTTCTGCTTAGGTTTCCAATAAGTAGCAACTTGTTTCCCCTTATCACCCTTTCCTTTGCTTATCTTCTTATTCGCTTGCGGTTTTGGCTTACTCACTCTAACCATTTATATGGTTAGTACAGAAGGTGTAGCGGTAGATGCCTTGTCTTTCAACCCCTTTTCATACTCAATGAGCATTACATGCAAATCATTAACTATCTTCCCCGTGCAATGCATATTATAGTTTCTAACAAAATCATTGAAGTCCTTGTTAAGGGACCTATTGATTAAGTTGATAGCCATATTATGATCATAGGGTTGTACTAGTACAATGAGTTGTTCCATACAACCCCTCATCTCCAAATAATGGGCACTTACAGACTTTCTTGGAGCTTGCTTGCAGCTATGCAAAGCATCTACTAAGTCGTAGATCTCCACACCTTGCGTACAACACCCCCAAATTACCACGCAGCGGAATACCACTTTGGGCGTTATTCCATAGCACATCACACACAATCATAGATAACGACCTCAAAAGAGACGTTTAAAATAAGCAAAAAGAATATTTACAACCATTGTCTAAAACATTTCCAACCCAAATTTAGTTTTCATCAGAGTAGCGTTACTTGTCCCCATAGATCTCAACTAAAACATAACAACTTTTACCACAATATAACAATAATTAATTTGATAAAAAGGGAAGGAAATCCATAAGTTTTAGACCAATAAAGCACCAACTCCCTCCATGCATGCTCCGCTGCTATCAATCATGAATACCTGAAACACATGCTTAAAATCATCAACACAAAGGTTGAGCGAATCTATAGATTTATCAAATCATAAGTTGAACACAAGTATTAAAAACCAATCATGACCATTCAATAGCATTGTCGTATACACAATCTATTATCCAAGTACTTCATAATTATCAAAGCTAATGATTGTATTTAATCTCATGACACCGGCCCGTTAACTTAATCACCCGCGCCAAAGTGCCGGCATGATCAAAATGAAACCATTGCCCCTCTTAAGGTATTAGTTGCCAGATTTATACCTTATCTCTCATCACAAGTTATCCGTCCGCAGAGGGTACTCAACGTACTAGCTCTCGTCTCGGATAGGGTCGTCAACCCCATAGTACTATCAATTGTATAATTGGCTATTTCCAACCCACAAAAAGGCAAGACAATAATTAACGGTTCATGAAATTAGGGCCTTTAGCAACAAGGTACTCAATACAATCCAAACAACATTCGGGTCCAAACAATCATTCATGACTTGTGTTCCATTTAATTCAAATAGCATGTATCCCCCTCGTGGGTTAAAATCATTTAAAATCTAGTAAAAAACGAGGCCATAGACTCACCTTAAGTAGTAACGATAGTAGTAGTAGCAAGACGTAGACGAAGACAATCACCGACGATGAGGATGCCCCGGGAAATCAAATACAATACATAACGAATAAACACGTAATGAATCAACTCTTTCAAGTACCATCAAGTACTTTATATAAATAATTAAATTCAATCAAAGTTTTATAAACTCACGCCAAAAATCCAAACAAGTGATATTTACTAGACACGTTCATTTTTATACTTTATTAAGACTATTGCTCATTTTATAATTCTGCCGGTACACACAAAATGTACGGGCTGTTTTCCTATACTTAGACATCACCAAAAATTATGAGAAAATTTTTAAAATTCATTTACAACCTGTAGAAAGTCCATATTAAATTTCATAAAAAGTTCTCACTTCTAAGACCCACTGCTCGTCACATTACTAAACTCCAAATTTCAGACAGTTTTGTACCTTCGCATTATAAAACCATTTTGGCCTTCTTAACCAATACCATTTACAAATTCGAGTCTTGATTATGAAAGTAGACTCAAAATTCTAAGTTTAGGGCCTGAGAACAGCCTCTAATCATTTTTAAAACTTAACTTATTGTCCCCGAGATTTGACCCAAAATCGAACACAATTTCGGATTTAGTCGACTTTCATCTCCCGGTACACGAAAATTCAAACTAGCGTAACTTTTGACTCGTTTGGAGTTAAAAGCTCTACCTTATACCAAATCGAAGCTAGAAACAAGCTCTACAACAACATTCTATAATGAAGACCTGGACTAAAAATTAAACCCACGAAAAATATCCTTAACATTCTGCTATAAAATGACTCTTTCAAAATCACATCTACACTTGTTTTTAATCAATTTCACCAACTACTATACCTATTATAACATCAACCAAGCATTATAAACCAATCCTATTACACCTAATCACTTGCATAAACCATCTCTTTCAAAACCCAAAATCAAAAACATCACATGCAATAAAAGTAAATCATATAAAAATGATAATAACATGAATATAGAACCATACCCATTGATAGATTAATCAAAAACACCAAAACCATCAAACCCCTAGGCTTGGCCGTGGGTTTTGGAAGCAAAAACACCAAAGAAAATCTTTTCCAAGCTTTATTACTTCAATAGGTTACTCCTAAACACAATCAATCACAAACCCACGAATTTAATTAGATCAAATCATAGTATTTTTCAAAATATTTCAAAAATTAAATCTTGAAAAAAAATGTTGTTGCATGTTTGATTTTATTGGTGAGATTTACTTATCTTGATGTTAGAAACATGGGTCTTTGATTAGATTTTTCAAAATCAAATTTTTGTGGTGGTTTTGGGTGGTGGAGTGGTGGTGGCCGACGGCCATGGAGAGAAAGAGAGAGAGAGAGACAAAATTTTTGAAATGAGAATTATGGAGTGTGTGTGAGAAATTTTCCTTTTATAGGGTAGGGAGGGTAGAAAATGTAATATTAGTTTTCTTTTGGCCTTACTAGTAAAACAACTTTTAAAAAGCGGGATTATGACATACTAGTCGGTTTTAAAATTTTGAGGGAGTCGGGATTCGTCTCGGCTATCTCAAAATACTTTTAAATGGTTCAAACGCACACAAAACAAATATACATATGGTTCCGACTCGACTTAAAACGTAATTAAAATAAAAACTTCGAAAAACTCAAATATCGATCAATCGATAATAAAAGATAAATTTTGGGCATCCGTCGGTATCGTAGTCGTTATCGGTTCTTCTTAAATCGTCAAACATAAAAATTAAGCCTCATTTATTGGTTTCAAATTAAACCGTCAAATACATCCATGATAAAAATTCTTAAAAATTTCCAAAATATATGTAAATTAGGATTAAATAATGACGTTGGGTTCAGGGTGTCACATCCTCCCCTCCTTAAGGGAGCGACGTCCCGGCGCTCTCAGCTTCTTATACTCGCATTTAGTACTAATAGAAAGATAAGGGTACTTCTTCCTAAAGAAGTCTTCACGTTCCTTCATGAACTCCGGTTCACATCTCGAATTCCATCACCTTTCCACGATGATACCCTTAACATTACCATGTCTCCAACTTCAATTTCTAATTTCTTCCTACGGTTATCAACACATCTCTTCTCACGGCTTCTCGCGGTTAACCAGTGATTCTTAATCTACACAATCTTTTCCGTAGTCTCTCGAATCATTTCAAGTCCATTTAACTGACTTCCCTACTTCATTCTATCCAACTGGCGATCTACATTTTCATCAACATAATTCTTCAAATGTTGCAGCTTCAATGCTAACATGGTAAATGTCGTTGTACAAAGATACTACCTACGACAAGTGTCGATCTTAACAACTACCAAACTCAATCACACACGCTCAGAGCATGTCTTCCAACGTTTGAATCGTCCTTTCACTTTGTCCATCAATCTCATAAAGATAATTTTTCATAAAAGAAAATCACACAGGCCACACATAACCCCATCGAAAACGTTCATAATATACAAGACGAAGTACTTAATACTAGTCGTACAAAATCACCTTATTGCAATATTACGTACATACAAACCTAGTTCGTCAAAAATGAATTCATCGATACGGAAATCATTCGACGTATACATAACTCTCTCGAAGGCATCACAATCCAATCAGACACAAAATCCATTATGAAGCACATACAACCACATTACGACATGTTTGCAACACAGCCAAACCATGGAAAGTCAATCAGTTCAATCAAGTTAACTCATGCTTGCTAATCATCCAAGACATGATAAAATAAGAATATTTGACATGATTCTCGGATGAGTCCAGTCAAAAGAAAACTGCAAGTTAAAGAAGGTTCACAAGCTTGCTAGCTATGGATTCATATCCATAAAGAAAGAAAATACATACATATGTCATCGTAAGGTGCTCACACGCGGATTCATACCCAAAAAAACTTATTACAAGAACACCATCTTACTTTTGTCCCAAGCGTGTTTAAAATCTTTATAAGCATCGTCGTTCACAGTTAAAGATATATTACATGGCACGTGTTCTCCATGATCGGACGTCATTGGACAATGTCATCTCAAGTTCTGTGACAACCCAAAATCGAGGTCATTGCTTAATCTTATTTTACTATTATTTTTGAAATTTTTGGATGAGTTTGAACGATATTTATTTTTGGAGGTTTAAGTTTAAACCGATGTTGGAAGGTCTATATTTAATATTTACTAAGTATAAGGAGTATTAGCAAGCGTGATGTCGATGGATGCCAAATATTTTGCGTTTTATTGTCGGTTGTTCGATTTTTGTCATTTTTGAGGTTTTATTTTAAATGACGTGTTAAGTCGAGTCGAGAGTCGATATTATTATTTTTGAGGTACGTTTTAAATTTTTAAAAGTATCTTTATGAAACCCGAGCCCCGTAAATATTTTGAAAATTTACTAATAGTTATTTCCCGCTTTTTAGCTAACTATTTACATTTCTAGCCACAACTTTCACTAAATTGCAACTTGGTCCCTACCCCACTATATATAAACCACAAACACACACACACTCTCACAATTTTCATTTCAAAAATTTTACTTCCACTCTCTCTCTCTCTCTCTCTTCTCTTTGCCGAAACCCACCACCATCACCAAAACAAAATCAAACTTCAATTTTTCTTGAGTTTGAGGTTGAATTAAGCTAAACTAACACAAGACCCAACCTTATTTTTGATCAAGGATCACATTGGTGTAAGAATTTCTTACATGCAAGCAACTTTTTTTTTCTTGATGTTGGTAGATAGGAGATATGATCATGCATGGCATTATCATGATGATCCATGGTGGTTTGTGCTAAAAATCTTGTTAGAAACTTCATTTTGATCTTATGATTTTTATTTTGATTATGATTTTGATGTTATGGTTAATGTATGATGATATTAGGGCATAGTAATGATCATTTTCATGGTTGGTTTTTATCAAAAAGTTGATTTTGTACAAGTTTTGAGTAGTCATTTTATAACAGTAAGTAAAAGGTAAAATCCGAATTATTATGTTTTTAAAATGGCTTAACTTATAGCCTAGGGTTGTAGATAATTTTCTTAGCTTATATTTGATATAAGGTAGAGCTTCTAGCTCAAAACGAGCGCGAAGTTACGATGTTTTGAATGATCGTGTACCGGGAGACGAGTATCGGCACTACAAGTAGTTGTTGTCGATATTTGGATCGAATCCCGGGGACTCTAAATGGATGTTTTGAAAAATGTAACCTACTGATAATGAGCTGTTTACTTATTAGGTTGAGTTTACTTTAAAACCCGAGTGTCGATTTTGTAAACGGAGTCGTTTAAATAAGTTAAAACGGTTGTATGAAAAATTAACGTAAATCTGTCCGGATTTTTTAGTTTGAAAATGAGTCGGGTAAAGAACTTTAAAAGTAATTTCATTTGATAAACTTATAAGAGGACTTTCTATATATAGTAAGTTAGTTTATCGAGTCGTTTCATAAACGGTTGACGAGTTTAAAAGGGGTAAATAAGCTAGTACATGTAGTATGTACCAGTGGACTTTGTAAAAAGTATAAAATGGTTAAGTAAAAGTGTAGTAAAGTATAATGAAGTTATTTATATCGTTTTCTCTCGATTTTATCGTGACTTTATGAGTTTGAGTTTGATGTTGTTATGTATTATTTATTTCTCGAGTCATTATTAACGAACGCGCCTTATTTGATAGGTAGCGGTTCTCGTGTTTGAAAGGCATCCATTACCGTCGACGATCATCTCGCTAGATCTCTTATAATAAGGTGAGTCTATAGCCTCGCTTTCTACTCTTTTTAATGATTTTAATACCCGCGAGGGGGATACATGCTATTTGAAAATAAATGAACACAAGTCATGAGTAATTGTTAGACCTGAATGTTGCCTAAAGTTGATATCATTATATTGAGTAACTTGTTGCTAAAGACCCTAAATTCATGAGCCGTTAACTATCTTCTGACTTGATGTTGTGAGTTAGGAATAGCCGCTTATTCTAATGGTAGTACTATTGGGTTGACCACCCTATCTGAGACCAGGGCATTACGTTGAGTAACCCGTTGGGAAGGATAATTTTACGTGAATAAGATTGTGGTATTCTAGCAACTGATACCGTAGAGGGGCAATGGTTTTATTCTAGTCATGCCGGCATTTGGCGTAGGTGACTATTTGGTTAAGGGGTCGGTGTCATGAGCTTAAATACAATGTTTGTTTAATAATATTCGGTGTCATGAGCTTAAATACAATGTTTGTTTAATAATATCATTATTATTACTGCCTTGAATATAGATTGTGTGTACGACAATTCTATAAATGATTATGATTGATTTTCTTCTTGTGTTCAAATGTGGTTTGATAAACCTATAGTCTTGCTCAATATTATTGTTGACTAGTTTTATTCATGTATTTCAGGTAATAGGAAGTGATGGAGCATGGAGCTTTGCTGTGGAGGTTGTGGCTTGGCTTTTGGAAGAATGTCGGTCTAAACTGTTTCTACCTTTTTAATTTTGAACAATTTACTTTATGTTGATGTACTATACTAAACTTGATGTTGTGAGTCAGGAATAGCCACTTATTCTAATGGTAGTACTATTGGGTTGACCACCCTATCTGAGACCAGGGCATTACGTTGAGTAACCCGTTGGGAAGGATAATTTTACGTAAATAAGATTGTGGTATTCTAGCAACTGATACCGTAGAGGGGCAATGGTTTTATTCTAGTCATGACGGCATTTGGCGTAGGTGACTATTTGGTTAAGGGGTCGGTGTCATGAGCTTAAATATAATGTTTGTTTAATAATATCATTATTATTACTGCCTTGAATATAGATTGTGTGTACGACAATTCTATAAATGATTATGATTGATTTTCTTCTTGTGTTCAAATGTGGTTTGATAAACCTATAGTCTCGCTCAACATTATTGTTGACTATTTTTATGCATGTATTTTAGGTAATAGGAAGTGATGGAGCATGGAACTTTGCTGTGGAGGTTGTGGCTTGGCTTTTGGAAGAATGTCGGTCTAAACTGTTTCTACCTTTTTAATTTTGAACAATTTACTTTATGTTGATGTACTGTACTAAACTTGTTGGTTGTTGGTCGAGATCCATGGGGACAAAACGCTTTACTCTGGTAATCGTGTCAGTACAATTTGGGTTAAAATCTATGTTTTAGACCATTTATAATAATCATGTTTATATTTATGTGTAAACGTCTCTATTTTGAGTCGTTCAATATATCTTGTGTGATGATGCTTGTGTATAGAACCCAATTGTGTATTTCTGATGCGCAATGTTAATTGGGGGTGTTAGAGATTGGTATCAGAGCTGCAAGTTATAGAGAACTGGGTCGATTTTGAAAATTTTCCTAAACTATAACTTTAGTGTCGAAAGTATTTATTCTTCAAAAGCACACAACTCCTCTGCAACGCTCCGGTAAGATCACTTTTAGTTTTGTTTTGCATTGTAGATGTATCCCTCATAACTGAAATGATTTCCCGAGTATTTATTAAGTAAATACTACGATATTGTATTGGAATTATTGAAAGTACGCTGAGTGCTTGTCAGTATCATATGTTTTTTTGCGAGCATTGCATAAACATCATTTTCATTGTGTTGCATAGCATGGATTATGTATGACGTTTGCATGAGCATTGCATACTAATTATTATTTTATTAACGATGACCTTAAGTATCCTTGAACCCTTATAATTGTAGAAAATGGCTGGTTTACCTCGTGAGGATGGATGGATTGATTTGACTAATGTAGTGGATGGTGAGGAAGTAGATAACTTTGGGGCTAGTGACGATAAGGAGCCTTTTGAGTTTTTAGATGATGGGATTCCACTTACTGCAGTTGGTCAGACAGAGCCTGAGTTGATACAAGGTAGTCATGTTCCAAGGGTCAATGTTGTGCCACAGACTGTTCCAGATTGTCAGCGACCGGTTGTTCGTTCTTCGACTCCTACTTGTGAAGCTTATATTAGTAGTTTGCATGGGATTGCATTAGCTAGGGGTGATGTTCCTGTTGAGTCGAGTAGGGCTGCTAGTGCTCGATCTATTCATGATGGTATTCCTAAGGTTTATTGTCCAGGTCCTAGGTCTTATGATGATATTTTCTAGTTTCTCAAGAAGTTTGATAGGTCTTTGTTTGAGAGGTATTTGGTTGAGACTCGTGTGATTAGGAGGTTTGAGCTGAATGAGAAAAAGTTTGACAGGTTTGTTGGTAGTGTGAGGAGGTCAGAGTTTGTTAGGGCAAGGGAAATGGATGAGGTTGTTAGATTAAGATCTATGGTGCTGAATTTGAGTTGGCAAGTCGAAAGGTTGCGTAGGGAGCAAGAAAGGAATGCTAGGTTGAGTGCATGGGGTTTGCCGATGAGATCTTTTCCTAGTCATGGTGTGGTGATTCGTGATGTGCCGAATCAGGTTGAAGCTCAAGTGTTGGTGAAGCCGAGGGAAGGAGGTAGTCGTAAAGGGAAGGAAAAAGTGGAGGAAGAATCTGAGGATGATGATAGCAGCAGTGATGACGAGCCGATGTACAAGAAGCTGCGAGGATGTGATGTTTAGTTCTTTCTGTTGTTGTTTTCATTTGGTCTTGTTGTAATAGAACTTATGTAGACTCGTACTCTAATTTGTGATGAAACTTAATGACTTTAAGTTGTTGTGATGAAGGATTGTAGTGACATTACTTGTCACAATTTTGTGGAGATTTTCCAAGGCAATCCAAAATTACCTTCATGACTTATGATTTGTCTTATTAGTTCTTTTGTGTGATTGGTTAATGATTCATTGTGAATTGTGTTGTTGGTGCATGTAGTATCCATGTTACATCTTGATAGAGAAATCCTTCTTCTTATCTTGATATGAATACTTACTTGTTTTTTTTATGTTATGGTTACAGGAAGGAGTTGGGAGGCATTTTTCTGACTTTACTAAATTACTGTTTGGTTAGTTTTCTTGTAAACATGCCGCCTAAATTGACGACTGCTACTGTTAATACCATGATTGAGCAAGCTATCGCTAGAGCTTTGGAAGCTGAACATGCTGCGAGGAACCAAGAGGCTGAGAATAAGAATGCTGCTGGTCAGGTTGGAGGGAATGTTGGAAATCAGGTTGGAGGAAATGCTAATGAACAAGTAGAAGGAAATGCTGCAGGACAAGTTGGAGGTAATGCTGCTGTTCAGCAGGTTCAGAAGGAATGTTCTTATGCTAGTTTCATGAAATGTGGACCTACCCAATTTTGTGGTACTGGTGGTGCATTGGAAATAAGGAGGTGGACTGAGAAGATCGAAAGTACTTTTGAAATCAGTGGATGTTCAGAAGCTAGTAAGGTAAAATTTGCTGCAGCTACTTTTCAGGATGATGCGTTGAGTTGGTGGAATAGTCAAGTAGCTACTGTAGGGTTAGTTGAAGCTAATGCTAGAACATGGACTGTGACTAAGGGACTGTTGACTGCTAAGTTTTGTCCTAAGGGAGAGTTAGGTCAGTAGGAAGATGAATTGAGGCATTTGGTGTTGAGGAATAATGATATTGTAGCTTATACAAGGAGGTTTTCTGATTTATGTTTGTTGTGTCCTGATGCGTTTGCTGATGACCGAAAGAAGATGAAGCAATATATTAGGGGTTTATCTAGTAATATCAAGGGAGAAACTACTTCGTCGAAACCCAAGTCATTTGATGAAGCTGTTCAAATGGCTCATGCTTTAATGGATGTAAAGCTGCAGGATCGAAAGGATAGTATTGCTGAAGGGAATAAGAGAAAGTGGGAAGCTGCACACTCAAGCCAAGGGCAGAATCGAGGTGGTTATCGTAATAACAACAACCAAGGACCAAATAGGAATCAGCAATATAATTTGAGAAGGAATGATGGTGTTCGTGCTGCTATAGGAAATCAAGGTAACAAGGTGAATCCGAAGTGTGGTTGGTGTAATCTGTATCATGTTGGAAATTGTCCACCTGTTTGCAACAAGTGTGGGAAGGCCGGACATAAGATGGCAAATTGCAGAAACAAGGGTGTAGCCACTGGGGCTAATGCTGTTAAGGTAGTTTACTGTTCTGGATGTGGAGGTCGTGGACATAAGCAGGGGAACTGTCCGAGGGTTGGCATACGACAGGGAGGCAATGTTGCTGCTGTTGCTGCTGGGAATGCTGCTCCAGCCTATGTCGTGGGAGATGCTGACAAACCTCAAGGGCTGAACGTGGTGACTGGTACGTTTTTACTTGATGCTTGTTATGCTAGTGTGTTATTTGATTCTGGATCCGATAGAAGTTTCGTAGATGTTAGATTCAGTCGGCTATTGGATAGAGAACCAGTGAGATTGACAACTAGTTATAATGTGGAGTTAGTTGATGGTAAGGTTGTAAGCACTAGTTCTGTACTGAAAGGTTGTTCCTTGAAGTTAGGTAATTATGTGTTTAGTATTGATTTGATGCCCATAGAATTAGGATCTTTTGACGTGATTGTTGGAATGGATTGGTTAGTTGGTAATGGTGCAGTAATTGTTTGTGGAGAAAGATTAGTTCAGATACCGCTAAGGAATAGGGTATTGACGGTGAAAGGTGATGAATGTACGTCTCGTTTGAGAGTTGTTTCTTGTTTAAAGATGATGAGGTATATAGAAGCAGGTTGTGATGTGTTTCTTGCACAGATAAGTAATGATGGTGTGAATGAA
This sequence comes from Glebionis coronaria, assembly GCA_025667525.1. Taxonomy (NCBI): domain Eukaryota; kingdom Viridiplantae; phylum Streptophyta; class Magnoliopsida; order Asterales; family Asteraceae; genus Glebionis; species Glebionis coronaria. The sequence goes on along the minus strand of CM046879.1, from coordinate 91,620,878 downwards.
AGGAAATTGGAGGATGTGCCTGTGATTAGATAGTATCCTGAGGTTTTCCTTGAGGAATTGCCAGGATTACCGCCGCATCATGAAGTTGAGTTTCGTATTGATTTAGTGTCGGGTGCTACTCTAGTTGCTCGTGCACCGTATCGATTAGCTCCATCTGAGATGAAAGAATTATCTGATCAATTGAAGGAATTGATGGATAAGGGATTTATTAGACCAAGTTCGTCGCCATGGGGTGCGCCTGCTTTGTTTTTTTGGAAGAAAGAACGTTCTTTTAGAATGTGTATTGATTACAGAGAGCTTAACAAATTGACTGTCAAGAATCGGTATCCACTACCAAGGATTGATGATTTGTTCGATCAGTTGCAAGGGTCATGTGTATACTCGAAGATCGATTTGAGGTCTAGGTATCATCAACTGAGAGTTAGGGAAGAAGATATTCATATAACAGCTTTCCGTACTCGATATGGACATTTCGAATTTCAAGTGATGCCTTTTGGATTAACAAATGCGCCTGCTGTATTTATGGATTTGATGAATCGTGTATGTAAGCCGTATTTGGATGAGTTTGTTATCGTATTCATTGATGATATTCTCGTTTACTCCAAGAGTAAAGAGGAACATGAGAAGCATTTGAGAAAAATTTTGGAATTGTTGAAGAAGGAGAAGTTGTATGCGAAAATCTCTAAGTGTAAATTTTGGTTGAAATCAGTGCAATTTTTGGGGCATGTGATTGATAGTGAAGGTGATCGTGTGGATCCTGCTAAGATTGAGGCAATTAAGGATTGGTCAGTGCCGAAGACGCCGACTGAAGTTCACCAATTTCTTGGTTTGGCTGGGTATTATAGAAGGTTTATTGAGAAGTTTTCGTTGATTGCTAAGCCGTTGACTAAGCTTACGGAAAAGAATCGAGTGTTTGAATGGGGATTGGAAGAGGAAACTACATTTAGTATGTTGAAGGATAAGTTGTGTTCTGCACCGATATTGTCTTTGCCAGAAGGATCTGAGGATTTTGTAGTGTAGTGTGACACGTCTCATAAAGGATTTGGAGCTGTATTGATGCAAAGGGAGAAAGTAATAGCGTATGCGTCGAGACAATTAAGGAAGCATGAATAGAATTACACTACGCATGATTTAGAACTTGGGGCTGTTATTTTTGCTTTGAAATTGTGGAGACACTACTTGTATGGAACCAAGTGTGTGGTTTTCACTGATCATAAGAGTTTGTAGTATATTTTGGATCAAAAGGAATTGAATATGAGGCAAAGGAGATGGGTTGAGTTGTTGAGTGATTATGACTGCGAGATTCGTTACCATCCTGGTAAAGCAAACGTGGTAGCTGATGCACTTAGTAGAAAGGAAAGAGATAGGTCTATAAGAGTTAGAGCTCTGACGATGTTGGAAAGTGTTGATTTGACAAAAGCAATATTGAAAGCCCAAACTAATGGTTTGAAGGAAGAGAACGTTGAGGCAGAAAACTTGGGTAGAATGTTGAAACCATTGTTTGAAGTAAGGCCAAATGGATTGAGGTATTTTAAGAATAGGATTTGGTTACCGTTGTGTCCGTCTGAGAAAGATTCATTAGGGGTGCGAGATTTGGTGATGAATGAATCTCACAAGTCGAAGTATTCAATACATCCTGGATCGGACAAGATGTATCAAGATCTTAAGAAAGTTTATTGGTGGCCAAAAATGAAGGCAGATATAGCACAGTATGTTAATAAGTGTCTAACTTGTGCGAAGGTGAAGGCTGAACATAAGAAACCGTATGGATTATTAGTGCAACCTGAGATTCCTGAGTGGAAATGGGAAAAGATTAATATGGATTTTGTGACAGGTTTGCCAAGGACTGCAAATGGTAGTGATATAATATGGGTGATAGTAGATAGATTGACTAAGTCTGCTCACTTTTTGTCGATGAAGAAGACAGATAGTATGGAGAGGTTAACAATGGTGTATGTGAAGGAGATTGTTTGTCGACATGGTGTGCCTTTGTCGATGATTTCTGATCGTGATAGTAGGTTTACTTCGGAATTTTGGAAGTCTTTGCAGAAAGCGATGGGAACGGAGTTATGTTTGAGTACAGCATATCATCCAGAAACTGATGGACAAAGTGAGAGAACGATTCAAACGTTAGAGGATATGCTTCGTGCATGTGTGATTGATTTTGGAAATGGTTGGGATAAGCATTTGCCATTGGTTGAATTCTCGTACAATAATAGTTGTCATTCAAGTATTAAAGCCGCTCCATTTGAAGCTTTGTATGGACGTAAGTGTAGATCTCCAGTGTGTTGGAGTGAGGTAGGAGAAAGTCAATTGACTGGGCCTGAAATGATATTTGAGACGACTGAAAAGATTGTGCAAATTAAGAAGCGTTTGTTATCTGCCAGAAGTAGACAAAAGAGTTATGTTGATAACAGAAGGAAACCGTTGGAGTTTGAAGTAGGAGACATGGTTATGTTGAAAGTATCTCCATGGAAAGGAGTAATACGTTTTGGGAAGAGAGGAAAGTTGAGCCCGAGATATATTGGACCATTTAATATTATCCAAAGAATTGGATTGGTGGCTTATAAGTTAGAATTGCCTGATGAGCTTAAGGCTATTCATAATACTTTTCATGTGTCTAATTTAAAGAAGTGTTTAGCTGAAAGGGATGTGGTGATTCCATTGGAGGAAATTCAACTTGATGATAAGTTGCATTTTATAGAGGAACCTGTAGAAATAATGGATAGGGAAGTTAAGAAGTTGAAGCATAGTAGAATTCCGATTGTGAAAGTGAGATGGAACTCTAGACGTGGGCCAGATTTTACGTGGGAACGTGAGGATTTCTTTAAGGACAAGTATCCTCATTTGTTTAGGAAGGATTAAGCACCGCGGACGTCGCTTCTTTTAAGAAGGGGGGGATGTGACAACCCAAAATCGAGGTCATTGCTTAATCTTATTTTACTATTATTTTTGAAATTTTTGGATGAGTTTGAACGATATTTATTTTTGGAGGTTTAAGTTTAAACCGATGTTGGAAGGTCTATATTTAATATTTACTAAGTATAAGGAGTATTAGCAAGCGTGATGTCGATGGATGCCAAATATTTTGTGTTTTATTGTCGGTTGTTCGATTTTTGTCAATTTCGAGGTTTTATTTTAAATGATGTGTTAAGTCGAGTCGAGAGTCGATATTATTATTTTTGAGGTACGTTTTAAATTTTTTAAAAGTATCTTTATGAAACCCGAGCCCCGTAAATATTTTGAAAATTTCTAATAGTTATTTCCCGCTTTTTAGCTAACTATTTACATTTCTAGCCACAACTTTCACTAAAATGCAATTTGGTCCCTACCCCACTATATATAAACCACAAACACACACACACTCTCACAATTTTCATTTCAAAAATTTTACTTCCACTCTCTCTCTCTTCTCTTTGCCGAAACCCACCACCATCACCAAAACAAAATCAAACTTCAATTTTTCTTGAGTTTGAGGTTGAATCAAGCTAAACTAACACAAGACCCAACCTTATTTTTGATCAAGGATCACATTTGTGTAAGAATTTCTTACATGCAAGCAACTTTTTTTTTCTTGATGTTGGTAGATAGGAGATATGATCATGCATGGCATTATCATCATGATCCATGGTGGTTTGTGCTAAAAATCTTGTTAGAAACTTCATTTTGATCTTATGATTTTTATTTTGATTATGATTTTGATGTTATGGTTAATGTATGATGATATTAGGGCATAGTAATGATCATTTCCATGGTTGGTTTTTATCAAAAAGTTGATTTTGTACAAGTTTTGAGTAGTCATTTTATAACAGTAAGTAAAAGGTAAAATCCGAATTTTTATGTTTTGAAAATGGCTTAACTAATAGCCTAGGGTTGTAGATAATTTTCTTAGCTTCGATTTGATATAAGGTATAGCTTCTAGCTCAAAACGAGCGCGAAGTTATGATGTTTTGAATGATCGTGTACCGGGAGACGAGTATCGGCACTACAAGTAGTTGTTGTCGATATTTAGATCGAATTCCGGGGACTCTAAATGGATGTTTTGAAAAATTTAACCTACTTATAATGAGGTGTTTACTTATTAGGTTGAGTTTACTTTAAAACCCGAGTGTCGGTTTTGTAAACGGAGTCGTTTAAATAAGTTAAAACGGTTGTATGAAAAATTAACGTAAATCTGTCCGGATTTTGTAGTTTGAAAATGAGTCGGGTAAAGTACTTTAAAAGTAATTTCATTTGATAAACTTGTAAGAGGACTTTCTATACATAGTAAGTTAGTTTATCGAGTCGTTTCATAAACGGTTGACGAGTTTAAAAGGGGTAAATAAGCTAGTACATGTACTATGTACCGGTGGACTTTGTAAAAAGTATAAAATGGTTAAGTAAAAGTGTAGTAAAGTATAATGAAGTTATTTATATCGTTTTCTCTCGATTTTATCGTGACTTTATGATTTTTAGTTTGATGTTGTTATGTATTATTTATTTCTCGAATCATTATTAACGAACGCGCCTTATTTGATAGGTAGCGGTTCTCGTGTTTGAAAGGCATCCATTACCGTCGACGATCATCTCGCTAGATCTATTATACTAAGGTGAGTCTATAGCCTCGCTTTCTACTCTTTTTAATGATTTTAATACCCGCGAGGGGGATACATGCTATTTGAAAATAAATGAACACAAGTCATGAGTAATTGTTAGACCCGAATGTTGCCTAAAGTTGATTTCATTGTATTGAGTAACTTGTTGCTTAAGACCCTAAATTCATGAGCCGTTAACTCTCTTCTGACTTGATGTTGTGAGTCGGGAATATCCGCTTATTCTAATGGTAGTACTATTGGGTTAACCACCCTATCTGAGACCAGGGCATTACGTTGAGTAACCCGCTGGGAAGGATAATTTTACGTGAATAAGATTGTGGTATTCTAGCAACTGATACCCTAGAGGGGCAATGGTTTTATTCTAGTCATGCCGGCATTTGGCGTGGGTGATTATTTGGTTAAGGGTTCGGTGTCATGAACTTAAATACAATGCTTGTTTAATAATATCATTATTATTACTGCCTTGAATATAGATTGTGTGTACGACAATTCTATAAATGATTATGATTGATTTTCTTCTTGTGTTTAAATGTGGTTTGATAAACCTATAGTCTCGCTCAACATTATTGTTGACTCGTTTTATGCATGTATTTCAGGTAATAGGAAGTGATGGAGCATGGAGCTTTGCTGTGGAGGTTGTGGCTTGGCCTTTGGAAGAATGTTGGTCTAAATTGTTTCTACCTTTTTAATGTTGAACAATTTACTTTATGTTGATGTACTGTACTAAACTTGTTGGTTGTTGGTCGAGATCCATGGGGACAAAATGCTTTACTCTGGTAATCGTGTCAGTACAATTTGGGTTGAAATCTATGTTTTAGACCATTTATAATAATCATGTTTATATTTATGTGTAAACGTCTCTATTTTGAGTCGTTCAATATATCTTGTGTGATGATGCTTGTGTCTAGCACCCAATTGTGTATTTCCGCTGCGCAATGTAAATTGGGGGTGTTAGAAGTTCTCACAACTTACGATCATTTGACTAGATCACATACCACATAATGTCTATCTGTCGTTCAACCATTGATGATCAAAGATGGTCGAGTCAAGCAAAGAGGATTCCTCACTTAAATAAACGAAGGCGAAATGGAATTGTCTTCCAACTACCGATGCCCAGTTGGTAAACTTCAACAGTTTATCGCGTGTCGTTTGGCATATCAAAAGAACAAGAGAAGAAAATAAATAAAGTACGATACATTTAATGTAGGAGAAGTCTTCTTCATTTCCCTCAGAGTTACTCGAACTCAGATTTCCTCTACTTCGGCAGTCTACTATTTTTGTTTAAATTTCTTCTTTGTGTCGGTACGAGCCCCTTTGGTATTTCATCAACACCCTAGTGAATGCGATGGAATTCACACCTTACATATAAAACATAAAAACATTTTTCCATAATTACTCGGTCACGGTGACTTACCAAGTCAACGCCAAACGAAAGAAAAGATTTCAAGGAACACAAGAAAATTCAAAAAAAAATTTAGGAATCAAAGAGAATACGATTACTTGCATAAGGATCCACCGTTTTAAAAGCGTTCTCATCCAAATATTTATCAAAACACTAACAGTTTTAAAGATGACCAATTGATTTGAAACGACGTTGCCCTTCCTAAACTATGCATAATTAGCTAGATCATGCATAATTAAGGATCAAGCAACAACAACCAACAAAATAGGACTCTTCCTGAATTATGTATAGTTAGCTAAGCTGTGCATAATTGAGGATCAAGGAACGACACAACATTATTATTACACAACAAATATGACTACGAAAGTTTTCGACCAAATCTTCAAAATAATCAAATCATTTTAAATGAGAAAATATTATTACCATCGTTTCAAGGAACACATCAAACATTTTTCATCTACTTTGGAAACATACTTTTGCTTTGCCTTTTTGTGAGAAAAATAAATAAACAATAAATCGACACCATTTGGATTTGGTTCAACGAAACATTTCACACACTCATACATATTTTCGAAATAAATTTTGCACAAATTAACGGTAAGGTGGTTCCAGATTTAAAGATCATTGCAAGCATAACGAGTAGTAAAAATCAAAAATCAATGAGATCATTTAAGATAAACGAGCAATATATTTGCCAACGGAAATTAACTACATTAGAAATGAAAATACTTCGAATATATGACAAGAGTTTCGGGATAGCAACAACGATCTATAAATACATGGAGTGGACATCGAACATCAACACAAGCGCCAAAAATAGGACAAAGATCACAATTCCCATCGTCTCGAGTTACACATACATTCCACCAATTTAGGTTCCATTAACCGAAAGAAGAAAAGTTACGGCGTCCATGAACAGGACAAAATATATGCCGGGTGACATACCCTTATTATCATATACTAGCAAAGTAGCAATTCAAAAAAATAAATAATGGTCTCATACCATGGACAATATTAAAACGAAAAGTCACAGGACTACCCAAGTTTAGATATAGACTCACAAAATCAAAGAAGGGATGTTGTACGATCGAACCATCGTGACTCAAAACATTAGGTATACATCTTTATAAAATAATATACAAGTAGGCGTGTGTGGGGTAATCCATTTGCGTATTCTAGTAAATGTTACCTTGTACATTGTAAAAGCAAATATTTGCACATTTTTAATTTGTGTTACACCATTAAAGACTTCATTTCTGTCATATTTCAATCTTTACAAAGTTTTTATTTCTGGAAATATTTCAATCTCTATGAAATTATTAACATTAGTAGATGCGGTGACTCAGTTATCATAATTGATAAAATCCTTAGGTTTGGAAATCTCCATACTTGTGTCAAATTCTCATTAATATTCATATCTTAAGTACCAAAAACGTACATAGTCAGAATTTTCAAAGTTTCATATTATTATTACGAATTATCTTAATACATATATACAAATATCCAACACAACTCGAATTAGTCCAATTGACTCTTAAAATTAACCTTGACTTTTTATTATACATATGCTTTCCTTAAAACTGATTTGTTAAATCATATTCGCGCAATTCGACTCAAATGCTAAAGAGGTTTCACGTAGTATTATCTTAGATAACTTAGTGATTTTAGTCGAGACTTGAATCTCGATAACAATAATAATATAATAAATAATCAAAATGCTTATTTCAATAACTCTGAAATGTAGAAAATTCAGATTTTAAATCTTTAGCCAATTATCAAGTGATTTTAAAATTAACACATCTCGCAGCGGAATAAAATAACGTTCCATCAACTTTTAATAATTTATTTCAAGCGTTAGAATTTTTCACTTTAGAGTGTATATTCCGATTGTGTCCCAATTTATTCACTACAACGACTGACGAATTCCAGTTTATACCAATGCATGCGTAAATAAAACTTGACCTTATGTTAAAAGTTAAAACCAGTTTTCAAAGTCTCTAGCTCTGAAATACATGACCAATTTTTCTAATCAAGTTCTATATTACAAAATACGTCAAAAGTTTGCTACATTGACCCAAAAATTAATTCATACCAAGCCCAAAGCTACATATACTCGATAGTCATATCGTAAATTTTATTATAACCCCTTTCTTTCAAATGAAATTAAGCAAATTCTTGATAGATCCATCAGAAGCTTTTAGTATCAAATTATTAATGTATGAAAGCAAAGATTTTACGAGTAATATAAATTACTTATTATGATTTACCAACCACGATTCAAGGAAAAATAATTTCACTTTGTCACTTTACTCTCTATAAGAATTTTACTTGTTACAAGACACATCATAGGTCATTCTTATCTAAAAGTTTCATTCACCATATATTTAATATGTAGGATGCTTTATGTTTAAATCATTCAGTTAATAAAATTTAATGCTTATTTAACTGGCACAAGAGTCAGACCTCGTCATATATAATATCAAATTCAAAATAATGAGACAACAAGACAAATGAAATAAACGGAACGAGAATACATATGTCAAATCTATAAGCGTTGATATCGGCTTCAGGTGGGTCTCAAAATCGTACACAATAAAATTAACACAAACCAACCAAACTTCAAGTTATCCCGCTTGGTCACAACGCTAGTCTATCCTTAAAACACATCTCTAAATTCGAGTAGGATGATAAAAACGATTAAATGGCGATGCGCCTCAACCACGGTTTACAATATACACATATGACTCGTCACTAAGATGAACACATCGTTGATTATAATTCGGCTATGTTATAGTTACGCGAACTAATATATCAAACCCATAAGAAATAAAGGAAATCAAATAGTACGTAAGTAAATTACGTTTCAAAAGAAGATCTCCAAAAATGACACATCACGGTGCGATAACGACAATCGAGATCAATCTAGTCGATATACAATATGTTACGAAGCATTATTTACGTATCTAGAGTATCAAACGAGGTTCACACTTGGTGATTCGAACAATAAATCAATTATCGAGATCGATAATTAGCGGTGAGGCCGAATTTTCAACAAAACCATATTTTAAATGTACGATAATCACACAAAGACCATTGCTTCACGTGCAATGCCTCTATATACCATAGTATATACATACTTATACATACAATCATTCCTACATACACATAGGATCACAACGCAGTGTTGCCATGTAATGCAATGTAGCCCGTATGCCAATTACATGCAACATATATGATAGTCGTATAAATGTTTGCAAATTACGATATTAAGTACTCGACGTACACAACAATATATCTCAATATATATCATAGTATTTACTTACTAAATACTAGGGAATTCATATAAGTTTTAAGGGATACATCTAAAATATAAATCAATGCTAAAGAATTCTTACCGAAGCCATGCGGATTAGTTGCGTGCTTTAAAACTTTTTACGACACAAAAAGTTATAGTTTAGGTTTTTCAAAAATCGACCTAGTTCTCTATAACTTGTGGCTCTGATTACCAATCTATAACACCCCCAAATTACCACGCAGCGGAATACCACTTTGGGCGTTATTTCATAGCACATCACACACAATCATAGATAACGACCTCAAAAGAGACGTTTAAAATAAGCAAAACGAATATTTACAACCGTTGTCTAAAACATTTCCAACCCAAAATTTAATTTTCATCAGAGTAACGTTACTTGTCCCCAAAGATCTCAAATAAAACATAACAACTTTTACCACAATATAAAAATAATTAACAATCTATAACACCCCCAAATTACCACGCAGCGGAATACCAATTTGGGCGTTATTTCATAGCACATCTCACACAATCATAGATAACGACCTCAAAAGAGACGTTTAAAATAAGCAAAAATAATATTTACAACCATTGTCTAAAACATTTCCAACCCAAAATTTAGTTTTCTTCAGAGTAGCGTTCCTTGTCCCCATAGATCTCAACTAAAACATACAACTTTTACCACAATATAACAAAAATTAATTTGATAAAAAGGGAAGCAAATCCATAAGTTTTAGACCAATAAAGCACCAACTCCCTCCATGCATGCTCCGTTGCTATCAATCTTGAATACCTGAAACACATGCTTAAAATCTTCAACAGAACGGTTAAGTGAATCTATAGGTTTATCAAATCATAAGTTGAACACAAGTATTAAAAGCCAATCATGACCATTCAATAGCATTGTCGTATACACAATCTGTTATCCAAGTACTTCATATTTATCAAAGCTAATGATTGTATTTAAGCTCATGACACCGACCCGTTAACTTAATCACCCGCGCCAAAGTGTCGGCATGATCAAAATGAAACCATTGCCCCTCTTAAGGTATTAGTTGCCAGATTTTTACCTTATCTCTTATCACAAGTTATCTGTCTGCAGAGGGTACTCAACGTACTAGGTCTCGTCTCGGATCGGGTCGTCAACCCCATAGTACTATCAATTGTATAAGCGGTTATTTCCAACCCACACAAGGGAAAGACAATAATTAACGGTTCATGAAATTAGGGCCTTTAGCAACAAGGTACTCAATACAATCCAAACAACATTCGGGTCCAAACAATCATTCATGACTTGTGTTCCATTTAATTCAAATAGCATGTATCCCCCTCGCGGGTTAAAATCATTTAAAATCTAGTAAAAAGCGAGGCTATAGACTCACTTTAAGTAGTAACGATAGTAGTAGTAGCAAGACGTAGACGAAGACAATCACCGACGATGAGGATGCCCCGGGAAATCAAATACAACACCTAACGAATAAACACGTAATGAATCAACTCCTTCAAGTACCATCAAGTACTGTATATAAATAATTAAAGTCACTCAAAGTTTTATAAACTCACGCCAAAAATCTAAACAAGTGATATTTACTAGACACGTTCATTTTTATACTTTATTAAGACTATTGCTCATTTTATAATTCTGCCGGTACACACCAAATGTACGGGTTGTTTTCCTATACTTAGACATCACCAAAAATTATGAGAAAATTTGTAAAATTCATTTACAACCTGTAGAAAGTCCATATTAAATTTCATAAAAAGTTCTCACTTCTAAGACCCACTGCTCGTCACACTACTAAACTCCAAATTTCGGACAGTTTTGTACCTTCGCATTGTAAAACCATTTTGACCTTCTTAATCAATACCATTTACAAATTCGACTCTTGATTATGAACTTAGACTCAAAATGATAAGTTTAGGGCCTGAGAACAGCCTCTAATCATTTTTAAAACTCAACTTATTGTCTCCGAGATTTGACCCAAAATCGAACACAATTTCGGATTGAGTCGACTTTCATCTCCCGGTACACGATAATTCAAACTAGCGTAACTTTTGACTCGTTTGGAGTTAAAAGCTCTACCTTATACCAAATCGAATCTAGAAAGAAGCTCTACAACTACATTCTATAACGAAGACCTGGACCAAAAATTAAACCCACAAAAATTAGCCTTAACATTCTGCTATAAAATGACTCTTTCAAAATCACCTCTACACTTGTTTTTAATCAATTTCACCAACTACTATACCTATTATAACATTAACCAAGCATTCTAAACCAATCCTATTACACCTAATCACTTGCATGAACCATCTCTTTCAAAACTCAAAATCAAAAACATCACATGCAATAAAATTAAATCATATAAAAATGATAATAACATGAATATAGAACCATACCCATTGATTGATTAATCAAAAGCACCAAAACCATCAAACCCCTAGGCTTGGCCGTGGGTTTTGGAAGCAAAAACACCAAAGAAAATCTTTTTCCATGCTTTAATACTTCAATAGGTTACTCCTAAACACAATCAATCACAAACCCACGAATTTAATTAGATCAAATCATAGTATTTTTCAAAATATTTCAAAAATTAAATCTTGAAAAAAAATGTTGTTGCATGTTTGATTTCATTGGTGGGATTTACTTATCTTGATTTTAGAAACATGGGTCTTTGATTAGATTTTTCAAAATCAAATTTTTGTGGTGGTTTTGGGTGATGGAGTGGTGGTGGCCGGCGGCCATGGAGAGAAAAGAGAGAGAGTGACAAAAATTTTGAAATGAGAATTATGGAGTGTGTGAGAAATTTTCCTTTTATAGGGTAGGGAGGGTAGGAAATGTAATATTAGTTTTCTTTTGGCCTTACTAGTAAAACAACTTTTAAAGAGCGGGATTATGACATACTAGTCGCTTTTAAAATTTTGCGGGGGTCGGGATTCGTCCCGACTATCTCAAAATACTTTTAAATGGTTCAAACGCACACAAAACGAATATACATATGGTTCCGACTCGACTTAAAACGTAATTAAAATAAAAACTTCGAAAAAATCAAATATCGATCAATCGATAATAAAAGATAAATTTTGGGCATCCGTCGGTATCGTAGTCGTTATCGGTTATTCTTAAATCTTCAAACATAAAAATTAAGCCTCACTTATTGGTTTCAAATTAAACCGTCAAATACATCCACGATAAAAATTCTTAAAAATTTCAAAATATACGTAAATTAGGATTAAATAATGACGTTCGGTTCAGGGTGTCACATTGCGGCTTCTCGAAGATAGCCTTGAGCTCATCAAGCATTCGCTTAGGTGAAAATAGTTCATACTTCTGTTGAAGTGGAGGAGCCATTTTACCTAGCATTAAGAAAGCCACCTCAGAGTGCTTCTTAACATTAGCAGCATGTTCAAGCCTTTGGGCATAAGATGCTCCTTCAGCAAGATCCTCCGGATAGGGAGTTTATGTCTTATTAAACTTATTCTATGGAGTTGTATGCATGCTTCTCCATACATTGATTTTGACATTAAAAAATGCATGCTTCTCCATACATTAATAAAACATTTAGTAAACTCTTTCACGAGACTAAATTCCTACATAAATTATGTTGAGGTATTGGTTAAACGACTTAAAGAAATTACCCACAACTATTCACAACGTACTTTTGTTAGAACTCGGCTACGCAAAAAGCAATAGCCTTATTCATTGTGTTTCGGATGTGAATTTGTGATAAATCACCCTTAGGGTATACTTCAATAAATAATAGTAGGTAATTTCAGTTTGACGCACAGGCGAGCCGAGAATTTAGTCAGCGACTTATGGCATAACACCTCCTCCTTCCTTAACCGGGTACATGACCAGCGGTGCGTTATACCCACTTTATAGTTTGTCAAAAGGTGTAGGCCGTTAGATTATTATTGCAATTCACCAATCAACTTAATCTTATGTAATTTAGATCTCTAACAAATCTTGATTTAAATATGATTTAGTCCATATTATTTCTTTTCAAAAAAAACCCTTGTTTACAACAATTCAATAATTTTATATAAACAAGTAAAAAAACTAAATCATAAACACATAATAACAATTTATATGTGCAATAAATAAATCAAATAGCCACATGCATATGATTTATTCAATAATCATCAAATATAGGTCTTTATATTCATATAAAAGTCTTCTCTAATTCTAGATTTATTGAATCAAATAATTACGTAGCACATAAAATCATATAAATATATAAATTTACAATCCATGAAAACATGCATGTTATCATGGATTCCCCACACAATTAAATCTCTACGGATCGTAACCATACATGACATAACAGTTAATCATGCAATTTTAATCTAAAATTATCCCACATGTAATTTAGGGTTTCAAAACAATTCTTTTTTTATTAAAAATTCGGCCAAAACCCTAATTTTTAAAAAACAAAACCGTAATTTTAAGAAAACCTAAAAAACATGTAGTTTTAACTCAAAACAATTATTAGTTAAAAACTTTGGATTTTCGATAATTATAACATGTTAAAACGGCTCTCGATGCCACTAAAGGTTTATTAACATCATAACAATTATATAAAACCCTAAACGAGATCAAAGCACATATAGCGTAAGTGATTTAACAAGATCATAATAACACAATTATAATTAATTTAATTAGGGTTACATACCTTTACGCTAAAGAAAATCCACAAGACAAAGAACGAATCACCAATTCGGGTTTATACCGTAATACACCAAGATATAGTCTAAATTAAGACTATATTACGATCTTGTACACACGTAATACAACGAGCTAACCGTGATTCTAGCACGTGAAAACCGAGCTACTACGCTTGTATATAATCTACCCAACAACCCTAGAGAGGGGCTAGGACTATATTAATAAGTAAATTGATTAAACAAGAAAACTAACTGAATACCCTTCGTGGGTTTCTTCTGCGATCGACCAAAGAGAGAGAGGGGAAGAGATTTTGTGATGTCTTGAATTATGAGGAGAAGGTTTGTTTATACAGGCCTAAACATGTATCCATAAACAAATAAAAGGAAAGTTTTCTCCTTCCATTTTTCCCCCATAACTGACCGACCAAACACACCCTTAGGGGTGTTTTGGAATCTTCCAAACTTCTTTCTTTATATTTACTTACTGTATATTTATTTAACACTCGTTAATACTTAACTATTAAATAATTAACGATCGTTAAAGTTATGTCTCGGTTTAATTTAATAAATACATACATACATATATATATATATATATATATATATATATATATATATATATATATATATATATATATATATATATATATATATATATATATATATATATATATATATATATATATATATCTTTACATTATATATAAGAGGAGGGATTTGCCACGTCATCTATCAGGTACTTAATCCTACGTGTCAACCGGCTTACAAACTGGGCTTAATTCGGGCTTTAACTTTTTCCCCAACTCATACTCTATAAACTCGTCCCAGGAAAATACATCGAGATCGCATATCGGGAATTATTATTGGGTCAGTTTTGTGTTAATCTGCGATCGAGGTTGGGATGTAAAAAAATATGCTAGCCTCTACTTCATAAACCCTAAAACACCTATTAAACCAGATTGTCAACTGGTAAATCTATGTTGTTTATGTTTAGGTGTTTATATGAAATTTAAGAATGATCTTCATCACCATGGAAGATGCACAATACTATCTGGTAAGTCAATACGTTCCATTATATTTCTATGTACTTTTGTTCAATTTATGGCTTATTTTTGTTTCTTTATTAAATTGTCATGGCTGCAAAAAGAGATTAACTAAAACTATAATGATTCAATGTTAAAAGATAAGCTCATGGTTTTTTTCCTTCAAATTTTAACTTGATGAAGCCAAGACATAATATAACTACGGGTTTGATGAGTTTGATGAGTTTCGTGTCTTATTTATTGATTGGTTTTTTGGGTACATGCTCATCCCGATAATGTAGCGGCCATATCTGCAATGGGCGAAGGTTGTCTTGATGTTGCAATTAAGCCTACTCGAGATCCTCAACAGATCATGAATGAATTTATTTGTAAGCTTTTTTTATTCTTCAATTTGGATATTTATAATAATGGTCTCAAGTTTATTATGTTACTCAGCCCTAGCCGTAACTTTTGGCGGTTATAATGAGATGGTAGAGGCGGTCTCACATGATCATTGATGTTATAATGTTTGGTTCAAAGACACAACGCGTTCGTTTTATAACCAGGAACAACATGATTATACATTCAACGCACACATGTTATATATTTGTTTTAATTTCATGTATATTGGTGTTGTATGTTTGCATAACGAGGTTGTATGTTTGGTTCAAAGACACAATGCATCAGTTTTATAACCAGGAACAACATGATTTACAATAGTACAAGTGTGCGTTAGTAACATGTTCTTAGATTAGTCTACTACAACAATAAGGTGTGTTTGCAGTAGGCTGCTATAGAAATATGATGTATACGAATTATGCTAATGTAGCAATAAACTATGTTTCGATTAGGCTATTGCAGCAATAAGGTTGGTTCTGCAGCAATAGGAAGTGGACGGATTAGGTTATAAGTGTACATCAGGCTTATATAACTAAGGTACTTCGTCTACATTGACACCTGGTGTCGTTCACATATTCATATCTAAGATAGAATACTAATAGAATGAATTACATGCATATTTCGGAAACTTCTTTCGAGAGGTCACGACTAGCAATGACTTTGGTTTTTCTTCTATAAGCCCTGCATGATGTGCTCTATGGTGCCTTAATTTTAATGTACCTATCAGCAATACGAGTATGTGACCACTTCATAAAAGCTTATTACCTTATTCGTGCTGCTAATTTCTGTAACTGTGTTTCTCCTCAGAACTTAAAGTACACATGTTTGAGGAACTAAATTTGTAACTGCTAATTATCAATATTCTATACCCGAGTTGATGATAAAATAGTTTAATGAACTTGATTTGCTTTTTGTTTCACATCCCAGATTTTGAATTGTCTGATGCGCAAGTTCATTGCATTCGAGACTTGAACCTGATGTTGCTGCTGAAATTATACATTAATCATTGACCACGTCTGAGATGATAGGCAATTGAAGAACAAATGGCCGTGTAAATCACGTACTACTTCACGTAATATGGTTCAATACATAATTACATATGTGTTATATAGTAGTTATAATAGTTGTTTTTTATTCAAGGGAGTTATTTGTTTTGTTTTAGTCGTATGAATAAAAAAGGATTATTATCATAAGGAAGCGTCCTCCTATTTTATTGGTCCTGTTTTAGTTACCAATTTTTTTTCACTTGTGTATCGAAATTTAAAAGTAATAATATCTGTTTGTCTGATGTTTTGTGACAGGAATAAAGGTCCCATGGTCTGAGTTTAGGTAATATGTTTAATATCACTAATGAAATTTCAGAATTATATTCTTCGATGTGTTTACTGTTTCCACTTATTGTAGATTGTTGTAAGTTTTACGTGACTAATGAAATACAGTTGATAAGTTCACTAATAAATATTTCAGAGGTGCGTATGAAGTTTGATGCATGAGTCCACAAATCAAATATATGACAAATCAGATAAAGATTCTTGAAGAGCCTCTCGAGTTTGTTAATGCCAATAAACTATTGGCTGAGATTGTGGACAAAATAGCTGAGATACTCTTGCTCATAAGATTAGGAGATGACTCGGTAAATACAGGCGCACTATTATTAAACGACAATCTGGTAAAGGTTTGTATTCAATTCTTATTTATCTCATCTATCTTTGAATTCGTGTGCATATAATAAAGTTTCATCTATACTATAGTTAAGTGTATATAGCAATTTTGAAGAATATAAGAAGTACAAACATTTGAGATTCCCTTACATCTAGACCTAGGTTCTCACTCTGGAAAAGATAGCGGACGTAGATGATGATGTGGAATTAAGACTATGTCATTGCACCAGTGAGTGCACCACCGCCTGCTTTAGTACCAGTCATGAGTTCTGCTCCACCAATGGTCATCGAGTCTCCACATGTACCTGAACATACTGCTGCAATTGATACGGTATTTAAGTTGCAAAGGTCAATTCATGTTATATTTCAAAAGTGTTAAAAATTAGTCAAATATGTTGAAAGTATCATGCATTTAAGTTGAAAACACCGTCTATCAGTTTGCTATCTACGTGTCAACAAAGCTTTCGTACAATATGAAAGATTCTATATATGTCTCACCTCCTTGGACGACTTTAAAGGTAATTCAAATTTTATTTGGTTCATTCAGATCACTCATTTACTTTATCTGTCCTAAATTTGCTTACAAATTGACAGTTGTAAAGCAGCTTGAAGCCCACGTGATGATTGTACAGGTTCTTTATCAACTCCACTAATTTTGATTATGTTTCTACCAGATCACTGAGCGTGATGAAGAAGCTCTCAAATATATGGATTTATTTGTTTAAAAGGCTGACGCATCTGCCATTAGTAGTGCCTACCTCATCGCATACAAAATGAAAAGAGGAAATAGGTATGTTTAAGATAATTCTCCAAGACTTCAACTCATCCTTTATATAAATAGTAATGTGTTTTATTTAGGTATGTGCACTGTAAGAAGCTTTCTATCGAGTGGAAGAAGGCTGCAAATAACTTATAAGGGAATGTGAAGCTGGTCATGTGAACTGTGACAATAAGAATGTAATTTTAGACTCGGATCTTTATAATTAAATTGATATAATTTTATATCCTCACTGTTAATCTCTGTTATTTCATATGTCTATAACATACTGATGGATTGTGGTTTACAGTATTTAATGAGTAGGTATAACATGGAAGGTTTCCCTACTATTCTTGTGTTTGGCTGATACAAAGATTCTCCACTAACTTATGAAGGAGAAAGAAGTGCCTCATCAATCGAATAATTTTGATTTTTTTATGCTACAAGCTTAATGGTTGTTTTAGGTCAGCAATTATAACTTCTTATTCAGCCTTAACTTTGCATATAGCTAACTTTCGACCAGCTATTATGTCATACATAAGAACACATTAATCTTTTCATCCTAAAAATGAACCAAATTTGTTTTCTTATTCATCGTTCTCTTGAATAGCGTTCAATCTGTTCTTTTAGGTGATCCGACATTCTAATTTCATCAAATTTATTTCCCACCCTATGGTTACTAATATGTTTATTTATGATGGTGAACAATCAAGAAGCCGACCGATTACAGCAAGATTAAACCACGCATTGACGATAAACATAGTTTTGACAGTCCTGAGATGAGACAGCCTAAAAGTTGCTCTAGAATACAAGTAATAAATCCAACAGAGAGTAGATGAGTTTGGCCGCGACATTGACTTAAAAAGATAAGCCATTAAGTCAGCTTCATGCCTGCAACAAAGAATTAGAGGATTTGACTGAGAAGTTTACTGCGAAACAACAGAAGCTACAATCTCCAGTGAATTTTATTAAATGCTTAACAGAGCCTTGAATCATTGTCTATAGATTCGATAATATGGGTTCATCTTTAATTTAACTCCAAACAAACATCACCCGTTAATGTACTATACCCTTCACTTCTCTCTAAATCAACATAAGTTCATGGCGGCTTTATGGTTATTGCCAATCATCTTTGGGGTCGAGAAAAATTTTGGAATGCCTGGAGTCCATGTTTATGGTATGGATGTGTTCAAGGTCAGGGTGGTGGCAAACTGGAAATGGAAGCCAACAGACATGCTAGCAGAGATGAAGGGCCCACTTTGGTTGAATGTGAGACATACAAGTTTAGAGGATACTCTTTGGCTAACCCCAAGCTTCGTGACCCAGGTAAGTTCTGTTTTAAACGACATCATTTTAAACATAAACCAACTGATGAGTTTGTTAACAGAAATTATAGACCATGCATCCTTCTAATACATAATAAAAAACTGAAGGATTAGTAAAAACTTAAAAATAAACATGTTTCAACCTTTGATTAGCTGAAGTTGGTCCAAATTATCATATATAACGTTGAGACTATTATTCTTATTAGAAAAAGATTTATAGAAAAAGAAAGTGTGGATGAGAGAGATTGTGCAACAGTATTAGCAACCTTTTATCAAAAACCAATATGCAAATGCATGATTATGAAACCAAGAAATATATGTGCAGAACTTGAATAGCAGGGAGGATTCTTCCGCAATTTATTCATTCAAATGTTAATATACGGATTTTCTTTTAGCATACTATTGTTTTTGTAATTGTTTATGCTGATTTTGTGATTGTATTGGTATTAATTTCAACATTGTTTTTGTGTACAGATCACTGAAGTTTATGGGTTTTATGATGAATGTCTTTGGGAAGTAAGTTTGCTTTTTGTTTAATGTTATAATTTTATATAGGTCTTCATTTTATGGATGCTATATGATATTTATTTCCATGTCAAGTGGTTCTAAGATCTTAACTGATAAATATCATAGCTTTGTTTCATCTATGTTTCATGCCAATATGATATTTAAATATCAGGCAATATCAAACGGATATTTGTACAGAGTTGAGGTGGCTGCTAAGAAACATTAGGTTGAGTCATCTCTAGAAGCTTTGGGTTAAGGATCAGTCACATTTAAAATTAATAATTGAGTGCATTGATCAATTGTTTTTCGAAAGTGTAGTGTATAAGGTTGATTTCGGAGGGTTTATGATCTCGATACCCATATATCTTGAGACTATAATGGCGCTGAGCAGTAATGTTATGAACAGAACAATGTTGGGTTTTAGTTTTTGAAACAAATCTATATGAATGAGGAGAGTGCAGTTTTAGTTAATTTTGATGACTAGATAACTGGCTATGAAACTTCCAATTTATAAGCATTTATTTAATAGCCAAAATACATGTTTATGTTTACATATAAATCTCTTGAAATCATTCATTGATGATGTGCATAAGAAATAAGAAATTGGTTTCCTGCAATTTCATGACACGCACACAGAAATTTATATGTAGAAAAAGTATCTCATGATCTCTCTTTCCAAACTTCTAGGTTTTTATAGATGTCTCACCAATGAAATCAGTGACTTGGCAAGACAGATTTTATAGAAGATTGAAGTATTAAGTGTTCTTGAAGAGGGATATGGGGGAGTCGGCTCGTCAAGGGAATGTAAAACCGTTTGTTGATTAGTTTGTCCTACAAAAGATCTAGTTGGTTGTGCCTTAGTAGATCCTTACATAATAGCAAGCTTGGCTTAAAGAGGCTCGAAGGCGTAGACAAAATGTTTGAACAACCATGCCATGTTGATGTACATAACTATCAGACAGCTGATAGTTATGAACCGATTAATGTCGAAGGGGAACAAGAAACGGGCATATGGGTACACCACGTCCACCTGGGTCCTGAAGATGGCAAGTAGTACAAGTATGAAATCAAAGAAAGGGGACGATTCAGGTCAGTAAAGCAGGCGTGGTTGTGTTCTTTACTAATTACTATGATTACGTCTCATGTATTTACAGATTTGAATGATTTGTTGAAGCTGGTGCTATTACCTCGGGAATTGCTTGACGAGCTTCTTTTATGGGCAGCCTTGATGTTATTCAGGTTTTATATGCGGGATAAAATTCTTGATGCGGGATTTTCCTGGTCAAAGACGAGTATTAAGATGTCGAGATTAACTTACGCTAGCACAAAGTCTCAATAAGCGGTTGGTATCACCTATATTGTGTATACTGCAATGATATACTTTTTGGAATTTTCATTGGTCAGTTCTATACTATGCGACAATGCGGGGTGACTTTTGACTTTTGGTTTCTCCTTTTTTGTTCGACTAGCAGTTGTATTGATGTACCAATTAATGAAGAGTTATCATTCCCTATGGCTTTATTTTAAAAAATTAATAGTAATAATGAAGACAAAATGCAATTATAGGAAAGATCTTGAAACGTACCTGAATGTAAGTCAAAGTCATGAGAGCATTATAGGGATTAGGGGTGTTCATAATTTGGGTTTGACCCACAAAGATCGAAAATCGAACCGAGTCAAACTCGAACTAGAACCGAACCGAAAATAAAATTCAGGGGTTATAACCAAACCGAACTACAAATATAGTTTCCAGGTTGGATATGGGTTTGTCGGAGTCGAGAACCGAACCAAAAACTGAAACTATACAAATATATTTTTTTTTATATAAAATTTAATTTAATACTAATATATATAAATTAGTTATTAAAATATAATTTTAATATAAAAAAGTAATTTTTATACTTGAAATTTATATTTTTTCTAAATACCTATATAATTATATATATTTTTTTAAAATTCGGATAATTGGAGTTATTCAGGTCAACCCGAAAATCAAACCAAATTCAAATTCGGTTTTTTGTTCAGTTCGATTGAAATTTAGTTCGGTTAGGCCCAGTTTTCGAGTTGACCCAAAAAAATTAACCAAATAACGCGAATCAAATAAACCTAACAATCCAAAAACCGAACCGAAAGACACCCTAGGATACTTTTTAATCATTTATAAATAAGATATAGACAATTCACATATCTTTGAAAAATTTGTTTATACGGCTACTTCATTCACTTTAATTGTCTCATAACATTGTTTATTGCATTCAATGGATATTATGGTAACAAACACCCTAGGGTGTTTTTTAAGTTTCCATAGTTAAAAACATTTTCAAATGTGAACTACCTATTTCTATAAATACATGATTATAACATATATAATTAAGGTAAGTAAGTTTTAATATGATAAATATTAATTACTAAGTATGTTAAACATGGTATATTTAAGATTATTAAATGTTAATTTTTTAAGTATGAAATGTTTAAAAACCACCCTATGGGTGGTGGTTCAACAAATATTCACAAACTAAACTTGCTGTAGGAATGTTTATCTTAATCAATTAAACTCTCACAAAATGGTTCAACAAATTTGATATTAAACTAACTTACTTTTTTGAGGCTTTTGTTCTATGAGTATTACTCTTATAGTTGTTATTTATGTCATGTTAAACCACTAAGGATATATGTGTATTTTATTAGTTTTCTAATAAAATTTGGAGAGTCAATTTTTATTTATGATTCCTAAAAGGTGATTTTGAATCCTTAGTCTGTTTAATACCATTCTTATATTGTGTAAGTAGGAACGTTGAATTGTATAATTAATATAAATATCGGGCCATCTACTACATCAAAGTTGTATTGTCTAACGAATATAAATACATTATTAGAACGTTCGATAATGTACCTAATATAAGTACTGAGTAAGCTACTAATGTAACGAATGTTATTTAAGTTATCATATCAAGAAATTATTTCTTTTATATTTAAAACAAATAAAAACTAACCAGTCCATCAATATACATATAAATATATATATTTATTAACACAATTATAAATACCGTAACGAGATTTTTGTAGTTATTTAAATGGGAATTGATTTGCACACTCATGAATTTGATTGGGACACTCCATCATGTGCATTATATAGTTGTACCAGAATTCATACTGTGCTTTATCTGTTTGTACATTGAGTGTCCCAATCAATATTTTGAGTGTGCGAATCATCTCTCTATTTAAATCTAACAGTCCATCAATATAATTATTTTGTGCTTATCAATTATTTTGTAGTTGACAATTATTTGTGCTTATGACTTATGGTAGTTATCAACTAGCTACAAGGATATCGACCGCCCAGCTATTGATGCCCGTATTTTGCAACCTTAAATACAAACAAATACTAACCTAAATAAAAGACATACAAACAATTATTTTCGTAAATAAAGAACTTAAACAACAAATACAAGTCATGTTGACTGATAATGCATAAAAAGACAACTATACTAAAAAATAAATTTGCAAACAAATACTTATCAAATAAAAAAAAGTTAAACAAAAATTACAAGTCATACCCGTCTATCGGACGGGTTTTGCCACTAGTATATATATATATATATATATATATATATATATATATATATATATATATATATATATATATATATATATATATATATATATATATATATATATATATATATATATATATATATATATATATATATATATATATTAAATAAATTAATAAATACAATAAATATATTTATTAATTAAATTAACTCTTTACTTATTGTGTGCAATCCCGTAATCTCGAGTTTGATCCTATCACACGACTATTAAATATAAGACCATAAACTTTCACTTGCTACCCGAGAGCCTGTTTAAGAATATGCGTGAGACATGATTACTTGGCATAAACATGACTGCACTAAAGTTTAAATGATAGTTTACCAGATGAAGACGAGTTGTTGGATTGCTGACCCTTAGCATTTTGGTCACCTCCACTCGCAGAGTTCCTGTTTATGATGTTGACATGTTAGTATGTAAAAACATACAACAACTTGTTAGCCTTAAAATGTGAGCGACTAACGGAATTACATTAGTTTCATAGCCGGGACTTGCAGGGACTATCAATGTCATATGTAATTTGTTCAAGTCTCGTGCTATATATACCCCTCCATACTTCCATGGAGGGATGAGGAAAGTAATTTTCTTGTTTTATCTTTCTCTCTCAATAAACACATAGTTTAGCATCTCTCTTGTTTCTCTCTCTATCATGGCTAAACATTTATTCAATCCTCCCCGACCTCCGGATCGAAACCCGTGTTACTAGTGAATCTCATGTTTACACAACTTAACATAGAAGAGTTTAGGAATTTAGGGACTTGTTGTTGTTGGACTGGTTGTTGTTGTTACGGTAATTGTCATTACCGTTCTTCCTGTCAGATCCATAACGTTCGTTAGATTGACTGTGCCCCTTTTGGTATTTTGTTGAGTGGCCGGCTGGGACCGGTCTCCACCCTTTTGCCTGAAGATACAATTTGGATAGGAAAAGGTATAAATGAACATAAAGATTGAAATGAAATGATAACACTTGATGACTGAAATTTATACCTCTTCTCAGGACGAGCTTGTTCCTCGTAGTCATCACGCTCATGTAGCATTTCCAAGCTATGTGCTGCATCATTTGACTTGTGCCACATTAGCATAAGTAGCACTAAGTAAACGAGCTGTTGTAGAGGCGTGCAGAGCCCAGAGAAAGTGCTTAGCTTGTTCTTCCGCAGTACTCGCAGCAGCGCCTAAGAATCCAGTCAACCTAAGAAACCTCTGCATGAACCCAGTGCTAGTCTCTCCAGTTCTCTGACGAATGGATTTATAGTCCCTCTTGAGTCCCTCCTGCTCAGATGTCGGAAAGAAATGATCATAAAACAAAGTCTTGAACTGATCCCAAGTCAACGCAGCTATCCAGACATCACCTCCATTTGCTAACTTGTATGCCCTCCACCAATGCAAGGCATCTCCTTCAAACTTATATCAAGCCAGCCTTGCCTTTTAGACACCATCGCATCCCATAGCATCGAAAATTTTCTCCATATGCGAAATCCAGTCTTCTGCATCAAATGAGGTCTCAGCTTTGTCAAAAGATCTAGGTTTATGCTTATTAAACCTCTCAAGCCAAGTGTGTAAAGTAACCGGTGTAGGAGGATGAGGATTTGATACGGATCCAGGTGGAAGCCCAGCCCGGGCCGAGCCCACTAAAAGTGGCTAGGTGAGCTGTATGTTTTGCAGAACCAATCCAACCGAAAAATTTATGTCCAAGTTATTTATTTTAGTCTTTTATTTCATTGATATCGTTTACTTTTGTATCAAATTAGGTTTCTGTAATTGTTTGCACTTTTGCCTATTTAAGGGGTTGTAATTCCTGGTTGGATTGGCAGGATTTGAATAAAGAACTTCTCTTTCAGAAACAGTTTTTGTTTTCTTGTTTGTTCAGCTGGCCGAAGAACAACGCCGTCAATCTGTTCCTTGGTTGGCCAAGAAAAATTGCCGCTAGGGTTACGCCTAGGTTTATCGTTTAATCCAATTCATATACGAATCCGTATCAAGTGGTATCAGAGCTCATGTTTATCTCAAAATGTCGCGAAACGAAGATCATCGTCGCCAAGATCGTAGATTTGCCGCCAGAGGCAACGGGCAGGACATGCGTGATCCTCGCGATGTCGAGATTGAAAGACTTCGTCAACGGGTTCGTGTGACAACCCTGGTTTTGAGGTTCGCCACTTAGTTTTGTTTTGTGCTAGTTGCGTGTCTTTACGTGTTTATGTGCTTATTGGTGTGTATAGATTGTGGTTTGGATATCGTTTCCGGTACGGGGTACCTTGTGAATGAAACGATATGTGATGATTTCATGTTCATGAGTTCACATGGTAGTGACTATGAAGTGAGATGGTGTTATTTGGTGGTTCTAAGTATACGTATATGTATTATAGAAAATCGTATTTTTACGATTTACGGTTTAGCATTTAGAGGTCGCGGATGAGGTAATTAGTCATATGAATATTTTTCGGGATGGTTTTAAGTCATTTAGGAATTAGTTATAAAGTTTATTGCAAAATTTGAGATTTTTTTTAAAAGTGTATATTTTACGTCTTTTACGGTAAAACGCGTAAATTTGACTAGTTTTACGGTTTTGGAAGCTTTAGGAGCTGAAATAAATTAAGGAAAATTAAAGTAATATTAATAACATAATATTAAATAATAAAAATAAAAAAAACGAATTTAGGGGTGTTTGGGTCGGTTTAGACGCACCAAAGAAGAAAGAAAGAAGGGAAAAGCCCAAAACAGGCCCAATGGACTTGTAATGGGATTAGGGGGCCTTTAGGACTTAACCAAACCCAACTCATAACCATAATAATCAGGTTTTTAACCTCCATAACATCTTCTAGCCTAAATTCATCAATGGTGGCCAATTAGGGTTCTTCAAAAATTAGGTTTTCTCATCTTCCATTAAATTAAAGGTAAAACCTTCTTAACCCTTTTCATATTAATTGTTTTTAATGTTTTCTATGATCATCTTATGATGGATTTAGGTTAGAGTTTAATTAAAAACAGTATATTAATCATATTTTAATGATTACATAAATTAGGGCTTGTAATTAGAGGGATTAGGGTTAATTAATAAGGTTGATTTTGTTAAACCCGTTTTTAAAAACTGGGCAGAATTTTGAGTCAATTGTTTTGATCATATCGGGATTTCTATAAATTCTTATTTTATGATCCAAGTACCCCTGGAAAGATATTTGAAGTGGCTTTCCAATGCAAGAAACGAGAATTAAATTGGAGGTCGGGAAGTGGGTCAAAAACAGGTTACAACAGTCGGAGGTCAAAACAGTTTTGAATTCAGCCTGTTTTCTTTAAGTTTTGGGTTGTTTGGGGTACTTAAGGTTGCATTGGGATCTTCTCACGAACGTGAGAGATGGTTTATATATTGTAGTAAGTATATGCACTTGGGCTAAAGTTGTGGTTTAGGGTAAGATCCCTTAATGGTAACAAACTTTTAGTACGTTTAAAATCAGGAAATCTGGAATGAAAAAAGTAGATATATGTATATCGGGGCCTTAACAGTAGCTTTAAGGTTAGGGAAAGTGGGAGGTGTTAGCCAACATATGTAAGGGTATGAATATTCCTTTTACAGAAACCATGGGTATGTTTAAGTGGACTTTTGACTTAAAGTTTTGAGACATAAAAACTGGGACTGATTTGTGTAAAATATGAACGGGATAGTTATTAAACTTAATCAAGTTAAGCACTTGTTAGGGAAGGTTAATGGGATGGTTAGAGCTTATCAATGAGGTTTTTATATGGGAATAGACTAGATGTCCATCATAGGTTGATGAGCCATCTTAGTTATAGGTTCGTGTATTGATTTCGTGTTTTTGGTTTGTTAGCTTGTTGCTAGTGCGAGGACTTGTGAAGAAGCTATCAGGTGAGTTTCATAGTCCCATGTTTACTATTGATTTTGACTTCCAGATGGGATGGAAGAGACACTGTGTTGAGTTATTTTCTAAATTTATGCTCTGAATGTTTTTGTGATTTGAGATGGACTTGTGTGTACATTATGTGATTAACTGCTATGTGATTCTTTATTGTGTATGATTTGGATCGGGGGACACGTGCCGTCTCATTTATTGTGGTTTGACAAGGTAGTGGCCTTGTGGTTTGACAAGGTAGTGGCCTTGTGGTTTGACAAGGTAGTGGCCTTGTGGTTTGACAAGGTAGTGGCCTTGTGGTTTGACAAGGTAGTGGCCTTGGGATAGGTACATAGTGTGATCATCTATGGTACCATGTTGTTTGGCAAGGTAGGAGCCTTGGATTTTGGTTTGGAATGATTGATCTTGAATGCTAGTTGTTAATACATAATTGTAGCACATTGTCCATATGTTCTTTTGTTGATGATTGTTATTCACAGCTTGTAACCAATTTAGCGTTGGAGTCTAAACCTATGACTCTCACCAACTTTATGTTGACGTGTTTTAGTGTCTCTTTCAGGTGATGCTTTGGTTAGGCGTGAGAACTTAAGTGGCTAGGACTTGGAGAGAGTAGGAATGCATATAGAAGGATATCCCCGTTTCCTTCTTAGTTTTATTTGTTGTTCATTTTAATAAGTGATACTGTTGGCACCTATATGTTTGTTTGTTTGTGTTATTTGTTTGTCTTGGGTAAGAGGTAGGACTGTTACCTACTTACCTAGACTCCTGCATTGTTGAGATATTGTCATGACATTTGTGTCACCATTTTATGACATTTCTTATATCATTTAGTTATCTCTATAGACACGCTATTGTTGTGATGATATCCATACGTCGTGCCCCATATTCCGCCATGGTGGGGTGTGACAGAATGGTATCAGAGCCAATGGTTATAGAGAATTAGGTTGCCTAGTCGCGTAGCCTAGTCTTTAGCTTAAGGGTCCCTGCATATAGGCGTCATAGGAGTATGTGTGCATTTTATTATAATTGATGTGTTTGAATGTTATTTATTGTGATGTTTTGACTAGTATGAATTGAACCATAGTAAGTTCATACTTAGCCACATGTTATTTTCTTTTTGGGTGGTGACTAGTGCGGGTTGAACCATAATCGTCCACACTAGTCATTGTCGTATGTTGCTTAAATTGTACATTATAGTACATAATTTGGTACATGGTAGTTCTATCTTTTGTTGGGTTATTTTATGTACCTGAGGTACAATATTTTTCTTTTGATGTTTAAGTCATGTTCCCTAAGAATCGTGTGGTGGTTCGAGTTACTAGGAGTACATGGGTAGGAAGGATTTTAAGCTGTTTACACTCTTATGGGCGACATGACTTATAACTGATTATGTTTTCGTTTTGGATTTAGTCTAGGCTGTTTAAACTAGACTATGGATTTCTGTATTCCAAGAGTTTTATTATGTTATTTTTATAAATGGAGTTTTGGATCTTATTGGTTATGTGGTTATGAGCTTATGTGAGTAGATGGATTTATGTGTTATATGTTGTATTGATTCTTATAAGTGTCATCATAGGAGGGAGTGCATTGGGGAAAGGGTAATTGTATAAGTATAGTGGCCAACATAGTTATACAAGTACCACAACTTCAATGGGTTCCCAAGTATAGTTGCATGAAAGAGGGTTAGTACATGCTTGTATATGATGAGATGTAGAATTGGGTATACGTATTATATATGAGTTTATGTAATGGTTACCTACGATATGGCTACTGTTCTTTTTGTGTTATATGTTTTGGGGTATAGATGTGTTGTGTAATTTTGGGGTCACACGATATGGTTTGGTTTTGGAGGTGGGCTTTATGCCTTGTTGTGGCATGGTGAGATGGTGATTACTCATATGGAAAAACGAGTGTATGACGTGATTGGTTGATCCGACATGTATAGTAACGAGTATGTTTTGGGTGATTTAATACGTATATATATGCGGATGTATATATACTATTATGTGTTAAGTTATGGTATATGGTCGTTCACTAGTTATTATAACTTGAACGTACTTTGTGTTTGTTCGTGTTTTATGGTGCTGGAGTTTGATGGAGTTTCAACGACGTTTGGAATCTTTTGAAGTGTGTCTTGTAGCGTATTCTTTGAGTTTCGTATTTCACGTGTACATTTTAAAATGGTGTTCTTGGTTTTAAGTCTATTGAAATAACTTGGGATTTCTTTTGAGATAATGAAATCTTTTGTGTTGGGTCTTACATTTCTTTTGGTCGGTATATATTGAGAAAAAGGGGGACGTGGAAATCTATTATAGGGTTAGATAGTTGGTTGTATTCGGTAAAATAAGGGTAAGGTGTTGGAGTCGTGTTTGAAACAAGATGTAACATAAGTTTCTTTTTAAACAACACTTATTTATTTCAAATTCTAAAAGACTTTCTTTAAAATAAAGCGAAGTAAAATTTCTTTCGACTCACATAGGTTATATAATTGGGTTTAACCGATTCACGTCATTTATAATTATTAATACAAGGTTAAATTGAGTTTATGAAGATTTCACATACAATTTTATCTTTCATTAATATAAAACTGTTTCGGTCATAATTTGTTCGTTTTTAGAGCTTTTTGAGTGATTCAAAAGCCAAAAATTATGTACTCGGAACGTACTTTTCAAATATTCAGAAAGTATAGTCATGGGAGGTCAGTGTACTGGTCGGAATTGTTGTACAAGTGTCGGGTTCAAGGTTGATTTTTGAATAGTAGTTTATTTTTATTTGGGGTGCACGGGATACCTAGTCCTTGGGTTGAGTTTTGAGATCGCCTAGAAGGTTGTTTGTAGATGGTTTGAGTCACATAGATATGGGGAGGTAAAAAGATAATAATAATAATAAATAAGAGTATATTCTTTTGGAAAGGTCGGTTTTTTTGCACGGTTTAAATAATATGTTGCGGGGCGTAATACGTTTTGGTTTCCATTGGGTGTTTCTTGGATTATTTTTCGTTGTCATGGGTCATTTTGAATTGATACATGTTCTGGGTTTGAGTTTTCTTTTGAGTCTCGTGGTTTTTGACTTGTTTTAATTGGTGCACATGAAATGTCGTTAGTTATCCGTTGGTTTGATTCGTTGATCGTATCTGATGGATTCAGGATGTAGTTTTGGTTTCGTATTGTTCGGGAGCGTTGAGGTAGTCGTATGAAAGACTTGCTCGCGCCTACACGCTTAAGTAGGTGACCATGAGAGAACGGTCGGAATACCCTTAGTGGGGAGGAAAGAAGTTCGTAGACGAACTAGTGTGGTCATGAGGTCTCTTAGGAGTACCAAGGAGATGAATAGAGATTTGTGGGATATTAGCACAAGTAACGCGCCATAGAGAGTGTTGTAAGGGGAAGTAATACCTCAAAGGTATTTATGATTGTTCGTAGGGCATGTAAGTTTTCCGAAAATTTCCTGAAATTTAGTAGGTTTGCCTATTACTGTGAGGTAGAACCATAAATAGAGCAAGTAGGAGAAGTGAGAGGAGTTGTAGTTAGTGCCCTTCTAAGGCAAATCGTTGATGGAGTGATTTAAAAAAAACAAGAGCTGTTAGAGATTGCAAGGAATGCCGGATAAAAGTTGAGTTGCTTAGTAGTAGATTGGATGTGGAAAGAGGTTGAGTGGTCTGATGAGAGGAAGTACCGGTCTTTTAAGATGCGTGTAGAATTTTGCAAGTAGAACGAGGTAGGAATTTATTCGTATTGCCACTAAGAGAGGGTGCAAGGAGGACATAGTCGAAACTGCTAAGGATGTTGTATGAACGCTTTGGGTTTACGGTTATGTATTTGGCTTCACCAAAGCACTAGCGGTTTTCATGGTGTCAATGAACCAAGTGTGCATGAACGTGTATAAACGAGTTGTCATCGGGAGCGTCGACGACATCTTGAACTACTCAAATCTGAGAAGGAGAGTGAGGCGAATTATGTGTTGGTTTTGGAGTGGAGTTATACGTGAGATTTTCGAGTGTGAGTTTTTAGTATTAAGTTTACCATGATGAGTAGTTAGAGATGATGGCGTATCATGGAACCAGCAAAGGGCGAAGTGAAGAAGGATGAGGAAGCGTTTTGGAGGCTGAAGAGGTGGATTGGATAATGAGCCGATCTTGGCATTATCGGAAGGACCGGATGAATTCGCGAAGCATAACGATACGTGGAGCAAGGATTTGGACGCGTACGAGGACGACAAAGAAAGGCGATCGCTTATACGTTGCAGGAACTGAAGATTTGGAAGAACTAGATGGACTTAGTTAGTGGGGCTGGATTGTTATATCTGCCTAGAATGCTAAAGGCATTTGGTGTACGAGACGTGGAGAATGATCTATACGGATCATGAACGTCTCCAACACATATTCAATCATCTTGATTGAACATTTGGAAAAGGAGGAAACCACTAGAGTTAGTGACAAAGTTATGTAGGGAGTTTCACCGATAGTAACGGGTGGTATGTTTTGGTAAAATGGAAGAGTTGATGTAGAGTTTTGTAGGTCCATTTATGATCTTTAGAAAGATCGGACCATTAGCTTATGAGCATAGAATTTCCTGGGGGAAATGAGTTGTATACATGATACATTTCATGTATTGAGATTGGTAAAGGTTATTTGAGAATGCATTTTGCATGTACGGTTATTCGGGACTTGTGTTAATGAGAGTCTTTGTTTTATCAAAGAGTCATCTAGGAGATTTATTGACTGTGAGGTCAAGAGTTTGGCAATGAGTTTAATTGTTTTTGGTTTGTATATGTGGTATTTTGAAACTTGAACTAAAGTTCACGTGGAAATGAGAGGAGTTCTTTTAGAACAAGTATCCTCGTGTGACTTGTTGTCTGTGTGTTTGATCCTAAGAAGTAAATCTCGGGACGAGATTTCTATTAGGAGGGAGTGATGTGACAACCCTGGTTTTGAGGTTCGCCACTTAGTTTTGTTTTGTGCTAGTTGCATGTCTTTACGTGTTTATGTGCTTATTGGTGTGTATAGATTGTGGTTTGGATATCGTTTCCGGTACGGGGTACCTTGTGAATGAAACGATATGTGATGATTTCATGTTCATGAGTTCACATGGTAGTGACTATGAAGTGAGATGGTGTTATTTGGTGGTTCTAAGTATACGTATATGTATTATAGAAAATCGTATTTTTACGATTTACGGTTTAGCATTTAGAGGTCGCGGATGAGGTAATTAGTCATATGAATATTTTTCGGGATGGTTTTAAGTCATTTAGGAATTAGTTATAAAGTTTATTGCAAAATTTGAGATTTTTTTTAAAAGTGTATATTTTACGTCTTTTACGGTAAAACGCGTAAATTTGACTAGTTTTACGGTTTTGGAAGCTTTAGGAGCTGAAATAAATTAAGGAAAATTAAAGTAATATTAATAACATAATATTAAATAATAAAAATAAAAAAAACGAATTTAGGGGTGTTTGGGTCGGTTTAGACGCACCAAAGAAGAAAGAAAGAAGGGAAAAGCCCAAAACAGGCCCAATGGACTTATAATGGGATTAGGGGGCCTTTAGGACTTAACCAAACCCAACTCATAACCATAATAATCAGGTTTTTAACCTCCATAACATCTTCTAGCCTAAATTCATCAATGGTGGCCAATTAGGGTTCTTCAAAAATTAGGTTTTCTCATCTTCCATTAAATTAAAGGTAAAACCTTCTTAACCCTTTTCATATTAATTGTTTTTAATGTTTTCTATGATCATCTTATGATAGATTTAGGTTAGAGTTTAATTAAAAACAGTATATTAATCATATTTTAATGATTACATAAATTAGGGCTTGTAATTAGAGGGATTAGGGTTAATTAATGAGGTTGATTTTGTTAAACCCGTTTTTAAAAACTGGGCAGAATTTTGAGTCAATTGTTTTGATCATATCGGGATTTCTATAAATTCTTATTTTATGATCCAAGTACCCCTGGAAAGATATTTGAAGTGGCTTTCCAATGCAAGAAACGAGAATTAAATTGGAGGTCGGGAAGTGGGTCAAAAACAGGTTACAACAGTCGGAGGTCAAAACAGTTTTGAATTCAGCCTGTTTTCTTTTTAAGTTTTGGGTTGTTTGGGGTACTTAAGGTTGCATTGGGATCTTCTCACGAACGTGAGAGATGGTTTATATATTGTAGTAAGTATATGCACTTGGGCTAAGGTTGTGGTTTAGGGTAAGACCCCTTAATGGTAACAAACTTTTAGTACGTTTAAAATCAGGAAATCTGGAATGAAAAAAGTAGATATATGTATATCGGGGCCTTAACAGTAGCTTTAAGGTTAGGGAAAGTGGGAGGTGTTAGCCAACATATGTAAGGGTATGAATATTCCTTTTACAAAAACCATGGGTATGTTTAAGTGGACTTTTGACTTAAAGTTTTGAGACATAAAAACTGGGACTGATTTGTGTAAAATATGAACGGGATAGTTATTAAACTTAATCAAGTTAAGCACTTGTTAGGGAAGGTTAATGGGATGGTTAGAGCTTATCAATGAGGTTTTTATATGGGAATAGACTAGATGTCCATCATAGGTTGATGGGCCATCTTAGTTATAGGTTCGTGTATTGATTTCGTGTTTTTGGTTTGTTAGCTTGTTGCTAGTGCGAGGACTTGTGAAGAAGCTATCAGGTGAGTTTCATAGTCCCATGTTTACTATTGATTTTGACTTCCAGATGGGATGGAAGAGACACTGTGTTGAGTTATTTTCTAAATTTATGCTCTGAATGTTTTTGTGATTTGAGATGGACTTGTGTGTACATTATGTGATTAACTGCTATGTGATTCTTTATTGTGTATGATTTGGATCGGGGGACACGTGCCGTCTCAGTTATTGTGGTTTGACAAGGTAGTGACCTTGTGGTTTGACAAGGTAGTGGCCTTGTGGTTTGACAAGGTAGTGGCCTTGTGGTTTGACAAGGTAGTGGCCTTGTGGTTTGACAAGGTAGTGGCCTTGGGATAGGTACATAGTGTGATCATCTATGGTACCATGTTGTTTGGCAAGGTAGGAGCCTTGGATTTTGGTTTGGAATGATTGATCTTGAATGCTAGTTGTTAATACAGAATTGTAGCACATTGTCCATATGTTCTTTTGTTGATGATTGTTATTCACAGCTTGTAACTGATTTAGCGTTGGAGTCTAAACCTATGACTCTCACCAACTTTATGTTGACGTGTTTTAGTGTCTCTTTCAGGTGATGCTTTGGTTAGGCGTGAGAACTTAAGTGGCTAGGACTTGGAGATAGTAGGAATGCATATAGAAGGATATCCCCGTTTCCTTCTTAGTTTTATTTGTTGTTCATTTTAATAAGTGATACTGTTGGCACCTATATGTTTGTTTGTTTGTGTTATTTGTTTGTCTTGGGTAAGAGGTAGGACTGTTACCTACTTACCTAGACTCCTGCATTGTTGAGATATTGTCATGACATTTGTGTCACCATTTTATGACATTTCTTATATCATTTAGTTATCTCTATAGACACGCTATTGTTGTGATGATATCCATACGTCGTGCCCCATATTCCGCCATGGTGGGGTGTGACAGTTCGTGAACTAGAAATCAATCCATTCAATTAAAGACAGTTTGAAAACACACCAACCGGGTCAAGTGCGGAAGAATATGAAAACCAAGGTAGTGAATTCGAAAAAATATTTTACCAGCAGCATCCACGAGACCGCCGGCCACCCCCATCAACACCACCACCACCACGCCATCGTCGCACACCACCCGCACCACAACAGGCTGATCCTATCCGCTCTTTGGGTATTCGCACCGAAATACCAGAATTTGAAGGACGTTTACGTCCAGATGATTTTCTTGATTGGATACGCACGGTCGACCGTATATTCGATCTTCGTGACACACCTGAACAACTGAAGGTAAAACTCGTTGTTATTCGATTAAAAAAATCTGCTTCTTTTTTGGTGGGAGCATGTGGAAAATCAAAGGTACCGAGAGTGAAAACATCGGGTTGACTCGTGGGATAAGATGAAGCGGCTCATGAAAAAAAAGTTCTTACCCGTAACTCACACACAAGATTCGTACGTGGAGTTTCAGAACCTCAAACAACAAACCCTTACGGTCGAAGAATTAATTGCGGAGTTTGAGCGTGTCCGTATGCGTTGTGGCGTACAGGAAAACGAAGAACACACTATTGCACGTTTTTTGGGTTGTCTTCGTACTGATATTTCTGATGTTTTTTGTTTACAACAATATTACTCGTTTCATGATGTTTGTAGGTTGGCACTCAAGGTGGAAAAACAATTATCGGCAAGACAAAAAACAACTCGTTTCGGCTCTTCCAGTCGCGACCTCAGTCGGCCACAACCCCTGTTCGGGTCGCACCAATCAAAACCGACCCACAAACCCTTACTGACGTCTCACAAGCGCCAACAACCACCTCACTTCGTTGTTTTAAATGTCAAGGAATAGGTCACTTAAAAAGGGATTGTCCAAATAAACAAACCCTCGCACTTTTTGATACAGTTGTTGATGAACCTGCTACAGTTTATGACACTGAAGACGAGGTTGAGACTGAAGTTGTTTACCCTGATCGAGTTAAACTCCTTGTTACCCGTCGATTGCTTAACGCCGCTGCCCTTGACCAAGACGACGATACCACATGGCTCCGCACTAATATTTTTCGCTCCCAGTGCACCGCTAAAGGCAAGGTTTGCACTATCATTATTGATGGCGGAAGTTGTGAGAATATGGTGTCTACCACCATGGTTGAAAAATTAGGTCTTCCAATACAGGTTCATCCGGACCCGTATCAACTTACTTGGCTCAAAAAGGGCAATCTTGTCAAAGTTACTCACCGTTGTCTCGTACAATTTTCCATTGGCAATAAGTATATGGACGAGTTATGGTGTGAGGATTTCCCGATGGACGCATGTCATATTTTGTTGGGGCGTCCATGGTTATACGACCGTCGAGTAAAACATGATGGCTATCATAACACTTACACATTTAAAAAAGATGTTGTTAATATCACGTTAGCACCCTTACATCCGAAAGTTGCTCCGCCTGATCGTGTGCTACTATCAAAAGCTGACTTTGCCGGGCTTGCTAAGGTGTCTCCGCCACCCGTTGTCTTTGGGCTGCTAGTGGTTGAAGAAAATCCCGTCAATGAAGCTACCCCATTGTCGATGGTTCCGTTGCTCAACGAGTTTCAAGATGTGTTCCCGAAAGAAATTCCACCCGGGTTGCCTTTGATACGTGAAATTCAACATTGTATAGACTTCTTACCCGGCGCCAGTATACCTAATAATCCTGCTTATAGGATGAATCCTAAAGAATTCACAGAGTTGCATCGGCAGGTTACCGAATTATTGGAGAAAGGGCTTATTCGGGAAAGCCTGAGTCCGTGTTCCGTACCCGCTTTACTTGTTCCTAAACCAGGAGGTACGTTTCGTATGTGTATTGATAGTAGAGCGGTTAATAAAATTACTATCAAGTATCGTTTTCCAATCCCACGGTTTGATGATCTTCTTGACCACCTTCATGGGGCATGTGTCTTTTCTAAAATTGACTTACGAAGTGGCTACCATCAGATCCGTATGCGTCCCGGGGACGAGTGGAAAACCGCGTTCAAAACAAGGGATGGGTTGTACGAGTGGATGGTCATGCCATTCGGGTTGTCTAACGCGCCCAGTACGTTCATGAGATTGATGAATCATATTTTTAAGCCATTTATTGGTCGGTGTGTTGTCGTTTATTTCGATGACATTTTGGTCTTTAGCAACAATGAAGATGATCATCTCCGCCACCTCCGAGAAATTTTTTTGGTCTTACGTGCTCAGAAGTTGTTTGCTAACCGAAAAAAATGTCACTTTCTAACACGGGAAGTTATTTTTTTGGGGTATTTGATTTCAGGAACGGGCATCCGTATGGATACAACAAAAATCTTCGCCATTACCACCTGGCCGCCACCTACATCATTACATGACGTGCGTAGCTTTCATGGGTTGGCGTCGTTTTATCGTCGGTTTATTCGATGGTTTAGTACGATTGTTGCCCTGATTACAGAATGTTTAAAAAGTAGCAAATTTGTGTGGAATACCGCAGCCTAATTGGCCTTCGAGCAGCTCAAAACCGCTGTCACTAAGGCTCCGGTTTTGGCATTGCCCAACTTTGAACACGTTTTTCAGGTAGAGTGTGATGCTTCAGGGCTCGGAATTGGTGGTGTTCTCAGTCAATTGAATAGGCCTATTGCTTTTTTCAGTGAAAAACTCAATGACACAAGACGGCGCTATAACACGTATGATAAGGAATTTTATGCCATTGTTCGCAGTCTCGAGTATTGGCGTAATTATCTTTTACCATCTGAGTTTATTTTGTATACCGACCACCAAGCCCTCAAGTTTATTCAAGGTCAGACTAAGTTAAATCCTCGGCATGCCAAGTGGGTGGAAACCCTTCAGGATTTTTCTTTTGTCATACGACATAAAGCCGGATCCGCCAACTCGGTAGTTGATGCTCTGAGTCGCTGACCACCGTTATTATCTTCTACTTCTTTTCAGGTTTCAGGGTTTGCTCCTTTTGTACACTTGTACTAGGATGATCCTGATTTTAAGGCGTTGTCGGACAAATGTCGTAGTGGTATTTTTCGTGACTTTGTGCGGCGGGATGGTTTTCTATTCAAGGGGTGTCGTTTATGTGTTCCCTTTTCTTCTTCAAGGGAAGCTATTATATTAGAATGCCATCAGGGTGCGCTTGCTGGTCATTTTGGGAGAGCAAAAACAGTCGCTTTGGTGGAGGATCGATTTTTTGGCCAAAATTGGCTAAGGATGTGCAGAAAGTTATTAGTCGTTGTCGTGTGTGCCATATAGCCAAGACGCAACACACTAATCAGGGTCTTTATACTCCCTTACCTACGCCTGACGGTCCTTGGGAAGACGTTAGTATTGATTTAGTCCTTGGTCTGCCATTAACACAACGCAAGAAGGATTCCATCATGGTAGTCATTGACCGTTTCTCAAAAATGGCTCATTTTATTCCATGTTCTAAGACATTTGACGCCTCCCAGGTAGCTCGCCTATATTTTGCGGAAATAGTGCGCTTACACGGTGTGCCACGATCTATCACCTCTGACCGTGACGTTAAATTTGTTAGCCATTTCTGGCGTACATTGTGGAAGCGTTTGGGGGCTAAGCTTAACTTTAGTAGTTTTCACCATCCTCAAACGGATGGACAAACCGAGGTGACCAATAGGAGTCTTGGAAGTTTACTTCGTTGCTTAGTTGGTGACAAACCGAAACAATGGGATGCCATTTTGCCACAGGCTGAGTTCGCGTATAATCGATCTAATCACAGCTCTACAGGCCGTAGTCCATTCTTTGTTGTGTATGGACGCAATCCTTTTACTCCTCTGGATTTAGTTCCTCTGATAGGTGATCAGGCTGTTAGTGCCTAAGGGGACGAACGTGCCACTCAGATTAAGGAGTTACATGCACAAGTCCGCGAGCAGATCATCAAGCACAATCTACAATACCAAAGTCGTGCGAACAAGCATCGTAAGAAGGTCCTTTTTTAGGAGGGTGATCTTGTGTGGATACATTTGCGCCATGAACGGTTTCCCCGGGGTCGTTTTGGTAAGCTCCACCCGCGCGGCGATGGGCCATTTCGTATCTTGAAGAAAATTAATGATAATGCATACAAAGTGGACTTGCCCGATCACTATGGTGTATCTGCTACTTTCAATGTTGCTGACCTTTCTCCGTATACGGGCGACGCGGACTTTGATGATGACTCGGGGAAGAGTCGTTTTTTAGAAGGGGAGGATGATACGGATCCAGGTAGAAGCCCAGCCCGGGCCGAGTCCACTAAAAGGGGCTAGGTGAGCTGTATGTTTTGCAGAACCAATCCAACCGAAAACTTTTTGTCCAAGTTATTTATTTTAGTCTTTTATTTCATTGATATCGTTTACTTTTGTATCAAATTAGGTTTCTATAATTGTTTGCACTTTTGCCTATTTAAGGGGTTGTAATTCCTGGTTGGATTGGAAGGATTTGAATAAAGAACTTCTCTTTCAGAAACAGTTTTTGTTTTCTTGTTTTTTCGGTTGGCCGAAGAACAACGCCGTCAATCTGTTACTTGGTTGGCCAAGAACAATTACCGCTAGGGTTACGCCTAGGTTTATCGTTTAATCCAATTCATATACGAATCCGTATCAGGATTGTTATGATTGGGAATGTTCTGGTATTCATTCTGAATTTGGTTCCTGATTTAAAGAAGCATTGCCTGAAAATCTGCTTAGACAACTGTTGCTAGCTCTTGTTGGCATGTCATGACCATCTGATAGTTTAAAAGAATACGAAATGATTAATCTGATTAGAACATATGATAACATAAAGAATGCATGAAGAGTTTATGAAGGCATAGCTAACGAAAATGACATGAGTTTGGGTGAACGCCTATGGTCGGTTCACCAAAAAAAATTGACATAATGAGGATGAACGCCTATGGGTCGGTTCATCAAAACAAAATGACATGAGCTAATGAGAACGCCTATGGGTCGGTTCACCAAGCAAAATAATTCGGATAAAAGCATATGCGACTAAATATGGCCAGTCTTATACCAACCATTACTTAGTCAAAACTTCTGTAACAATGATTCATGAAATAAATGTATGAAAACAAACTGTCCGTTTTAGGAAGACGATGATGACTACCCACTAGTTATAGGTCAATTTTAAGAGCCTACAGGTCGAAGCCTTGGCTCTGATACCATAATTGTAACACCCCATTTTGATAAATGGAATATCATAGGATCATTATGGCGTATCCTCAAATCATGCAAGGTAAATGTCTAAACATTAAATGACCGTAAAAGAATCCGGAAACAAACATCGGATCCACATAAGCTCCACACACGAAAATGCATAAGTAGAATGTAAAGGAAATGACTAAACAATGTCCAGCAAAGCAAAAGTATGTAAACGCATTAAAGAATGAAAGAAGACTGGCGCCACATTCCATGCACGTACTCTTCGAATCCTAGCTTTGCCCTTTAGTACTTGCCATATTGGAACATGGAAAGAGAAATACGGCTGAGCAATACGCTCAGTATGCGGATATATAACATAGAATTTAAAGCATAAACATAAGCAAGTAAGGAAATGAAATGAATAGCAGCGGAATAAATGTACGTCCTGAAAACCTTGTTTAAGTTCATAAGACTAGTTTATATTTCTGAAAAGACTTGTGTTTAGTTTATCTTGAAAATCTGTATTTTAAATATGCACGGAGCCCATATAGGTCATGTTATATCAACGTGCATGAATACTTAGAGGGGTGACCTCATCATGCAGTTAGAGGGGCTGCCTCTAATTAATATATAAAATGAGTGGAGGGATCAGCTCTTGTAACAGGTGCAAGGCACACACCGCAGTTACCATGAAATCATACTACTTGTCCTAGGATGTACCCATTCGCTCCACATGATAATAGTAACATATGCCAAATAACATAAAGGGACGATGCGAGCAATCACTCTCACCGTAGAAAAGTCATAACACCGGTGCCTCCAGTGGGCTATGGTTATGGAACCCCCATAACTAGGTGAAACTGGCATGCATGTATATAGCTCAGGCAATATAAAATAATCATAACATGTATTGATGTGTTTAAGACACTTAAACTACTAGGGAAAACAGATGGCTGCAAACGGGGAAACCCTAAGTATAGGAAAGATGTCCTTACTAAAGGACGGAATATCCGTACCTTATGTCCAGTAAATGAAGACGAAAGCGAACGTAGAAGCTCACTCCGACTTCACAATAGCTACATAATGAAAGGGACATGAATAAGAGTCGGTTTTACTTATACATACTTGTCATTTAGTCTACTTGACGTGTTCATACTTATTACACTTGTTCTTGTTTTGTCTTAATATTTCTTGTTTTAATCATGTGTTTCTTATAGTTTCATGTATTTTAGATTTATGTGTTTCATGGTTTTTAGTGTTATGATACTCGTTATAACATAATGAGTAACTTAGCAGGTTTCTATATGGTTAATGATATGCACACTCTCAAAATTTGTTTGCACACTTAAAATGTTAGGTGTTTTGCCTTTTATACCCTTACATCACTTAATGGAGTGTGTAATTATTAAGGGTATAATTGTCACAACACACATAATTTGAATGTGCAAATAACTAATTGTAGTGTGCAAATCAACTCCCTTTCTATATATAGTAACTTTCCAAAAATAGCAGGTTTCCATATATAGTAACTTTCCAAAAATAACAAGTTTCCTTAAATTGAAAGCTTTCATATATGTTTCTATAAATAGCATGTTACCATATTTAGTGTATTTCCATAAGTAACATGTTACCATATTTAGTGTGTTTCCATATTTATCATGTTGCTATAATTAGTATAATTTCATAATTAACATGTTTCCATAATTAATCATATGCTTGTTTTATATCATGTTGAATTAAACTATAAAGTTTAATAATTAATTCATACTTATCTTATCTTATTATTATTAATTAACGATGTCTTGTCATGTTATTATATGTTACTGTTAATTAATAATATTACATGTTCCATGTTATTAAACTTTACTATAAAAGATATTAATTAATTAACATAAGTTTTAATTAATTAAATCTATGTTCATGAATAATTAAATTAGTAATTATTATATCATAACTTTGTTTAAATAAATATACATACATGTTATTTCATGATTTATTTAAATAAACATAACCTAAGTTTTATTTTAACTAAACCCAAATTAATTAATAACATTAATTAATTAAGTCATAACATAGAGTACTTTCTACATAATGGTTTAATTACATGTTCATGAAAATGTCAAGTACCCGAACCAAAATCCCGAGACCCGAAACCCGAGCACCACAGCCCGAAGGCTGCGGCCTCGTAGTCGTGCCCCGTCCGAACCACAGCCCTACACCAAGAGCTGAAGCACTCGACTTCGTGGCTGTGTCCGAACAAACACAAACCCAGTGTGAGCTGGGGTCCCCTTTGCTACCCGAGAACACGACGAGCCCCCACATGGGGGTCTCGGTTGCTGTTGATCGAAAGCCACAACACCCCCCCCCCCCATTTGGGGGGTGTGTCTCGGCTGTCCACAACCACCAACACCGACCACCATGGTGCGGCTGTTGGCCACCAAACGCCACTGAGACCAACCTTTGTCTCGGTTCGCGTGTAATCCCGCAAACAAACCAACAATTACCCGATCCTCATGTTTAATCTTTTTAATTTACATGTTTCATACTTGTTTTTAAAGATCTATTAACATAGAAAAATAAAATAAAAAGATTAGAAAATCAAGGATACCGTATGCGTGAAAAGGGTTTAGACATGAACACTATACCGAATAATTAATCAACCAAAAATCACGACCGAATCGTCCTTGTGTTCTTGGGTGAGCTGCGGCAAGGGGAGAGCAGGGGGGTAGGGTTTGGATTAATTTTCTGTAAAAAGTGATTATGAAATCCCCTGTGTTTTATTTATTGTTTAGCAAAAATCTGATGGGCCAGGCTTGGCCCATCCCTTCCCTTTTCTTCCCTTTTGGACAAACATCACAACACCCCTTATACTTTCGTGTTTGTTTTTCTTGTTTAAAT
Source organism: Glebionis coronaria (assembly GCA_025667525.1). Taxonomy (NCBI): domain Eukaryota; kingdom Viridiplantae; phylum Streptophyta; class Magnoliopsida; order Asterales; family Asteraceae; genus Glebionis; species Glebionis coronaria. Next base: position 91,578,150 of record CM046879.1, on the reverse strand, counting down.
ATTATTGTGTGCGTTCGTGTTTAGTTATCGTGTTTTCGTTTCTTGAATATTATACGTACATTCTTATCGTGTATTAACATTCATGTTTACATACATAATACCTATGATAATTAATTGATATACATATAATTCATAATAAATATTCATGATTCATGTTGTATATTAATTAATTATAAATTTCAAATTTAACCGTAAATTCGTGCATTTAATGATCTTAGGGTTTTTAAAGCGGGTTTTACATTTACACTATCTTAAAACTTTTGAATAGTTTTAATCCAAGCTCGTGTCCGAGAAGATTTAATTTCTCGTTTTGAGGGTAAGTTATGGTTGACGAGATAAACTTCCCTTTCTTTGAAGCACGGGTTACAATCTATGATCCGACTGTAAGCCATATTGATAAGCTTAATCGTAAATTTCTTGAGACACTTGATTCTTAGATATTGAGTTCTTTTGCAGCCGAGGTTTGGAATGGTATACAATAAGACTACTACCTCGTTTTTGTTAATCCTTGATCTCGGTACTTGCACTTGCATCAACAATTTGCATACTTTCACATGGGTTAGCGATATCTATGTTAGAACCAAGTGGGGGTTCACAGTCAACCCTTGTAGTGCTAAAGGGAAAAATCCTTCCTGTAGGAACCCATTTAAGATTAACTGATTTGAAAATCCTACATGTGGGTTGCCACCTTAGATTGGATCTAGGCGACATGGTTTTCTTATGCACAACAGAAGACTTAGCGGTAGAGAACCTTTTTCCTCTAGGATTTCCTCTTTTAGCACGGGAGTTTAACTCCTTCAAGACTTTAGTTACACAAGTCGCATGATTTGTCGTGAAGACGCTCTTCATGCATACGGAACAAACACCGTGTTTGTGGTCCGAATGAGATCTAGAAATCATAGTTATTGCTTGTATTTTTTTCTTAGGTTCCTCTACATAGTGATTATTAGGCATGTTATTCGACCTATGTTGTGGCATATTCTTAGAACTATACCTAGAATCACGGGTAGCAGTCTTGTTCATAGGGTTTGCATAGGCTGATTTGATCACATTAGGCCTAGGTAGTGGAGTGACTTGTCTAGAAAGATGAACCATATCAACTTGGGAGGAAAACCGCGGTCTCGAGAATTTTTGGCGCTCGGATGGAAATGCAGTCGGTTGTCTAACGGACTGATTTTTAGGCGGTTTCCCCAAGATTGATGGTTTTTCAATCTTAGTATCCACACTAGTTCCCTTAATATTCCTCGGCTCGTTTTTCAGAGCCGCTATTGCAAAAACCTTTTCTTGAACTTGAGCCTTTAAAGTCTCATTCTCTTTAAGTAAGATATCTTGGGATGCCAGCTTAGATTCTAGCAAAGTAATTTGTTTCACAAAATTATCTTTTTCGGCTTTAGAATCTTGAAATTTTTTATTTAATTTTCGTTCAAGAACAACGTTTGAATTTTCAAGTTTTTCAAAATACTTTTCAAATTTATCCGTTTTCTTTGAAAATTCAATTTTGGCATCCTCAAGATCTTTAGATTGCTGAGCTAAAATAGTTTCAAGCTCTTTGATCTTGGAATCAAAATCAGTCAACGAAGCAGTCATAAAGCATTTATCATTCTAAACAATCTCTCCCCCACTATGACTCACATTGGATGAATCATAAGTGGTATAACTATCACCCTTTTCCATCCCATGTTTGTCATAATTAGGTTCGGGATGCTTAACATGTTGTATTTGTTACGTATTTCTAGGCTCCTTGTTATATACGGGTATGGTGTCATCATAAGAGATGTCTGTAACATTCACTGACGTGCAGCTGGTATAATGCTTTCTGCCTGATTCCATGCTCTTGCAATCTTTAGTCTCCAAATTGTCAACGTGTGACCATTCTTCTCTTGCATCTGCATCGTAGAATCTTGCACTCCACTATCATATGCTAGTTGAAGTTGTGATCTTCTATAAATCGAAGACGACACCGATGTCATGAGTTTCAACTGTGTACTACGAAAATCTTGAACCTCGATATGTGTGTCTCGAAGAAATGATTAGCAGATCACTGAATTTTCAAACTTAAGGATATTGAATTTAAAGAAGGGCGTGAATTGAGTCACGATAGTTTTATATGCAAGTGTTGATGCAGAGTGATTAAAGTCTTCTTTGTGGAGTTGCTCTGTTAGTTGGTTCAAGTTGAGGAACATCGAGTCTATGAATATATTACGTTCTTGACCAAAGAGTGTCACAAATTCTTGTCCTCCTTGAAACCATCAAAGAGTCACTAGATGAGACTGAAGTAGTCGAAATGGAGTTATGCCACTTTCTCTAGCTTTGGATGCATTTCTCCCTCTTGAGACATCGAATTCAACAGTTCCATTGAAGTTCGATGTGAAGATGAATTTAAGGATTACTTATCGATTGAGAAATGAAAGAAAGTAATTGTGTTTGTTGTTGTCGAAAGAACAATACGGAGTTTACAATTCGTGGAGAAATCAAAAAATAAGTTCACGGGATTTTAGAAACCACCGAATAAACCGTAAACGTTCTTGATTCCTTGATTTGTGAGAAAAGTTGATTAAATCCCCTAATTATGTCTTCTTGAGAAACCAAAAATTCCAAGACCAAATAACTCACGAATGTTAAAAAAAATCAAAATCACATTTTTTAAAATTTCGGAATATCAAAGATCTCGGAATATTAAGTCTTAATCTCGGAATATGAAACTTGTCAATAATCTCGGAATATGAAACTCGTCAAGATCTCGGAATATGAGACAATTCAAGATCTCAGAATCACCAGATTTCGGAATATGTGACCAAGATTTCGGAATCACAAGATTTCGGAATCATAAAATTTTGGAATATGTAACCAAGATTTCGGAATCACAATGTAACACCCCACTTGGATAAGTGGAACGTTACATGTATTTATGGCGTGTCATCAAAGCATAATGTAAATGTCCTAAAACATTAACTGACCATAAAGGAAATACCGGAATCAAACATCGGCAATCCAAACATAAGCCCAAAACATGAAAAGTAAAATACTGAAGAAAAAGGACTAAACAATGTACAAATAAGCAGAATAATGTAAGTACATAAAGTAAGAAGTCTGGATAGCTTCCATCCAAATGCACATGCTCTCAGAATCCTAAGAGCGTCCTGGTGTACCTGCCATTAGAACATGAAAGGGAACTACGGCTGAGCATAACGCTCAGTGAACGGATATAAAACATGATAAGGAATTACTGAAATGAAACAGATGATGAAATACTGGAGCTGTAAGACTGATAAGTAAAGTTGCAGCGGAAGTCTGTGTATAATCTGTAAAGTCTGATTTATAAATAATAAAGCTGAATTGTTATCTGTTAAATTTGAAAACATGCATTTACTCTATTTTAATTGACATAGCTTATATAGGTCATGTGCTGAACAACGGTGCATGAATAACTGGAGAGGTGACCTTGTCATGCTGTAGAGGGTTGACCTCTAAATAACTGTAGAGGGGTGACCTCTAAATACTGTGCTGGGTGGAGGGATCAGCTCCAATGTGAAGGATGTAGAGCACACACCACATTCACCCTGATAACTTGTAAATTGATAAGCCTAGGATTTATCCATACGCCCCACATGACATGATAATAATAATGGCCAAAACGTGAAGGGACGATGCAGGATATCACTCTCCTGCATGTGAGTCACAACACCGGTGCCTCTAGTGCCATGGTTACGGTACCTCCGTAACTAGTACATAAACTGGTCATGCTTGTATATAATGCTCAGGCAATTTATTTAGTTATTAACACGATTATTGATAAGCTTAAACATATACTGGGGAAAAACATTTGGCTGAAGACGGGGAATCCTAATCATGTATAGAAAGGAAGTCCTTATTGAAAGGACGAAAAATCTGTACCTCTAGTCCAGTAACTGACTGAAGAAAGACTGAACGAACACTACTCGGGCTTTACGAAAGCTACAATAATGATAGACGCGAATAAGTTATCTGATTTTATTTAATTTACTGTTCATATTGGCTTTCTCATTTATTTGTTTTATTTCTGGAAATCTGTACCTATATTAACTGATGAATCTGAGTTTATAATAATTCTTTTAGTTTATGTAACGACTTACCAATAATTACGATACGAACATATTCTGACGTGATATTAATAATATAATAAGTAACCCGTAAATAATATAAGGTTTCCTAAATTATAAAGTTTTCAAAATCATTTAATTTCTATAATAGCATTATACCTTTTTTTAAATATTACAACTATTTTAATTTAATTCTTTTTAAAATACACTTTAAACATTTATAAAAGTATAATTAACAAAAGGTATAATATAGAAATCTTCATTTTATTTATTATAATTATGTCCCAAGCCTACCGAGATACCCCATCTCGATCGCACTAAGCAATGCCACAACTATATTAAAATCTGTCTATATGAAATTAGCGACAGAAAAACTGAGTCACTAAAACTGTCGCTAAAAGCTGCCCTTTTAAAACTGCATATATATATATATAACACAATTTTGTGACAGAAAGTTCTGTCGCAAAACTGTCGCTAATCTCATTTTAAATTCACTGTTTTTCTATCCAAAACTTACCTGCTGGTTTTATAAAAGGTTTCTACTAATTCCATAACAATACTAAGGGGGCGTTTGGTTCAAGAATTTAAAATGGTAGAAAATTACAATTGCTAGATATTTAAAATGCTAAAAAATTTAAATTCTTACTTTTGTGTTTGGTTCACAATTAACCCATCAAAGAAATTTAAATTAGCAAAATGATGAATGACACAGTTACCCTTCACCATCATCATCTTTGTAAATTTCAAACACAACTTCAAGTATATACAGGTAAAAAGTACTACGTATAACAAAGTATAAAGTTTTGATTTAATTCGCAATAACCAAAAGATATATACTTTTATCTAAAAACTATATATAACTATATATTATATATAATCAATGACTAAAATTTATCACTGTGATACTAATTTGACTTACAAAACATAATAAAAACATTCATATGGATATAGATCTATGTTTTAACAGAACTACATGAACAAATAAATGAAGAAACCAAAAACAATTGATAAAATAAGAGGTGGCGCAGATTTGCTTTACCACCATGGAAGAATGAGTTTGGTCCACTAGATTTATAAATAAGGAAGGGTATATCGGTTATATTGAGAAAAGAAGTACAGGATATTAAAATCTCTTCCATCTTTGGGGATATTTAAACATCCACTTTTTCAGAATTTTAATTTTCTGTGCCAATTAGATTTCTTTCATTTTAATGAACCAAACACAAAATTTGAGGCAATTGTAATTTACATTTCCACCAATATCCCTAAAATTGCCCCAACCAAACAGGCCCTAACTGTTTTAAAACTTCCAAACGCCCCCCTTTTTTAAAAAATCCCACGGTTGGGTTTTCTTGCTTCACGGCTGGCCAAAAGGAAACCGAGCCGGCCTATGGCCACGGCTGGTCTCTTGGACAGAAATATACCGAAACCCCTTGGTCTCGGTTCCATGTATCAAAACCAAACCCGACACCTCCTTTACTATATTTACATACCCCGATTGGGGTTGCTGTTTTCGGCCGACCAGAAACAAGAAGCACCACCGAGAGTCTAACTCTCGGTTTTTTGATTTCCCAAGACTCGAATCCTTATGTTCGTTTATCATTCTGATTTGGGGGTTTGGTTGTTGTTCGTGGCTGGGCACCAAAAGAACCACCGAGACTTAAAAAGTCTCGGCTGGTGCATTCATAAACCCACCGAGACTAAATCAAATAAAAGAAAAGAGACAAGGGTATTTACCGCGTAATGATTACTAATGAAATCAAGAATCAATGATGAAGGAACGAACTGCATCCCCCCTTTTTTTTAAACTCGGCGGCTACAAAACCTTAGAAATCTTCATTCTTTTTTTTTCTGATTATGGCCAAAGGGGTGAACCCCCGTTTCTCCTTACAGTAAAACCAAATGGGCCTAAGCCCATTACCCCTTTCTTCTATATTTTCTTTTTTATAACCGGCCCAACTTATACTTATATAGTTTTCATTTTTTTTTGGTTTTCTGAAACGTATTAATTCTGAGTATTTAATATTCTAATTTTAAATACGGGTTTTACAATTCTTCCCCTCTAAAAAGAATAATTCGTCCCCGAATTAAAGATACGACCATACTGGGTTTTACAATTCTTCCCCTCTAAAAGGAGAAATTCATCCTCGAATTATAGGTAATAAGCTGATGAAGCTATAAGAACCGAAAGAACACGTAAACTGAAAAGACAAATAAGCTGAAGGATAATTCGTCTTCTAATTAAGACATAATGCTGCTGATAGGTATACACCTGACATGACTGAAATGATCATGAAACGTGACATGGCTGAAGAGGACATGGAACGTAACATGACTAAAAGAGCTTAACTGAATTTGATGAAAGAAAAATATGAGAGGTCCGGATGGACTCCTCCGTTTCGAGTGGCTTCCCGCTCGAAACGATTCCTTCAAAGGTCTAAACATAATGAACAAATCTTGGTCTTGATGACCCTGTCCTGATGATGCTGAATAGTTTCTGGTTCGAAACTTAAGATGGATTTTCTGAACCTGAATGAATAAGCTATAGCATGTAGTATACATGAAACGGTACGTACAATTATCCTGAAAAGATAACATTTATATCTCTGAGCAAGCTGCTGAGAATATATAGGGACGAACTACGTGAACAATTGTGAACGTGCTAAGTGAGCAATTGTGAACGTGGTTCATAATTATATGAGGAGCGCTGGCATGGAATATATCATGAATGTGATACGTGAATCATGCTGTGAACGTGATACTAGAACATATCATGAACGTAAGCTGACTGAGGAATGAATGCCAAACGGTACGGCCTGAGATGTGAAACGTCTGCCTGGTTATGGAATAGTTGTCCTAAACTTGAATCTGGTTTCTCAAGCTTTCTGTAACCGTATTCGGTAATAAACTGTGAAACGCGTATCACGAGATGGAACACGAACCTGAACGTAGACAATGTTATGAACGCTAACGTGAGCTTAAATCACGAGATAGCATAAAACATGAACTGAAACAGCATCATACTGCGAATGAGACGTAAACATGAAAGTGAAAATAATCATGAACGTAAAGTGGACGTAAACATACACGTGATCCTGAACATGAATTTTGTTTGATATGACAGTCGATGGAATGCCTTGAAATCGTATCATTTACTTCTGAATTTTCTGCAGGTCCATTACTACGTAATCCTTCTGGGTGAAAGGAAACGCGTAGGTTGATTACATGGTCGACAATGACTTAGATAGTATTATATTTTTTCTGAGTCTGTGGTAAACTGATAACAATCTCCATGGAGTCTTGTCTCCTTTCGGTCCAAAATTCCTACTGGTAGTAATAACTCGATAGTATGACGGTGTTCTATATTAAACTTGCGGTATGTCAGGCATCTAGATATGAACATAGCTGCATCAATGTGTTATACTGCTTCTGTAAAACCCAGTACGCCGCATTTTAATTCGGGGACGAATTATTCGGGGACGAAAATTTATAAATACGCGGTTTATTATTTTTTTTACGCGGGATATTTGCCAGCAGCATCTGTTGCGCCGCAACTCATGTGTCTTGCGCCGCAACTCTTGATCCGCAGCACCATGATCTGTAGGCCCTTCAATTGCGCCGCAACTCATGTGTATTGCGCCGCAACTCGTGATCCGCAGCACCATGATCTGTAGCCCCTTCATCTGTTGCGCCGCAACGCATGTGTCTTGCGCCGCAACTCGTGATCTGGGCCAAGCCCGTGTGAAGGAAATAAAACAGACGGGAGAGTATTTTTTTTTCTTTTCTATGCCGACACAAAACACACACATAAGAAAACCCTAAAAATAAAGCACCAGCCGCCAGTTCTTCCTTGTTTTCTGCCATCGACATCTCCCACCATACCATAAGCAGTCGCGAGTTGATTCAAGGAAAAGGTTGGTATTCGTTCGACTTCTGTAAACCCTAACACACGAAGAAGATCATCCTTGATCTTGTTTTATTTATTTTCTATTGATAATTAATCAAGAAACCATATAACTGATTTAAAACATGTTAATGAACGTGGGCTAAGTAAGATTCAGGGGCGGTGTGGTTTAATTCCGTTTTACACACGCAGACCGAGACAAGTTTTGCCTCGGTGGACTCTGTTTTCCATCAGCCGCAACCCAATATGGGTCGGCATGGTTCTGTTAGAGCAGCAGCAACACCAAACGTCCAAACAGGGTACGTTTGGTTGTTTTCTGAAAACATAGCGACAACAGGGATGTGTTTGGGTCTATTTTACAGCAGGGGGGTGTTTGGCAGTGGGTTTTAAAACAGGAATTAGGGCTGTTTGGCAAACCGGTTTAGAAAAATTAAGGGTGCGTTTGGGACTGTTAAATCATATTTTTTTTTAAATAAGTTTATTGTAAATAAATATTTTTAAAATGTAATTAGTAAATTAAATATAAACTAGTTTTATAAATATTTAAAAAGGTATATTTAGAAAACGAATTAAACTATGTGAGAACTTATAAATTAAGGAATTTCTATTTTAGCGAAATACTTATTATAGAATTATTTACGACAGATATACATTGTACGTAACCATTAGTATAACGTTAATACATTAAAATAAATTATTTTAATGGTCAGATTTAGCCGTAATTGTACGTATAGAATATCTGAAATAAATATAAGAAACCAATAAGACCAGAAAATTTGATAACGGATACCAGTTAACTTACTCGCGTCTTTTAATTATGTAGCACGCGTGAAGCCCGAGTAGTATTCGTTCAGTCTTCCTTTCAGTCGGTACTGGACTAGAGGTACGGATTCCCGTCCTTTCAGTAAGGACTTCCTTTCTTATGCATGATTAGGATTTCCCGTCTGCAGCCAAATGTTTTCCCCAGTATATGTTTAAAGTTATCAGAAATTATGTTTATAAATAAATAAATTGCCTGAGCCTTATATACAAGCATGATTAGTTTATGTACTAGTTACGGAGGTACCGTAACCACGGCACTAGAGGCACCGGTGTCGTGACTCACATGCAGGAGAGTGATATCCTGCATCGTCCCACTCAGCTCAGCTTGGCCATTTTATCAGTATTATTAGTGGGGCGTATGGATGCATCCTAGGCTATAGTTACAGTTTAGCAGGTGAATGTGGTGTGTGCTCTACATCCTTCACATTGGAGCTGATCCCTCCACCCAGCACAGTTAATTAGAGGTCACCCCTCTACAGCATGACGAGGTCACCCCTCCAGTTATTCATGCACGGTTGTTACAGCACGTGACCTATATAAGCTCTGGCAATTAAAATACAGTAAATGCATGTTTTCAGAATTTAAAAGTTATATTACAGTATCAGTTATATGAACCAGGTTTTACAGATTTTATGTAAGGTTATACTACATGTTACATATCAGTCTTATAGCTTCATTATTGACTTCTATTACCTTACCTTTCAGTACATTCTTATCATGCTATATCCGTTCACTGAGCGTTATGCTCAGCCGTAGTTCCTTTCATGTTTCCAAACGGCAGGTACACAGGGACGATCTTAGGACTTCTAAGAGAGTACGTGCATTTGGATGGGAGCTATCCAGACTCCTTTATTTTATGCATACATTACATTACTTCTCTTTGGTTGTTGGACATTGTTTCGTCCCTTTTCTTTCAGTACTTAGTCTTTATACTTTGGAGCTTATGTTGGACTACCGATGTTTGATTCCGGTATTTTCCGTTTGGTCATTTAATGTTTAATACATTGCCTTGCATGCTTTGATGACACGCCATAAGTACACGTAACGGTCCATTTTCCAAGTGGGGTGTTACAATTATGGTATCAGAGAGCAAGGTTTGACCTGTAGGCTCTAAAATTGACCTGTGACTAGTGGGTAGTCATCAGGAACTTCCTGTATTTTGGCGTCGTTATCTTCCATGCTATTTATGTATTTTATCAGTCAGCTTTTCAAAATTTGGATTAAGTAAACGGCTGGTACAGGACTGGCCATACTTAATCGCATGTGATTTCAGCAAAAATTTTGTTTTGGTGAACTGACCATAGGCGTTCACCCTTGTTATTTAAATTTTGTATGGATGAACTGACCATAGGCGTTCATCCTTACTCATGTCAGATTTATATTTCAGAAATTGTCATTTTGTGAACTGACCCTAGGCGTTCACCAGTATTCATGTCATATTTTGTTAGCTATACCTTCATGACACACACTAAGCATATTCAGATAGATTGCAGTTTTATCAACTCATCCTCTTATATTTCAGATGCCACCCAGACGCGAAACCGAGAATGATCCTAATGCAGCTGCCATTGCTGCTGCTGTTCAGGCTGCTATACAGGCCATGTTACCCCAAATTCGTGATGAGATCCGAGCTGAATATCAAAATGGACCTCAGCAGAATAACAACCCTCCTGCTCCACCACCTACTACCTTACCCGCTTGGCTGGATCTGTTCAACAAACAGAAGCCCCGACTGTTTGAGCAGACTGTAGCTCCAACTGATGCAGAAGACTGGATCTACCATATAGAGAAAATTTTTGGAGCTATGGGTTGTGGTGATGTTTTCAAAGTTAGGCTTGCAGTTTACAAGCTGGAGGGTTCTGCTCTACATTGGTGGAGGTCTCAGAAACTGTCCAACGGGGGAGATGCTTGGGAGCTTGCATTGACCTGGGCACGTTTCAAGACGATGTTCTATGACCAGTTTTTCCCGCATGCGGAGCAAGCTAAGATGAAGAGGGACTTTCACGTTATTCGTCAGAATAATGGCGAGAACAGCATAGAGTTCATGCACCGATACCTCAGGATGGCTGGATTCTTAGGAGAGGCTGCGGGTACCGTAGAGGAGCAAGTGAAGCAATTTCGCTGGGCTCTTCACACTAGGACTGCAGATAGATTGATGAGTGCCACATTCACTAATGTGTCACAAGTAGCTAATGCAGCTCGGGACATCGAGATGCTTTTTGAGAGGGACGAGCTCGAGAATTTAGAGCGCCCGGAGAAGAGGTACATCTCACCCCACAGACTTAAACAATTTAGCCATTATTGCTTGGCAACTTATATGCTATTAAAATCTTACAGACACAGAGGAGGAGACCGATCCCAATCGGCTACTCCGCATCAGAACTACAGGAACCACGGTCAGTCATATGACCGTAATCGGTCAGATAGGAGGAACGGCGGTGATAATTACCGTGGCAGCTCCAACTCCTCTGGCAGCTACAGGTGAGCCTTTAAGCTCCAAGAAATACTAAACTATCGTGTAAAACAGATCTTAAATTTATGTGTAATTCCAACAGAGATGCTGGACAGGGGCGTGACCAAAACAACAGGGGTCAACAGGTTGCCCGACCGGCAAATTCTGGTAATTTTTAAATTTCAGTCAAACAGCCTCATTTCAGTTTATCAGCATCATGACACGTGTTTGTCATCGTGAATCAGGTTCTCAGCAAACCAGGGCTGCTTCTGCCGTGTACACTTATCCCACTTGCGTCACATGTGGAAAGAAGCACCCGGGACCGTGCCGTCGTGGTATGAGTGGTTGCTTCCAGTGTGGCCAACCGGGCCATCTGAAGAGGGATTGCAAGAGCGGGAATACTGCTGCTGGTACCTCAGGCCAGACTCCTCAGATGTTACCTCCGCCACCACCACTACCACCAACCACTGGTCGTGTCTACACTACTACCCGTGATCAAGCAAATAAGACCGCAGGTACCATTACTGGCATTTTGTTTATACACAGACAGTCTGCATGCGTGCTTTTCGATACAGGCGCCACGCACTCGGTTATATCTACTTCATATGCTGTTAGAATAAACATGACCCCTACGCCACTAGACAGTGCACTTAGTATATCTACCCCCATGCGAGACTCTGTACTCATTACCCAAGTATATAAGGATCTCCCTCTTGAGTTTGATGATAAAATCCGTCCAGTCAGTGCTCTTCCTTTGGATATGTGTGATTTTGATATTATTCTGGGTATGGATTGGTTATCGACTCATCATGCCACCATAGATTGCCATGCTCACCAGGTTATCTTTGGTGATGTCCAGACACCAGAATATATTCACCGAGGCTTCCTACCCGGAAAACATGTTCAGATCATTTCAGCTTTACAGGCTCGTACCTTACTATATCATGGTTGCGAGGGTTTCCTAGCTACAGTCCATGACACGATTTCTGAAACGCCTTCGATTCATGATCAGCCAGTTGTGTCAGATTTTCCAGATGTCTTTCCCGAGGAACTTCCAGGTTTACCTCCCATGCGAGAGGTAGAATTTGGTATCGATCTCATTCCAGGTGCAGAACCAGTATCTAAAGCTCCTTACCGTATGGCTCCTGTAGAGCTTAAGGAACTGAAGGATCAACTTCAGGAACTTCTCGAAAGGGGTTTCATCCGTCCAAGCGTGTCACCTTGGGGCGCTCCAGTTTTGTTTGTCAAGAAGAAGGATGGTAGTATGCGTTTGTGTATTGACTACCGTGAGTTGAATAAGCTCACTATTCGTAACCGTTATCCACTTCCTCGTATTGACGATTTATTCGACCAACTTCAGGGTGCTAAGCACTTCTCAAAAATCGATCTACGGTCAGGTTACCACCAGTTGCGTGTAAAAGAACAGGATATATCCAAAACTGCTTTTCGCACGAGGTACGGTCATTACGAGTTTGTTGTTATGCCATTCGGTCTCACGAATGCGCCCGCAGTATTTATGGACTTAATGAACAGAGTTTTCCACGAATTTTTAGACAAGTTTGTGATCGTATTCATCGACGATATCCTCATTTTCTCCAAATCCAAAGAGGAACATGAGAATCATCTCCGTACAGTTTTGCAGATTCTCAGACAAGAAAAGCTATACGCTAAATTTTCGAAGTGCGAATTTTGGCTGAATACAGTGGCGTTTCTGGGTCATATTGTGTCTGCCGACGGAATCACCATGGATCCTGCAAAGGTGGAGGCTATCACCAAATGGCCAAGACCGATATCTGTCACAGAGATACGTAGTTTTCTTGGGTTGGCAGGTTACTACCGCAGGTTTGTGGAAAACTTCTCACGCTTAGCGTTACCATTGACCCAACTTATGCGAAAAGGTGAGAAGTTTATATGGACCGAGGAGAGAGAAAAGAGTTTTGAGGAACTCAAGCATCGATTGATCTCAGCACCGATACTTACCCTTCCATCCGGTACAGGTGGTTTTCAGATTTACAGCGACGCATCCGGAAAAGGCTTAGGCTGTGTTCTTATGCAGCATGGGAAAGTCATCGCTTATGCTTCGCGTCAACTAAAGCTGTATGAGAAAAATTATCCTACTCATGATCTAGAGCTCGCAGCAGTCGTCTTCGCCCTTAAAATTTGGAGGCATTACTTATACGGTGAGTCGTGTGATATTTTCACCGATCACAAAAGTCTCAAGTACATATTCACCCAACGAGAGTTGAACATGAGACAGAGACGATGGTTAGAACTGCTAAAAGACTATGACACTAATATCCAGTATCACCCAGGAAAAGCAAATGTAGTAGCAGATGCCCTTAGCAGAAAGTCAGGTATGATAAATGGCATCAAAGTTCAGGAAGAAATTATTCGGGATTTGGAACGGTATGATATTGAGCTCTTAGTACGCGGACAGAGGGGATACTGGGCTAGTTTGAGGGTAGAACCAGATTTACTCTCTAGGATTAAAGACGCCCAAAAGGATGATGGTGAGATCTGGGCGATCATCCAGAACATTGACCGTCAGACCGAATTTCGCATCGATGACGACGGTATTGTATGGCAGGGTACCAAACTCTGCGTTCCAGAAGATCCTGCTCTTAGAGAAGCCTTAATGACTGAGGCTCACAGCTCTCCGTTCTCCATTCATCCAGGTTCCACTAAGATGTACCATGATCTTAAGCAGCATTTTTGGTGGAGCGGAATGAAGCAAGATGTCGCAACATTCGTTTCCAAATGTCTGACCTGCCAGCAGGTTAAGATAGAACATCAGCGTACCAGCGGGTTACTTCAGCCATTAGAAATTCCAATGTGGAAATGGGACAAGATTTCTATGGATTTTGTTACCGGTTTACCACAGACTCAGCGGCGACATGATGCAATCTGGGTCATTGTCGACCGCTTGACCAAATCAGCACATTTCATTCCTATCCGTAAAGATTTTGCAGTTAGTAAATTGGCAGATCTATTCACCAAGGAGATTGTACGATTACACGGTACACCTTCAGAAATTATATCAGATAGGGACCCTCGATTCACTTCTCACTTCTGGGGAGGCCTGCACAAAGCTTGGGGAACCAGACTCAAGCTCAGCACAGCTTTCCACCCACAGACAGACGGTCAGTCAGAGCGTACCATCCAGACCTTGGAGGACATGCTACGCGCCTGTGCATTAGAATGGACAGGACACTGGGATGACTATATTTGCTTGGTCGAGTTTGCCTACAACAACAGTTGGCATGCTAGTATCAAGCGTGCTCCATTCGAGATGCTTTACGGCAGGAAATGTCGTGCTCCTATTTGTTGGGATCAGGTTGGAGAACGCTTGATTGAGGGACCAGAATTGATAGAAATGACCAATGAAAAGGTCGCCATCGCTAGGGCAAAACTGCAAGAAGCGCGTACTCGCCAGAAGAGTTACGCCGACAGACATCGCAGAGATCTATCATTTTAGACTGGAGATCGTGTGTTCCTCAAAGTATCACCCGCACGCGGTGTCAGACGTTTCGGCCTCAAAGGCAAACTTAGCCCTCGCTACATCGGACCATTTGAAATCCTTGAACGCGTCGGGGAAGTATCGTATCGGTTGGCGCTGCCGCCTCAGCTTTCACACGTCCACAACGTGTTTCATGTCTCATTACTCAGGGGGTACAACTATCACGAGCTTCATAAAGTAAATTATCCACTCAATCAGATTCGGGAGGATTTATCCTATATTGAGGAACCCGAAGCGGTTTTAGATCGCCAGGATCGAGTCATGAGAAGGAAGACCATTCCTTTCGTCAAAATCCTGTGGAGGAACCATACCGAGCGGGAGGCCACTTGGGAAACAGAGGAGTCTATACGGACTTCTTATCCTCACTTTCAGTTTTGATTCGGGTATGTCCTTTCAGCTTTTATTGTCGTTCAATTTATCAGCATTTCAGCCTTTACTTCAGTCAGCTTAAATACCTTGTAATTCGGGGACGAATTCTTCTTTTAGAGGAGAAGAATTGTAAAACCCAGTACGCCGCATTTTAATTCGGGGACGAATTATTCGGGGACGAAAATTTATAAATACGCGGTTTATTATTTTTTTTACGCGGGATATTTGCCAGCAGCATCTGTTGCGCCGCAACTCATGTGTCTTGCGCCGCAACTCTTGATCCGCAGCACCATGATCTGTAGGCCCTTCAATTGCGCCGCAACTCATGTGTATTGCGCCGCAACTCGTGATCCGCAGCACCATGATCTGTAGCCCCTTCATCTGTTGCGCCGCAACGCATGTGTCTTGCGCCGCAACTCGTGATCTGGGCCAAGCCCGTGTGAAGGAAATAAAACAGACGGGAGAGTATTTTTTTTTCTTTTCTATGCCGACACAAAACACACACATAAGAAAACCCTAAAAATAAAGCACCAGCCGCCAGTTCTTCCTTGTTTTCTGCCATCGACATCTCCCACCATACCATAAGCAGTCGCGAGTTGATTCAAGGAAAAGGTTGGTATTCGTTCGACTTCTGTAAACCCTAACACACGAAGAAGATCATCCTTGATCTTGTTTTATTTATTTTCTATTGATAATTAATCAAGAAACCATATAACTGATTTAAAACATGTTAATGAACGTGGGCTAAGTAAGATTCAGGGGCGGTGTGGTTTAATTCCGTTTTACACACGCAGACCGAGACAAGTTTTGCCTCGGTGGACTCTGTTTTCCATCAGCCGCAACCCAATATGGGTCGGCATGGTTCTGTTAGAGCAGCAGCAACACCAAACGTCCAAACAGGGTACGTTTGGTTGTTTTCTGAAAACATAGCGACAACAGGGATGTGTTTGGGTCTATTTTACAGCAGGGGGTGTTTGGCAGTGGGTTTTAAAACAGGAATTAGGGCTGTTTGGCAAACCGGTTTAGAAAAATTAAGGGTGCGTTTGGGACTGTTAAATCATATTTTTTTTTAAATAAGTTTATTGTAAATAAATATTTTTAAAATGTAATTAGTAAATTAAATATAAACTAGTTTTATAAATATTTAAAAAGGTATATTTAGAAAACGAATTAAACTATGTGAGAACTTATAAATTAAGGAATTTCTATTTTAGCGAAATACTTATTATAGAATTATTTACGACAGATATACATTGTACGTAACCATTAGTATAACGTTAATACATTAAAATAAATTATTTTAATGGTCAGATTTAGCCGTAATTGTACGTATAGAATATCTGAAATAAATATAAGAAACCAATAAGACCAGAAAATTTGATAACGGATACCAGTTAACTTACTCGCGTCTTTTAATTATGTAGCACGCGTGAAGCCCGAGTAGTATTCGTTCAGTCTTCCTTTCAGTCGGTACTGGACTAGAGGTACGGATTCCCGTCCTTTCAGTAAGGACTTCCTTTCTTATGCATGATTAGGATTTCCCGTCTGCAGCCAAATGTTTTCCCCAGTATATGTTTAAAGTTATCAGAAATTATGTTTATAAATAAATAAATTGCCTGAGCCTTATATACAAGCATGATTAGTTTATGTACTAGTTACGGAGGTACCGTAACCGCGGCACTAGAGGCACCGGTGTCGTGACTCACATGCAGGAGAGTGATATCCTGCATCGTCCCACTCAGCTCAGCTTGGCCATTTTATCAGTATTATTAGTGGGGCGTATGGATGCATCCTAGGCTATAGTTACAGTTTAGCAGGTGAATGTGGTGTGTGCTCTACATCCTTCACATTGGAGCTGATCCCTCCACCCAGCACAGTTAATTAGAGGTCACCCCTCTACAGCATGACGAGGTCACCCCTCCAGTTATTCATGCACGGTTGTTACAGCACGTGACCTATATAAGCTCTGGCAAATAAAATACAGTAAATGCATGTTTTCAGAATTTAAAAGTTATATTACAGTATCAGTTATATGAACCAGGTTTTACAGATTTTATGCAAGGTTATACTACATGTTACATATCAGTCTTATAGCTTCATTATTGACTTCTATTACCTTACCTTTCAGTACATTCTTATCATGCTATATCCGTTCACTGAGCGTTATGCTCAGCCGTAGTTCCTTTCATGTTTCCAAACGGCAGGTACACAGGGACGATCTTAGGACTTCTAAGAGAGTACGTGCATTTGGATGGGAGCTATCCAGACTCCTTTATTTTATGCATACATTACATTACTTCTCTTTGGTTGTTGGACATTGTTTCGTCCCTTTTCTTTCAGTACTTAGTCTTTATACTTTGGAGCTTATGTTGGACTACCGATGTTTGATTCCGGTATTTTCCGTTTGGTCATTTAATGTTTAATACATTGCCTTGCATGCTTTGATGACACGCCATAAGTACACGTAACGGTCCATTTTCCAAGTGGGGTGTTACAGCTTCTATCAAAATTCTGCCTGGGATTATGATACATTCTGATGGAACCTGAGTGAATATTCACGGAAAAGTAGACATAATTCGGTGTAGGTTCCCTTCTTTATGCGTAAGCTTAGTCATGGGAGGCTGATCGTGAGAACTGTCGAGGATTACTGCGGTAGTAGTTTTCTGAGTGCTAGAAATTTTGTATGTTTGTCACCGACGTCGGTCTTGACCATTTGGTGATGGCCTTTACCTTCGTAGGACTGTCTGAAATTTTTCTTGCTGAAATAGGGTGGCTCAGAATGCCACCATGTTCATCTGAAACTCAAACCTGGAAAGCTGCGTATATAATTTCCTCCTATCGGAGAATCTGCGGGGTCGTGGAAAGATGTTTCTCATGTTCTTCTCTAGAATTTAGCAGATCAGAATGTGATCAATAAATATACTGACGATTTTGTCTGAGAAATATGGGAAAACTTTATTCATAAATTTCATAATATAGCTGGAGAATTAGGGAGCTCAGAAGTATAAAATTAATATTTTAGAGACTGTGATATGCGCAACAGCAGTCTGAAAAACATCATGTTCTTTCTCTCGCCACTAATGGTAGCATGATCAGAAATTGTTCTGGAAAATGTTTAAGACATCGTAGCAGTTCAGATAGACCTGCTATTTCTGGAATGAACATTGATTAAGAATGGTGATCTCGTAAAAATTTTCAGTGGTCGATACATGATCTCATGATACCGGCCTTCTTTCTAATAGACAGAAAACGGTGCACTTCCTGGTGGTGCGCCAAGGCGAATATAGCTCATTCCGATAATTCTTGCAGCAATTACTACGACTCTTTTAACTTAGCTGCAGTCCAGCAACAAGGGTTTTTGAAAACATGTTCTGTTCTTGAGGCAAGCTCGATGTAGAATTCTTTTTCGTGGCTAGAAAGGAATTTTTGAAAAAAACTTTCTGAAATTATGTCCGGGAACTCTAGAGTAATCTGCTGGTCATGAGTTTAAGGAATTTCAGAAGTGAATTTATAACTGGTGGCTAGAAAGTCTTCGTAGTTATGGACTGATAAGTCACACGCTTGTAAAGCAGAAACAACTTGTACTGATTTTTCTGGCAGAAGATATAATGAATATATTTGGGATTTAGTAAGATGGATCTTGTCGTATTTGAAAGGATAACTTTAATAAACATGGTTGATACTATGGAGTCTTTTCTGGCTGGGAGGTCGGTAAATACCTGTTTTAAAATAAAGTTGTCATAGGAATACGTGAAGTAAACATGATAATTTTCACTGAATGTGTTCGTCTGTAACCTCACAGAATGAATACTGCGTGTCTAACCTGAGTAATACTCCAGGGGTGGTGACTGAATTTTTAATGGTCTGATTTATGCATGGCATGACAAAACGGGTATACCCCCTTGGAGGGTACCCTGAGTTTCTGAGAGCCTGATTTAGCAAACATACGGAGTTATGAGTTCTAACTCATGCCTTGAGAAGATATTCGTATGACATGTATCATGACTCGCATCCTGACATGTGCCTTCCGAAATGATACTAGAGACTTGTGTCTTGACTGATGTCTTGACATGTGTTTTAGTAAATAAATCTGAACAAGGCTGAAAATTTTGTAACTACTAGGATTGGCGGACCGCTGTTCCGATGGTTACTTGTGTCTTGACTGATGTCTATATTTCTGGTCACGTCCGTACCGGAGTTCTGATGGTTATTGAATGATTAATTATAAGCACGGTGGTTGTCACTACTACTTTGTTTGTCAAATAATGACGGTCATTATCATGATCGTGATTCATGTAACTATTTTGATGAGTGGCCGGCTGGGTTCCGGTTCTCACTCTTTTGAATGAAAGGTTAGCTGAGTGAAGTGTGACATCTAGCTGAGAAGGTAAAAGCATAGAATGGAATGGTAGTTTCCGATGGTCGAAATTTACTGTTGTCAGAAATTTCAAATTTATAGTTTTCGTCCTTGTTCTGCAGAGTCTTCATAGTATAAACAGCATCTGCATCTTGAGAAATATCCAAAGTATCAGCAGCATCAGCATTTGTGAGGTCTTCAAAGTGTTAGCAGCATCAGTATTTGGTAAAATCTTCAACTCACGAGCAGCATCAACATCTGGTAGAATATCGACAGTGGTCTGAGATTATTGATGATCGATTAGCAATATCCATAGGCTAGGGTACGTGGAGTACACTTGGACTAATGTACATGAAGTACAAAATGAATACTGCATGTGGAGCATATCTGAGACACTGTACATGGGGTACTTATGGAATACTGTACATGGAACTGGTGAAAACTGTATGGAATGATCAATACTGGTGTCACTTGTCTGACATGATCAAGGATTAAATTGATTTAAACGGTAGTAGACTGATCTAAAAATGGGTAACGTGATAGCCCGGTAATTCATGCATTGACTTAATGCTGATTGTATAGAGGTTCAAGAATATGTTTAAACGAAATTTCAACAATGGTCAGCATGACGAAATGCCTGATGAAGGTCAAACATGATTTATTATGAAAACAAAAATGTAACTCTTTAACATGAAAATATCATCACCTTGCTGAAAATGAAATCCTCATAAGGAGACATGAAGTTAGTCAGCATGAAAACGACATTCACGTGAAAGTATAAACTTGACTGGTACAAATAACATAGAAGGGTAATCAACTGAGGTTTAACATCAATTGATGTGGATAGTTATGGTTTAATCCACAGTATTCAAAGTAGGAAGCGTGTGACTAAGTATGGGCGATTTTGTTTCGATCCATACCTGTCAAAATTTTCTAAGAACTGTCATGTATAGAAATGTACAATCTGATACTAAATGTGGTTGGTTGTAGTCCAATTCATATTTGTCAAGATTTTATGAAACGTCATGATATGACAAAGGTGAACAACTATGGATCGGTTCACAAAACAACATTCAACTGAAAAACATGAAATTTGATCTGAACATTGGTGAACGTATATGGGCTGTTCACCAAGTAATATTCGACTGAAAGCATGAATCTGTCAAGAGTAAGGATGAACGCCATTGGGTCGGTTCACCAATACAAAAATCTGAACGGGCAAGGGTGAACGCCTATGGGTCGGTTCACCAAAACAAAATTCGCATAAAAGCACATGCGACTAAATATGGTCAGTCCTGTACCAACCTTTTACTTAGTCAAAAACTTTAAGAAAACCGACTGATAACTGACTGATAAATGCATGAAAACATGAAAGATAACAACGCCAAAATCTGGGAAGTTCCTTGTGACTACCCACTAGTCACAGGTCAAGTTTTAGAGCCTACAGGTCGAACCTATAGCTCTGATACCATAATTGTAACACCCCACTTGGATAAGTGGACCGTTACATGTATTTACGGCGTGTCATCAAAGCATAAGATAAATGTCCTAAAACATTAACTGACCATAAAGGAAATACCGGAATCAAACATCGGCAATCCAAACATAAGCCCAAAACATGAAAAGTAAAATACTGAAGGAAAGGATTAAACAATAATTACTTGTGTCTTGACTGATGTCTATATTTCTGGTCACGTCCGTACCGGAGTTCCGATGGTTATTGAATGATTAATTATAAGCACGGTGGTTGTCACTACTACTTTGTTTGTCAAATAATGACGGTCATTATCATGATCGTGATTCATGTAACTATTTTGATGAGTGGCCGGCTGGGTTCCGGTTCTCACTCTTCTGAATGAAAAGTTAGCTGAGTGAAGTGTGACATCTAGCTGAGAAGGTAAAAGCATAGAATGGAATGGTAGTGTCCGATGGTTGAAATTTACTCTTGTCAATCATTTCAAATTTATAGTTTTCGTCCTTGTTCTGTAGAGTCTTCATAGTATAAACAGCATCTGCATCTGGAGAAATATCCAAAGTATCAGCAGCATCAGCATTTATGAGGTCTTCAAAGTGTTAGCAGCATCAGTATTTGGTAAAATCTTCAACTCACGAGCAGCATCAACATCTGGTAGAATATCGACAGTGGTCTGAGATTATTGATGATCGATTAGCAATATCCATATGGTAGGGTACCTGGAGTACACTTGGACTAATGTACATGAAGTACAAAATGAATACTGCATGTGGAGCATATCTGATACACTGTACATGGGGTACATATGGAATACTGTACATGGAACTGGTGGAAACTCTATGGAATGATCAATACTGGTGTCACTTGTCTGACATGATCAAGGATTAAATTGATTTAAACGGTAGTAGACTGATCTAAAAATGGGTAACGTGATAGCCTGGTAATTCATGCATTGACTTAATGCTGATTGTATAGAGGTTCAAGAATATGTTTAAACGAAATTTCAACAATGGTCAGCATCACGAAATGCCTGATGAAGGTCAAACATGTTTATTATGTAAACAAAAATGTAACTCTTTAACATGAAAATATCATCACCTTGCTGAAAATGAAATCCTCATAAGGAGACATGAACTTAGTCAACATGAAAACGACATTCACGTGAAAGTATAAACTTGACTGATACAAATAACATAGAAGGATAATCAACTGAGGTTTAACCAATTGATGTGGATAGTTATGGTTTAATACACAGTATTCAAAGTAGGAAGCATGTGACTAAGTATGGGCGATTTTGTTTCGATCCATACCTGTCAAAATTTTCTAAGAACTGTCATGTATAGAAATGTACAATCTGGGACTAAATGTGGTTGGTTGTAGTCCAATTCATATTTGTCAAGATTTTATGAAACGTCATGATATGACAAAGGTGAACAACTATGGATCGGTTCACAAAACAACATTCAACAGAAAAACATGAAATTTGATCTGAACATTGGTGAACGTATATGGGCTGGTTCACCAAGTAATATTCGACTGAAATCATGAATCTGTCAAGAGTAAGGATGAACGCCATTGGGTCGGTTCACCAATACAAAAATCTGAACGGGCAAGGGTGAACGCCTATGGGTCGGTTCACCAAAACTAAATTCACATAAAAGCACATGCGATTAAATATGGCCAGTCCTGTACCAACCTTTTACTTAGTCAAAAACTTTAAGAAAACCGACTGATAACTGACTGATAAATGCATGAAAACATGAAAGATAACAACGCCAAAATATGTGAATTTCCTGGTGACTACCCACTAGTCACAGGTCAAGTTTTAGAGCCTACAGGTCGAACCTATAGCTCTGATACCATAATTTTAACACCCCACTTGGATAAGTGGACCGTTACATGTATTTATGGCGTGTCATCAAAGCATAAGGTAAATGTCCTAAAATATTAACTAGCCATAAAGGAAATACCGGAATCAAACATCGGCAATCCAAACATAAGTTCAAAACGTGAAAAGTAAAATACTGAAGGAAAGGACTAAACAATGTCCAAATAAGCAGAATAATGTAAGTACATAAAGTAAGAAGTCTGGATAGCTTCCATCCAAATGCACATGCTCTCAGAATCCTAAGAGCGTCCTGATGTACCTGCCGTTAGAACATGAAAGGGAACTACGGCTGAGCATAACGCTCAGTGAACGGATATAAAGCATGATAAGGAATTACTGAAATGAAACAGCTGATGAAATACAGGAGTTGTAAGACTGATAAGTAAAGTTGCAGCGGAAGTCTATGTATAATTTGTAAAGTATGATTTATAAATAATAAAGATGAACTGTTATCTGTTAAATCTGAAAACATGCATTTACTCTATTTTAATTGCGAGAGCTTATATAGGTCATGTGCTGAACAACGGTGCATGAATAACTGGAGGGGTGACCTCATCATGCTGTAGAGGGGTGACCTCTAAATAACTGTAGAGGGGTGACCTCTAAATACTGTGTTGGGTGGAGGGATCAGCTCCAATGTGAAGGATGTAGAGCCCACACCACATTCACCCTGATAACTTGTAAACTGATAAGCCTAGGATGCATCCATACGCCTCACATGACATGATAATAATAATGGCCAAAACGTGAAGGGACGATGCAGGATATCACTCTCCTGCATGTGAGTCACGACACCGGTGCCTCTAGTGCCATGTTTACGGTACCTCCGTAACTAGTACATAAACTGGTCATGCTTGTATATAATGCTCAGGAAACTTATTTAGTTATTAACATGATTACTTATAAGCTTAAACATATACTGGGGGAAAACATTTGGCTGAAGACGGGGAATCCTAATCATGTATAGAAAGGAAGTCCTTACTGAAAGGACGAAAAATCCGTACCTCTAGTCCAGTAACTGACTGAAGAAAGACTGAACGAACACTACTCGGGCTTCACGGAAGCTACAATAATGATAGACGCGAATAAGTTATCTGATTTTATTTAAATTACTGTTCATATTGGCTTTCTCATTTATTTTTTTTATTTCTGGAAATCTGTACCTATATTAACTGATGAATCTGAGTTTATAATAATTCTTTTAATATATGTAACGACTTACCAATAATTACGATACGAACGTATTCTGACGTGATATTAATACTATAATAAGTAACCCGTAAATAATATAAGGTTTCCTAAATTATAAAGTTTTCAAAATCATTTAATTTCTATAATAGCATTATACCTTTTTTAAAATATTACAACTATTTTAATCGAATTCTTTTTAAAATACACTTTAAACATTTATAAAAGTATAATTAACAAAAGGTATAATATAGAAATCTTCATTTTATTTATTATAATTATGTCTCGAGCCTACCGAGATACCCCATCTCGATCGCACTAAGCAATGCCACAACTATATTAAAAATCTGTCTATATGAAATTAGCGACAGAAAAACTGAGTCACTAAAACTGTCGCTAAAAGCGGCCCTTTTAAAACTGCATATATATATAACAATTCTGCAACAGAAAGTTCTGTCGCAAAACTGTCGCTAATCTCATTTTAAATTCACTGTTTTTCTATCCAAAACTTACCTGCTGGTTTTATAAAAGGTGTCTACTAATTCCATAAAAATACTAACTGTTTTAAAACTTCCAAACGCCCCCTTTTTAAAAAAAAATCCCACGGTTGGGTTTTCATGCTTCACGGTTGGCCAAAAGGAAACCGAGCCGCCCTGTGGCCACGGCTGGTCTCTCAGACAGAAATATACCGAAACCCCTTGGTCTTGGTTCCATGTATCAAAACCAAACCCGACACTTCCTTTACTATATTTACATACCCCGATTTGGGTTCCTGTTTTCGGCCGACCAGAAACAAGAAGCACCACCGAGAGTCTAACTCTCGGTTTTTTGATTTCCCAAGACTCGACTCCTTATGTTCGTTTATCATTCTGATTTGGGGGTTTGGTTGCGATTCGTGGCTGGGCACCAAAAGAACCACCGAGACTTAAAAAGTCTCGGCTGGTGCATTCATAAACCCACCGAGACTGAATCAAATAAAATAAAATAGACAAGGGTATTTACCGCGTAATGATTACGAATGAAATCATGAATCAGTGATGAATGAACGAACTGCATCCCTCTTTTTTATAAAAAACTCGGCGGCTACAAAACCCTAGAAATCTTCATTCTTTTTTTTTGTTTTTTGATTATGGCCAAAGGGGTGAACCCCCGTTTCTCCTTACAGTAAAACCAAACGGGCCTAAGCCCATTACCCCTTTCTTCTATATTTTCTTTTTTATAACCGGCCCAACTTATACTTATATAGTTTTCATTTTTTTTAGTTTTCTGAAACGTATTAATTCTGAGTATTTAGTATTCTAATTTTAAATACGGGTTTTACAATTCTTCCCCTCTAAAAAGAATAATTCGTCCCCGAATTAAAGATACGACCATACTGGGTTTTACACACAAGATTTCGGAATATGTGACCAAGATTTGGGAATCACAAGATTTCGGAATATGTGACCAAGATTTCGGAATCACAAGATTTCGGAATATGTGACCAAGATTTCAGAATCACAAGATTTCGGAATATGTGACTATGATTTCGTAATCACAAGATTTTGGAATATCTGACAATAATTTCGGAAAACACAAGATTTCGGAATATGGTGCTGAAGAACCGGATCTCGGATAAAAGACGACTAGTACGAGAATTTGTCACCAAAAATGATCCAAACGCCCAAAATTTTTGTGATTTTGACCAAAATAAATAACCCAAATCACTACCAAAACTATGTAGATGATTTCTATAAAGATTAAACCATAAAAAACACACAAAAAAAGTTGGACGCAAGGGTTTTTAGATCAAAACACATGAAATTATTACCCAAACAAACACATAAACAAAGCAATCATCCCATGGCTCTTGATACCAATTGTAGGTCTACGTAATCCTTAGATTATCTAAACCTTGGAATGATTACAAGAGGGAGAGATAGATGAAGATCTAGAGAGAGAAGGTAGAGAGATGTTGGAGAGAATAAGAGAATATTAGATTGATGTGTGTGAAAATGTGTGAACCAACCCCTCCTAACATGCTAGGAGGGGGTATATATAGCCCATCCTATATGTGGGTTTGATGGGTTATATTACTAGATCACGAGCCCATACTAGATGTATCTCGTTGGAGTGACCGATCATTTCTAAATACGTAAAAACGTATTTCCAACACAATGTAAAGGTTATAAATTAACGATCGTTTAGTTTATTATTACATCGTTAGTCCTTTATATTTACGACACTTTATAATAAACTCAAAATTCGCTTTTTTAAAGTTATCGTTTCTATCTTTTACGTCTGATTGTTACCGTTTTCGTTTGTTCTTTCGTTTTGGTCTGTTTTTACAACATTCGTCCTTCTTTTATCGTTTCGTCCATTTTTTAAGTTTTCGAGCCCTTCTGCCCGTTTGTGTCCTTTTTATGGCTTTTAACTGTTTTCGTCAGTTTTTTACCGTTTTCGGATTTTTTTTCCATTTATGGCCCTTTTTGCTAGTAAAAAGCTGTTGAAAATGATATCAAACAGTAAAAAAATAGCCGAAACTGACAAAAACATTAAAAAAAATGGTCGAAAACAATATCAAACACACTATAAAAGGTCGAAAACGGTAAAATAGACAAAAACGACAAAAACAGACCGAAACGATTAAAAACCGAACGAAAACGGTAAAAATCACACGAAAAGGTAGAAAACGGTTTAAAACTGTAAGAAAACGAATTTTGAGTTTATTATAAATTTCGTTATTATAAAGGACAAACGATGCAATAATAAAGTAACGGTCGTTAATATATAACCTTTAAATTTGTTAATTGTCCCAAAATTGCAACAAGAAAAAAGATAGGTACCTTAAATTGAGAAGAAAAAAGTTAAGTACCTTTAATTGAGTTTTGACAAAATATGAATACCTTTTTATGCAATTTGCCTTTCTTATATTGGTGGTTGAAGGTTGTAAATGAATGAAAGAAAAAGTGAGTCATCACGATAAGCAATGTTTTTAAACCCGGTTTGACCCGGCCGGTTCAGCCGATTGAACCGGTTCTGACCAGAAAAACGGGCCAAATCGAACCGGTTCTTTACTTTTTGAAAACCCAGTTCAAATCGGCGGTTTTTTGAAACTCGGATCAACCCGGGTTTAGAAAACCGGCCGGGTTTCCTGTTTCTATAGATTTTTTAAATTAAAAAAGGATATAGTACATAGTCTACTCTTAATAATTACTCCACCTACCACCAAATTCAATATCACCACTTTCACTTTGCACTACGCACTCGTCTGTACACTCATATCCTTTAATTGCAACTAGGGGTGTGATTCGGGTTGACCTGGTCGGGTTCGGGTCAATTCGGGTCGGGTCAAGTCGGGTCAAGGGTAAAAAATATATAACCCGAACCCGAGCCTAATTAGAACTCGGGTCACTCGGGTTCGAGTCAATTCGGGTCGGGTCAACTCGGGTCGGGTCAACTCGGGTTCGGGTCAACCCGAGTTTAAGGAAAATGTGTAAAAAGTGGCTAAATTAAGTAATAATACAATGTAAAAAATGTAAGTTTAGTCGGGTCAAGTCGGGTTGGTCGGGTTCGGGTCAAGTCGGGTCGGGTCAATTCGGGTCAAGGGTAAAAAATATATAACCCGAACCCGAGCCAATTAGAACTCGGGTCAATTCAGGTCAACCCGAATACACTTTTGGACCCGAGTGACCCGACCCGAATATGATTATTCGGGTTCGGGTCGGGTCAACTTTTTCGACACCCCTAATTGCAACAAAAAATACATATTGATATAACGACGATGAAAACAGAGTGGTTCAAGAAATAATCCAACCAACCAAAGGTAGAAGGTTCAAGAAATAATTCAATCTAAGATTGAGCAATGGTAAATATTTGTGTTCTTATTGTCATATTTTTATCATAATAATTATAATTTGTGTTCAGATCATATAAAACTTTATGTGTTTCTGATCTTTTATTTTTTGTTTACTGGTTTTTTTCTGTTTATTACAATAAATATAGCGATTGAACACTTGAAGATGGGTGTTTGGACATGTGCACATAAACCGGGTTGACCCGGCCGTTCCCCTGGTTGGCCCGTCGACCCGGTGCCTCAGCCGGGTAGATCATTGACCCGGTTTTCAAAACATTGACGATAAGGATAAGTACAGCTCTTTATTTTGTTGACTTCTTAAAATAATAAAAAACAAAAAAAACGGTTGGAATTGTCCATCGGGTTGAACCAGGTTTCCAAAAACACTCGGGTCATACTGTGAGACCCCAAAATCAGGAAAGGAAACACGTAGGCAGCAAGGGGTGCCACGTCATGGTACAAGAAACAATGAAATATTGTTGACACAAAGTTGACACAAAGTTGACATGATAAAAACATATGCATCACATCATAAACATCAGAGTTTTTAAACAAATGTTACAGAGTTTTATAAACGGTAAAATCTATTATTTAATTATGGTTTTGTAACATATAGTTATCAAGAATATATGATAAACTTCTGACAGTTTTTACCAAAATCAAAGTTTAAATATACACAGAAATATCCAAGTTGCGATAATATCTTGCGGGCTTCCATCCAAGCAAAGCTAAGTATTAATACCTAAGATTAAACATGTAAAATCGTCAACACAAAGTTGAATGATATTCATAGGTTTAGCAGTAAAGGTGTGGAACACAAGCATACATTTGTAAAACAAGAAATAGGGAAAATGGTTATGTACATTAACCATAGTCCGAAACCATTATTATTGCTATTTTCAATTCATGGACTGAAGCTTAACATCAATGTAAGTTCCTTTAGGGAGTATTCAGCACTAATACTCAAGTAAAAAAAATCAAATGTTAAGTGCGTAAATGGTTAAACAACCGCAACATGGGACGGGGATAGTCAATCCTGATGGATCCACCCACAACATTCGCGCTTAGCAACACAAGTAAATTAACGGTTCATGATCAAGAGAGCAAACCTAGGGGCTATAGACTAAAAGCAATAATATCAATGAAAACTGTTGGAAAGCATACAAGTTATGGATAGCATACAAGTTTTGTATAACATACAGTTTTTAAATGGATGTGTTCCACCATGTAAAATCTCACCCCGCGTTTAGAAACAATGTGCAAGTAGTAAAAGGGGCTATGAACTCACCTTATCCACGAGGTAAGTGAATCACGGAACTCAGAAGCTGAGTAGAAATAATAGTGGTAAGACGATCGCCGACGATATGGATGCCCGGTAAACACGAAAGCCGCAACCTACCAAATAAGGTGCGCACTAGATTAATAATTGACTCAAGTATAAACCATACTTAATAACATAAAACTCAACACTAAAAAATCATGACAAACTCGAAAGAACAACAATGCAAGTGGTACTACAATACCCTTCTATATGTTCACTTTATTAAACTACTTTCTCGATAAAATCTGTCGGCACATACCAAATGTACAAACTCATTTCTCTTAGTTAGACAACTCGGATTTTTATGAAACTTGGTAAAAAAAACTCAATCATAACCTGAATATAACTCAGTTTAAATTTCATCCAATGATTTACAGTTTAGAACCACTTGCTCAACACATTTCTAAACTTGAAAACCGGAAAGATTTGAACACTTGAATCGTGAAACCATTTTGACATTTCTAACCAATTCCGTTTGCAAAATCGCCACTTGACTTTGAAAATAGACTCATAACCCTAGGTTTAGAGCCTGAGCACAGCCCTTGACCATTTGTAAAACTCATTTTATAGTCCCCGAGATTCGATCCAAATATCGACGACAAATTCGAATTGTGTCGATACTCGTCTCCCGTTACACGAATAATCAAACTATCGTAACTTCTTCCTATTTTTGAGTTAGAAGGCCTACTTTATACCAAAACGAGCGTCTTGACAACCAATATAACTATATCCTCTCATCTCAACCTATATTTAAACTTGAACCCAGGAAAAACAGCCCTAAACCTGCTGGTCAAAAATATACTTTAGAAAATTACATTAGATCATCATTTTGACACATTTTAACAAATCCTCCACTCCTAATATTGACCAAACATCATTATAAACAATCCTTATAAACCAATATCACTTGCATGTTACTTATAACAAAATTAAAATCAAAAATTTAAACTTTTCATTATTAAAACAACATAATCATGGTAAGATCATCACATGCATGATCTTAAAATACTTCCACCAACCCTAGTTCATAACAAAAATTAAAACTCAATGCATGTGGATAAAATTTGTACCAAAAAATTCACCTTTTGATTTGTAACATGGGACTTTGTTTAGTTTTTATTGATTCAAGCTTGAAAATCAAATCATGGTGTCTTTAGGGGTATTGTGGCTCACGTCTAAGAAAGAAAAAGAGGGAGGGAGAGAAAACTTTATTAGTGTGTGTTTTTGAATGAGAGAAATGAGAAGAAAATGGGTGGATTTTATATATATAGTGGGGTGGAGGGGTAATTTTTGTCAATTGTGTAATCTTTTGGACTAAAATGAAATTAAATAGTTTAAAGGATAGAAAATGACTATTAGTAAATTTTGAAAATATTTACGAGATTCGGGTTTCGTAAAAATATTTTTTCAAAAGTTAAAATGCCTCAAAAATATGATAATATGGTTTTCCGACACGACTTAACACGTCATTAAAAAGAAAACATTGAGAACGTCAAACATCGAAAAAATTGTTAATGAAACGTAAAATATCAGGCATCCGTCGGTATCGCGGTCACTAGTAGTTCTCGTTACTCGTTGATTTGAGTAAACTTTTGTAAAATGCACGCAGGTGCTTTTAAATCAAAAACTTTGATTTAAATAAATATGGAAAAATAAAATAATAAATTTTATAATTCCAAATAAAGTATTATCAATGATTAGAAAAATACTTAAAATATAATTCATTAAAATTATCAAGATCTCAGGATTTAATATAAAGAATACAAGAAACGTAACATGTTGGAAAATTCAAGAAACATGAATAAAAGAATAAAATAATACCGGAAAAAATACGCGTTCTCACAATCGACCCCCCCTAAAGGAACTCTGGTCCCTCAGAGTTCTACTGGAGACGGAAGAAGATGCGAACAAGTGGAGATATATAGTTTACAACTCATTCATTGCTTCCCAGGTAATTTCTGCACCACGATGTACCTTAACAATTAGAATTCACTACGCTTCAGTTTCTTAATTCCTTTTCCTGTAAATTTTTAAACTTAGATTAAAATAATGACCTTTCAGTACAGAGAAATATCAAGAGATAGAATGAACACAATTATTTCTTAAACGGACAAGATGCGCTAAAATGAATCAAGATTGTTAATCAACAAGGAATCGCAAATCGTGCAACTATAAAACATGACAAATCTTAAAACGTAACAATCTATTTACTAGAGAAATAAAGGGGTAATATGAATTACATATAGACATTTGAATTACAAGTTGTCACAATTATCTGTCTAGGATTTGGTATTACTTTCAAACTCAGCTTAAGTATTTTCTTGATAAGAAATTCAAAGTAAAAGTAACTCAGTTCAAATAATTATTTCAATCAGCTTAAGAGCTTTTGGATGACTGTATGAAATTATTGTTAAAAACTCAGGTTTATCGTTACCATTAGAGAAAATCAAAATTCCAAATTATTTAGAATCATTGTTAGAAATTATAAGTTAAATCTATAATTTCATTAGATTGAAAATCAAGTATGATACAATCAAATACTTTAAAAGATAAAGCTTGACATCCTTTTAAACACTAGTTAAAATCTACCAAAGAGGATGTATAGATCCGACATTTAAACTTAAAACGGGTATTTTGGTAATTTAAGCACTTGATAAAATGTGTAAAACGTTCTTATAAATTTAGAATAATTTATAGAAATCCATAAAGGCGTCCAATGCCTCAAATGGTAAACATGTGACATATCCGAGTTTTCAAAATGTGACAAGATAGCAAACGAGTATGAAACGAATAATAATCAATAATTAGTATACGAACAATAGCACGAGGGGATAAAACGTAATTCGTACAAATTCTTAACGAACATGATAGAATAGATGCATCGATGGTAAGGACAATAAGAAACAAAGGATTTAGCGAATGATTAATTCACGAGCATGGTTGGTGTCCCCAACATCGGCTTATTAAGTTCTTGGTGGTCTATACACGATCGAAAGAGAAAAGCCACACAATAAATTTTCGAATCAAAAACAATTCTTAAGAAGTCACTTGAGAGTAATTCCAGCACAATGGAAAACATTAGCAATGAGAGAGCGAAGTCAACACATGTTCACACGAACGAATTTCAAGACGATAGAGTCTAACACACATCATGACAAATACACGAAATCTTTGTTCACTTCCAGTCATAAATCACTATTCGCGTCCGGAGATGTTTTGAAGGTCTACCAAAATAGATAGAGAAAGTTGGTCGATGTAGAAGTATAACAACATTGAAACTTTCAAGTCTGGTATCAATAGTAAGAAATTAGACGAGTGGTAACGAGAATTATGTCACGAAGGAAGATGAGGTAACAAGTAAAACAAAGATCGTTGAGTAAGGAAATATGTGCTTGAGTCATGTACTTTGTTCAAGAAAAGATAGGGGATCATATGTGTATGTCGCGAACTGGTGCTACTCGCATAAGATGTAAAAGTTTTCAAAACTTTATTTTATCTAACTTTTTAAGGAACATAATTAAAAAGTTGGTTCTTGGTCAAATATTTAAGGTGACTACTATTCGGCCTCGCATGGCTCCTTCTAAATTATGCATGGGTGATCAGGCCATGCATAATTTAGGACTAACAATGTGATGCTCAGCTTCTTCAAACCAGTATTACATGTCATATGATTTAAAATATGTATATAATGCCATTTGTAAAAACAGGATTCAAAATAATTTATGAAACGTTCTCGAGAGTAAGTAATTTGTGAAAATACATTGTAAAAATAATGTCAAATATCTTTATAAAGTAACATTCAAGTATTTTGTAAAGGCTGAGTAAAACATTTTGTAAAATGGGTTATGATACTTTTCACAAGTAAGTAATTGGCTAAATATTTATATCCAAAATTTTAATGTTACAACAATTCTTTTTATGACCAACACTGAACAATTTGCATAATAATTCGCAAACAATACTAATTTAAGTTTATATGGTGACATGATGATATTTTATAAAATAGCGAGTCGTTTAAACGAGGCTAGTAATGAGTAGTTCATAGGACAGTCGATGAAATGGTTACAAGGTGATAAGATTTCAAAGGTTTAGCCGGAATTGTCATGAGACACGTATTAAAATGATGAAGAAAGATGTGTAAACGAAAACTTCAAATCTTGACTCAAATCAGTGGTACAATGGAAGAAAAGAAAGATAATATATAATGACAAATAAGTCATGTATAAAAGAAAGGATAAATAAATCCATATGCGCTCACATCGTAATTTATTTTACATAAAATGCTTTTAAGAAAGTAAAACATCAGTTCCCAAATAGTACAACTACACCGAGAAGTTTCTATTTTAGGAAAGCTTAGGAATTTAACACGTAAATAGTGACGCATAAAAATGTACACATTTTTCGAAACATATAGTTCATCATTGGTTTGTCAAATCACTTGGTTCCAAAAGTTCAAGATATATGTATGTATGACCGAACTCAAAGTTACTATTTTTAAACATTTTCAAACGCAATCAATGTTTGGTAGTTGTAAAATCTCATTTGTTAAAGTTTTACGAGCTCAAACGAACTAAAAAACGCTTCAAATCATATTTTTAAATTATATCAGCTTTGACTGTTAAGTTTGACTTTTGGGGTCTGACCAGACCAATTGACTCGCTAAATGATATTTTTAAGACTCGAAGCCTAAGGCAAGTAGGTGCAAAACGATGTTTTGAACAACTTTCTAGTTTTACTCGAGACTTGAAACGGATAAAAAATGGACGAAAATGCCCTCGCATCAAATCTGTCAACAAAATAATATTTTAGAAATACGCAGAAATAAGTTCTTAAATTTTACAATTTCAAATGAGCGGAGCTTGCTCGTTTTTAATATTTACGGGTCGAATTTTTATGTCCTAAACGAACGTCTCAACAAGTAGAAACATATTTTTATGTCTAAAGTTTATAAAAATATTTTCTCGACATCGTTAAATTACATGTAACTTTTCCGCAGAAAGTATATTTTTCAACACATCTTGAAATTTAATCAAACTTAATAACGACCCAAAATTTATGTACACACATGACTTGTGGATTCCACAAAGACGAAAGAGAATAGATTGTATAATTAAGCATATAAAGAAAAACATAGTATAAAAATGGTTCAAGAATACAAACGATAATCTAAGAAATAAAAAACGACACATGACATCCGTGTCTTAGATTTCAAGATGAAATGTAGGAAGGTCTCTTGGCTGCGTGATTTTCCAAAATCACAAGACATACCGAAAAGAAATGGAATATTAACGGGTTGCATTCCCGGAGCGAGGAGGTTTAATAAAAAAGGGAGGATACACGTTTATAGAAGTAGAATCGTATTACAAACAAGCGCCACATAATAGAGGATGAATTACAAGATGACGATGGTGTTTTCAAGGTACAAAGGGACGTTGTAATTCGAAGTCGAAACGTAGAATGGTGAATGAAGTAATAATTAATCGATATACAAGTGTAGCGTAAAACGATAACGTAAAGGTCAATCAAGGTTACGAAAACCCTCGATATTATTCAACACGGATTTAAGGAATGCTTTGAGATGTGTGACCACACGGTGTCCTTTAGTCTTTTTCGAAGACATGTTGAGCTACACAATGGTCGACAAACTAATTTTCAAGGCATCCAATCACAAATGGTCGGAAAAGAAGTTGGATATCTAAAATGATATCTTAAAGGAGTTAAACAATGAAAACAACACGCACGGTAGTAATATGAAAATCAGAAGTTTCATCGAAAGCAACACTTATTTAATCCCGAACAATGATATCACGAGAATATGCACAAAAAGTGAGTCAAGAAAAATAAACGATTTAAAACGAACGAGTATGTGAGGTCAGTCGTATCACGCATAAATGAAATAGCAATAGTACTTAGAAAAGTGAGTATGAAAAGTCGGCAGCAATACGCGCTCCGAATACAAGTATGAATGTCCTAACAATATAAATTTATTGTAACAAGATCAATTCACAAGAACAAGAATTCAAGAAATGTAGTAAGAGCATATGTAATCAAGTAATATTCAATGATAATTCATGGAGCACAAGAGATTTGGAAAAAAGATAGTAATTATCGTCATGAAGGTATTGTAATATTTCAAAATGTAATCAAGAAATGAAATATTACAACGATAATTAAAAGTAAACAATAAGGATTAAAGAGTTACCCGCGCAGATATCGAACAACAATGGCAGATTCTGTGTTTGACACTTAGAAAACATGAAATATTTGAACATTCGGTTATAAACTAAGTTTTGAAAAACAACTCAGTTCCCTATAACCATCGCTCTGATACCAATATGTGAGACCCCTAAAATCAGGCAAGGAAACACGTAGGCAGCAAGGGGGTGCCACGTCATGGTACAAGAAACAATGAAATACTTTTGACACAAAGTTGGCGTAATAAAAACATATATATTACTTCATAAACATCAGAGTTTTTAAACAAAGGTCCTAGAGTTTTTTTGTGAAAAATCTATTATTTAATTATGGTTTTGTAGCATATAGTTATCAATAATATATGATAAACTTCTGACATTTTTTACCAAAACCAAAGTTTAAATATACACAGAAATCTCCAAGATGCGATAATATCTTGCGGGCTCCCATCCAAGCAAAGCTAAGTATTAATACCTTGAGATTAAACATGTAAAATCGTCAACACAAAGTTGAGTGATATTTATAGGTTTAGAGCATTCATTTGTAAACAAGAAATAGAGAAAATGGTTATGTACATTAACCATAGTCCAAAACCATTATTATTGCTATTTAGTTCATGAACCGAAGCTTAACATCAATGCAAGTTCCTCTAGGGAGTTTTCAACCATAATACTCAAGTAACAAATCAAATGTTAAGTGCGTAAATGGTTAAACAACCGCAACATGGGACGGGGATAGTCAATCCCGATGGATCCACCCACAACAATCACGCTTAGCAATACAAGTAAATTAACGGCTCATGATCAAGATAGGAAACTTAGGGGCTATAAACTAAAAGCAATAATATCAATGAAAACTGTTGAAAGCATACAAGTTATCAATAGCATACAAGTTCTGGATAGCATACAATTTTTAAATGGATGTGTTCCACCATGTAAAATCTCACCCCGCGTTTAGAAACAATGTGCAAGTAGTAAAAGGGGCTATGAACTCACCTTACCTACGAGGTAAGTGAATCACGGAAGTCAGAAGCTGAGTAGAAACAGTAGTGGTAAGACGATCACCGACGATATGGATGCGCAGTAAACACGAAGCCGCAACCTACCAAATAAGGTGCACACTTTATTAATAATTGACTCAAGTATAAACCATACTTAATAACATAAAACTCAACATTACAAAATCATGACAAACCCGAAAGAACAACAATACACGTGGTACTACAATACCCTTCTATATGTTCACTTTATTAAACTACTTTCTCGATAAAATCTGTCGGCACATACCAAATGTACAAGCTCATTTCCCTTAGTTAGACAATTCGGATTTTTATGAAACTTGGTGAAAAACTCAATCATAACCTGAATAAAACTTAATTTAAATTTCATCCACTGATTTACATTCTAAAACCACCTGCTCAACACATTTCTAAACTTGAAAAACAGGACAGATTTGAACACTTGACTCGTGAAACCATTTTGACCTTTCTAACCAATTCCGTTTGCAAAATCGCCACTTGACTTTGAAAATAGACTCATAACCTAGGTTTAGAGCCTGAGAACAGCCCTTGATCATTTGTGAAACTCATTTTATAGTCCTCGAGATTTGATCCAAATATCGACGACAACTTCGAATTATGTCGATACTCGTCTCCCGGTACACGAATAATCAAACTATCGTAACTTCTTCCTCGTTTTGAGTTAGAAGGCCTACTTTATACCAAAACGAGCGTCTCGACAACCACTATAACTATATCCTATCATCTCAACCTATGTTCAAACTTGAACCCACGAAGAACAGCCCTAAACCTGCTGGTCAAAAATACACTTTAGAAAATCACATTCGATCATCACTTTGACCCATTTTAACAAATCTCCCACTCCTAATATTGACCAAACATCATTCTAAACAATCCTTATCAACCTATATCACTTTCATGTTACTTATAACAAAACTAAAATAAAAAATTCAAACTTTTCATTATCAAAACAACATAATCATGGTAAGATCATCACATGCATGATCTTAAAATACTTCCACCAACCCTAGTTCATAAAAAATTAAAACTTAATGCATGTGGGTAAAATTTGTACCAAAACATTCACCTTTTGATTTGTAACATGGGACTTTGTTTAGTTTTTATTGATTCAAGCTTGAAAATCAAATCATGGGGTCTTTAGGGGTGTTGTGGCTCATGTCTAAGAAAGAAAAAGAGGGAGGGAAAGAAAACTTTATTAGTGCGTGTTTTTGAATGAGATAAATGAGAAGAAAATGAGTGGATTTTATATATATAGTGGGGTGGAGGGGTAATTTTTGCCAATTGTGTAATCTTTTGGACTAAAATGTAATTAAATAGTTTAAAGGGTAGAAAATGACTATTAGTAAATTTTGAAAATATTTACGGAATTCAGGTTTCGTAAAAATACTTTTTCAAAAGTTAAAATGCATCAAAAATATGATAATATGGTTTCCCGACACGACTTAACACGTCATTAAAAAGAAAACATCGAGAACGTCAAACATCGAAACAATTGTCAATGAAACGTAAAATGTCGGGCATCCGTCGGTAACGCGATCACTAGTAGTTCTTGTTACTCGTTGATTTGAGTAAACTTTTGTAAAATGCACGCGGGTGCTTTTAAATCAAAAACTTTGATTTAAATAAATATGGAAAAATAAAATAAGAAATTTTATAGTTCCAAATAAAGTATGATCAATGATCAAAAAAATACTTAAAATATAATTCTTAAAATTATCAAGATCTCAGGATTTAGTATAAAGAATACAAGAAAACATAACATGTTGGAATTCAAGAAACATGAATAAAAGAATAAAATAATACCGGGAAAAATACGAGTCCTCACACATACTGGGTTTCAGCTAGTCAAAAAACCGGTTTAATTTGACCCGCTTTTATGTCTGGAACCTGGCGAACCGGTTGAACCGGTCGGTTTGAACCGGGTTTCAAAACATTAGTTTATTCCCTGTACACGTTTTGTAATCAATTTTGAACAAATGTAGTTCAATTTTGACTTTTTATTAACCAATCAGATTACATCTTTTTGCCTACATGTCAAAATCAAGCAACCTAATTGGTCTAATATTTTTTCACCAACCTCTATATTTCATTAAAACCCTCAAAAAATCAAATTCTTTTAAACTAGTTTTAATGCTCGTGCACGTACGGGACTTGAATATAAAGGATAGATTAAATAATAATTTCGTTATTGCGATTTTATGTATTTTATATATGTTTTTAAAAAAAAATCTAACGTTCATATGTTTTATTATATTGTTGTTTTACTGTGCGTGTAAATTAATATAAACTTATCTTAATTTTTATTTTTCGAATTTCATACTCTTTTTACTTTTGATGTTTTTATTCTAAATAGTTATATCTTAATTATTAATCAACAAACCATTTACATCAACTTTACACGTACACGACTTATAAATTCATGATTTTCTAATGTTTAATAGTATTTTATAAAACAATATTAAAATTTTAGTATTTAAATAGTTACGATGTCTATGGACCCATGAGTTTTACTTGATTTTTCATTATGATAACATTAATTGATATTTTGTATAAATATTTGTTGCACAAAGGATTTGACATTGTGTGAGTAACACATAACGACCTTGAATAAATACATGTTGTTGTAATATGTAGAATTTCGTCTATTCATTTTCATCTTACACCGATGTCTAAGGTACTGCATTTATTTTGATATTTATATTCATGTTAATAATAATTTACATAAATTATTGCTTGACTTTGTTAAATGTCAAAATATAAATATTTGTATTTTTATATGAATACTTATATTCAACTTATTTATTGATTTATTTAATGTAACATATATGTTGTATTTTTAAAATATAAAGTTTAGAGGGTATAAAGTTTAAGGGGGTATTTTGTTTATTTTATAAACTTACAAAAAAATATAGAAAATTATAAGTTTACACTTAAATCCATCTAATTTATTTAAAATTCAATCACTAAAGTTTTCCTTTTTTAAATTTTTATTTTCAAACCCCGTGGATTAGTCGGCCAATGAGTCGGAAATCACGGTTACCAAAAAAAAAATAATAAATAAATAAATAAATAAATTTATTTTCAGAAATTTGACACATATAACTTTGTGTTTTTATATCAAAATCTTCCACAAAAATTTTTTATTTTAACTAAATTAATTTGACTTTTCTCCACCAATCACATCGCTCAATTTTGCTTATATGTCAAAATCAAACCATTTGATTGATCCAATTAATTTTTCTACAGCCTCCACTTTTCACTAAAATTCTCAAATAATCTAATTCTTTTATTATATAAAAGAAGATTGGGCGCTCGAAAAGTTGCATTAAATTCTTCCTTTCATTAACTTTGCGGCAAAAGATGCGTCATTTGTTTTAGTTGGTTGGTCAGAAAGGTTTGGGACCTCGGTGAAAACTAAGAGCATCCACCACTACGGTAGTTTAAGAAGAGCCTTATAAAATGATGAAGAGCTTGTAAAGTATAATGGAGATAGATTTATAAATAGGTTTATAATGTATAGATCTAGAATTTTAGACTTTTTCAAAGTTTAATACATGTGTAAATTTTGAAAATTTATACACTTGAATAGGTTTAATTGTTTAAACATAGAGCAAGAAGGTTTATCAAGTCAAAACCTTTTATAAATTAATGATTTTTTTAAATTTTGAACATTTTAAAAAGTTCACCATCGTGAATACTCTATACTTTATAATATGTTGCTTTAATATGTATGCGTATTGCATGCTTCCTCTTATAAATCTTTTTTAATGAAAAACATAATTTAGTTCGTAGTTCTTACCGACACGATATAAACAATACTTGTTCATACATCACGCTTATGACAATTGATCTACAATTGTCAAGTTTCAATAAAAGAGATATCAGTGCGTAAATTATATGAAAATTAAACCGAAACCACCCTAATAGATAATTTAGTTACTACTTTTTTAAACTTATTATATCTATCGATATAGTAAAAGAAACGAAAAGACAAAAAAAGACAACTAACTTAGTAGAAGAAACTAACAAAGCAAGTAAACGACACTATGATATAAAATTTATTAGTTTTTATATCGTATACACAAAGAACTTAAAAAAAATATCAAGTTTTGCTCTACTTAAATAATATAAATTCACTTCAATTATTATGGTTTGAATTCAATTATACCATGTAATAATGATTGAATAATTTTGTTTTAAAGTTAAAACTTTATACAATTTATAAAATGAAGAATTTGTAATTTTGTATATTATTTTATTAAAGTATATTGAATTTTAATACCTACATTGTTTAATATTGATACACGCACGAGTTTTACATAATTATTTCATTATGTGTTAATATGGATTGATTCTTTATATAGATCTTTGTTTCATAAATGATTTGACTTTGTTAATTGAAATTTTAGTTATATTCAAAGATGAGCATTTCGACCCGAATTTTGAATCTGAACTCGAATCATACCGGAACCGTACCGATTCCCGGTACCCGAGTCCCGTTCAGTACGGTACCGGGACCACGAAATTAGGTGAAAATAATTCGGGACCACTAATTCGGTAGGGGACCGATACCAAATCGTAAAATTTCCAAAAGATACCGAAAAATCCCGATTTCCCGGTACTGGTACCGATATCCGGTACGGTACTGATATCCGAATCCCGTTTGGTACGGGATCAATACATAACTTTTTAAATCGAAAAAAAATCAGGAGCACTAAATCGGGACTAGTTCAGGACGATATTGGTACCGAGGTCATCCCTAGTTATATTGTATAGAGATTATGTGTGTTTAGTAGCATATATCACATAATGAGTTTGAAAAAATATGTAGTCGTAGTAATATCTACAATCCCGTACACTAACTATTGAGTTTGTATGTTCATTATGATATTAATTTACATGTTAATAATTACGTTGATAACATTACTTGATTTTGTTAAGTGATAAAATAAAAATGTTGTTGAGAATAAATCTCATTTCATCACGGAGGTCCATGACAATAGTTTACGTAAAGTGACAATGGTCGCATACATGAGGTGTATTGGTGGTAGGAATATCACGATGAGTGACGTGTGAGGGGGGGTTTATGAGATCTCTAAGACGTTCAACCTCATCTGGGTGCATGTTGATCATGTCATTGAAGGCATATCGATGATTTAGCTCATCGATGTGTGCTTGCCTTTGTTGAGCGGGCAAAAGCACACTCATGGGTGAGCAACGTGAGTGTGTAGTGGGAATGTAAGGCTCGATTGGAGACGACTCAAACCACGGTGAGTTGTGTATTCCCATGAAGGAGGGAATATATGGAGAGTCCCCCGATGGTAAAGAGAGGCCATAAATCGGTTGAAGATCTAGTGAATAGGGTGTTCGAGATATGTGGTTAAAAGTGGATTAGGATGGTTGGGAGAATATAGGAGCGGGAAATCTAGGTGAGGCTTCTTCATTTTCGTCTAAAAATGGATTTGGTGAAGTTAGAGGTGTTGCAAATAGCTCCATAGGTTGGAGATTGGCACTCCTACGAATAGTTAAGGTGATTTTAGGCGTGTGAGTTGGTGTTGGAGGTGGAGTGGTAGCAATTGGTGTTTTGGTAAGTGGAGGTGTAATCAGAGATCTAGGTTGTTGAATAAATGCTCCTAGATTTTGTGGGATTTTTCCCGGTTGGGTGAAGTGATATTAGAAGATTGGTTTGGTGATGGTGGTGAATGAGTTTGGCTGATGGTACAACATTGCTTGACTCTTAATCGGATAGTGGCTTTGGATTTTGTGATTTGGGAGGTGCTTTTAGTCATGATGATAATGGAGAGGCTGAGAGTTTGGTTTAATTAGGGAGAAATGAAGGTGTAGTGAAGTGGATGAAGATGATTGTTCTTAAATAGGTATGTTTGGACAATCAAGAAGTTAATAAATTGAGGTTGGATTGGAGGAAGGAAAAAGATGAAAAGGTGTTAAATTTGCAGTCAAATACTAATACGAGGAGAGCCTTTAGAAATTTCATGCCAAAGTTCTTGTTGGAAAAAGAGTCGTCAAGTGCTTTAAGTGATGTTATGATAGTGTTAAACCGAGCAAATCCCACATCAATTGACGATTCTTCAAGGATAGGAAATTGTTCGTATTGTTGAACAAGTAGATCAATTTTATTACCCTTACTTGTGAGTTTCCTTGATGTGTGACTATAAGTGAGTGCCAAATTTTTTTGGCGGTTTGACACATGAAGATTCTTTCATACTCTTTTTAGGTAGAGCATTGTAAAGCATCATTTTTGCTTCATTATTTTTTGCCAACATTCTTTTATCATCGGTTTGTTTTCGCGTGGAACCGATTCAAATTGGTTAGTGGTGACATTTCTAACCGTTGGTGCATAATCACCTTCAATGATTATATACCAAAGGTCTATATCTTTAGACTTCACATAAGTTTCAAAACGATTTTTCCAGTAAATAAAACCATTAATTTCAAATAGTGGTGGTCTTTGCATAGATTGCCCTTCTTTATAATTTTCAGAATTCATGGATCGATTTAAGTTTTAAAGTACAATATACTTTAAAGATCTTGAGTACTTAGCTCTTGATGACAATTGTAAAAAACTAGAAGGGGTTAAAATATTTTTTTTTGATTAGTTTTAATTACTTTGAAACTTTTTCGTGATTGTGAATAGATGTAGACGAAGTGTGAATAACAAAATTATAGACTTGAAGTAATAAAAAAACAAATCACAATGCACAATAATTTATAGCGGTTCAGCCTACCAAGATCTCACTTATCTTGCCCCTACTTCCACTATAAAAAGAATAAATTTAAAATTTGGATGAGTAGTTAGATTTAAAAATCAAATTATAATTAAGTTCTAATGTAAATATATAATCAATGATCTAAGAGAAAATCTTATATTACATATATAATAATATTTTAATAATTAATATAAGTATTTTATTATAAATAAATTAACAAAATAAATACTACAACAAAATAGAAAATTTTGGTCTACTAAATGCAAATCTTGCAAAATGTGTATCTTAAGATTAAGTGTGTCAAAAAAAGTCTATCCTATTCGAACACGACTAGATACATTTATATCACGTTACTTGAGTTCAAATTTTGATTATGATTAATTGGGTTAATTTAACTAACCCTAATTTTAAATTAAGTCAGATATTGAGTAACTTGTTTTTGTGTAACTCGGGTTGAGATCAACTCGATTGACCTGAGTAAGATTTGTTTTTTTATTTTTCTATTTATAATATTAAATTATATGTAATTTATATTTAAAAAATATTTTATCTAAATTCGGATTGACTCAAAGCTAAATTAATTTAACCAAAGTAAACCCGGTCCCAACCAAAGTTCAAATCAGATCAAATTCAAGTTACATATTTTTAGCCTTAATCCAGATTAGACTTGACTCAATTAACACGAACTCAATCAACCTAGCTCGATTCCCACCTCTACCAAGATACCTTACTTTGCACATGCCATAATTTTAGCATTGATACCCGAGGTTTAAGATTCGCTTTTAAACCAAAGATATAACTTATCTTTTAGTCCCTAATCCTAACCCAATCTCTTCCCCAAACACCCCCGGACAAATAA
Source organism: Glebionis coronaria (assembly GCA_025667525.1). Classification (NCBI taxonomy): domain Eukaryota; kingdom Viridiplantae; phylum Streptophyta; class Magnoliopsida; order Asterales; family Asteraceae; genus Glebionis; species Glebionis coronaria. The sequence continues at coordinate 91,534,123 of CM046879.1, read as the reverse complement.
ACAAATCCAGAGCCTACTCTTGTTTTTCCAAACACACATCTCCGGTGAGCTCCAACGCACCACCACATAATAATTACCGTTTGCTAAGGTAATCAGTCTCCTAACATTATTATTATATCCATCTAATTAGTTAGTTCAAACATTGAAACTCTACACTATATTTTAAGGTCTTAGAATCAGTAGCAATGGATGACGATTCATCGCGTCGAATATCATCACGTACCCGTAAAGTTGCTCCCAAAATGGTTGCTGCTCTTGCCAGCACTGATAATCGTACTCAGGTACTAGTAATTACTCTTCTCCTTTTTATTTGATTTCATTTTGTTGAAGCTATTAGGGTTAATTATTTATATATATATTTGTTTATGAGAAAAATAGGCAATGCTTGCGCGTCTCGAAGCACTCGAGAATGATAATCCTGGTGCCGAAGTTGTTGAACCTAACGATGATGATGATGAGGCTTCGCTTGATGACGAAGATGATGATCATGGTATTGTTTATTGTTGTTTATGTGTATTCCGTCTAGGGGAATATATTTAGAGGGCGTCTGCCATTGTGCGATTGTTTATTTATTCGTCTTATGCTTTTGCTTATAAAAAAGCTGCTTAAAATAAGTAATTTAGGAAACAATGTTTGTATGTGCTCATTCTGTAAAAGAAAAAGAAGGCAATAATGCTCGGAAAATAATAATTTGCTGGAAATTTCAATCAAATCGGTTTAAAAACGGTTTTAAGTTAGTATGATGCTAACAAATTTAGTTTTACGTTAACTAGCTCTCTACGTGCTTATCACAAACGGCTTAATACGCATATAATAAGAAGCAGATTGAAATGAATAATACTACTTCAGCGTAAAAATAAGCAGAAAAGCACAAAAATAATCTAGTTCCAAACACACCCTTAGATTATGAACTACCTTCTGGCTTCTGTTATGATTATAGCGTGTGCTTTTTGCAAGTCTAAAGGAAACTTCCCTCCGTCCTAATTTACTTGTCCACTATTGGCTTTTTTATTCAACTTTGACTGTAAATTATTATATGTGTGTTATATAATACTTGATGAAAATTATACCAATGAAAATACATTCAAAACTCAGTCCATACATATATTTTGCTATAAGTATTATATAACACACAAAAAATATTTACGGTCAAAGTTGAATAAAAAAGTCAATAATGGACAAGTAAATTGGGACGGAGGGGTATGTAACTACAAATAATAGGCATGTTGGTAGTCTCTAATCTTACGTGTTTGATTCCCTAAATTGCAAGTAAAACTAAAGTAGGATGAAGAAGCTTCAATTATATCATACCACTGCCTGCTTATAAACATATATAGCTTTGCTTAGGCGTTTTTATAGACGTTTGGACTTTCCCATACATGATATTTAAACTTATCGTTTATTGCAATATGATCTTGCAAAGTCCATGTTGATGAATGTTGGTGGGCTACGGCCTCTTCTTGATCTTTATGTTTTTTCGCATTTTGTGCAGTCTTTCATAAGAAGCAATCAAAAGGTACCAAGCGTAAAACTCGTCAGGCAAAAGCATTAGAAACTGCAAAGAAGGCTCCACGGAGCTTCCTTGAGCTCCTGCAAGACGTGAGAAGATTATTACTTTTTTATATTATATTTTATTTAAGTTTGTTAGTTTAGTTGCATTCATCTATATGTATTATCTACTATATGAAACAGGCTAACCTGGAATCGCTACCTCCTCATGTGCCATCCTATCTAAGAGCCGCAGTAGGGCCTCCAAGCTCCACCTGCCGCCGTAATTTTTGCACTGTTTGTGGCTTTTCAGCTAAATATACATGTGTAAGATGCGGGATGCGTTTCTGTGCTGTCCGTTGCCAGAATATTCACAATGATACACGATGTTTGAAATTTGTTGCCTAGATCAGTCAGAACTTTCCGAAATTTCAACTGGTTGTGAAATATACTATAATCATATTAGTACTTGTATTAGTTGACTCGAATGTCATATATTGTTTGATGCATTTCTGTTTGGAGTGTACCTTTAGTCTAGATTCCCAAACTTCATTAATGAAATCATCCAATTTTGACATTGTAAGGAGACCATTCTCAAAACTTTGACAACTAGAATGTCTCGGTTCTGGACCCCAGAACTGCTGGCTGTAGGAGTTATCTATTATCTTTTGTTCCTGGTATATCTTGAACTGCTTTTTGTAGGTGAGTTAGGAAATGCGAACTGGAGAACGAGGGAAAAAAGTAAGGTTACTACTTCGTGATCCTTATTCTGTATAACTTTGCAACTGCAGTTGCAGATACAGATAAAAGGACCGTGAGAAGGTCATTTACAAAGCAACTGAGTTCCCAATCTTATGGTAAGCTTTCAAAGGTAGTCTTCTTAACACTCATTAAAGTTCATCTTAGTTGTTATATATACTTTTAAAAAGGGGAACTGTAAATTGGTTAAGCGGAGAACATTAGGTGCGGCCGGTAGCTTTTCTTAGCCCAGTTTGTATCAGCCTTTTTACTCAAACTTTTAGGCATTGAGGCCCCAAAACTCCTTTGGAGTTACTACATTTCTTCTATTCATTCCTAAACACAATCTTTAATTCTCAGATTGGGTAAATCCTTTTAAATACATTTTAGCGTTAAATAAGAATGTTAGAAGTTTTCTATAGGGCCGAGCATTATAGACCACGGACTGGACTTGACTGAACCGACCGGACCGAACGTATTTCAGTCCGGTCCTCGGTCCAACGTTTTCCTCATTTTCAGTCCTTGGTCCGTTCCGGTTCGGACTTACGCACAATCGGCCATTATGCTTTGTTGGACCGGACTGCACCAACGAGCCGGATCGACCTGGACTGAACATTTTGGTCCGCTAGTTTGGGCCAGGTCAGTTTCCGGTCCGGTTATCATGGTGATCAGCCCTACTCGCCGATGAAGAAATTTCTGACCTAATGACAATAATCACAAACATCTACAGGTCAATATGTTACAGGTGAAGAAATTATAAAAAAGTAGTTGTCTATTTCTGATATTGGTTTGTATTTCATGAGCCACTCATATTAGAGTTGTACAACAAAATAAATGTATTGGCGTAGTAACTAGAAGTTGTAGAATGGTCGACTAAGATTTTAAATGGGTAAAATGTGTGGGTCGGGTTTTAAAGTGGGTACTTTTTAACATTTATGGGTACAGTGTGCGAGCCAGGTTTTAGCATAGGTCTGTCTTGAGTTGGCGTGTAAGATGTGCTGGTCAGGCTTTTAAATGGGTATTATTGACGAGTAAAATGGGCTCAGTCGGTATTAAAACGAGTACTGCTAATGGGTATAATGGTCAGATCAGATTGAAATGCTAACGGGTCATAATGGATAGTTAATTTTTTTGAGTCTTTGTTAATCATTATTCATTTACATGGACGTGTAGGTTTTTTAAATTGGCTAGTTGTTAATAAAAAGTTTGCCATTGGAGTGTTAGGGTTCTTGACTCCCATTTGTCGAAGGTTTATAGGTATAATGGGCAATGTTGGGTTAATAAAACACCATCTGATTTTACTCTTAATGTGGGGTGTCGTTTAAAACAGACCATCTGACTTCAGCCCCTTTTTGCAAATTGTACATAACTAAATGATTGCCAAAATAGCAATTTCATTGTTTAGATATTTGTTTATCTGATTTTGAATCAAGAAAATGGGAGATTTTGGATGAGAAAATGAAAAAAGAAAGGATAGTGAACATGATAGGAAAGGGAAAAAGAACAGTTTTCAACACTTGTACTAGACTGAGCATTTGATCCTGTAGGCCTTGTATCTCTGTGTAGCACTTGTTCTTTCAGTTTTATCAAACAGGTGAACTGCTGCTCAAACCATCAAATTCAAACATCGAAAGGTATTTGTTTCATAGTGAATTATTGTACAATATTTTACGGTCAAGGTCCTGTTTGGCTGCACAAATGGTGCTGTTTAGTTGGTGACTACATTCACTTGTGGTCAACTGAGAAAGTTGCACAATAATACTAGATTTATTGTCAAGGTCATGTTTATATAAATGTTTATCAGTTTGCAATTTGGTTCGACTTACCTGTACATGAATTCTCTATCATTAATTTGCATTTTTTTTTCTTTTTTAATGGCAATCTATTCCATACCAAATAGGCATATACAAACAAAACCATCCACTACCTTATCGTTAGTTTGCAATTTAGTCGGTGCTATTTGTTTTTTAGTTGATGTAAAAGTGTCTTGTGTGTGTTACGCTCATGTGAGGAAAATGCCAAAATGTCTGTCTCAGTTCTTAAAATAGAATACTACCATTGAAAGTTGAGACAACGAGACAACATAAGAGCACAAGGAAAGGAACGGTGGAGTAAGAGTGGTGTCATAACTAAAAAGTGATGTTATGTCAGCAAAATGAATTATGATATCAGATTTGTGACACCAGTTTTCAGGGAGAATAATGTGTCATAACTTTTCTGGTACTATATAAATTTTTTTTAAACAAAAACATTTAAACTTATTAAAATAAGATTTGATAAACTAAAAGCCATTACATAAAAACGATACACGAATAATTTAAAAACGAAAATTTTCTGGATAAGTTTCAAAAACATCCTAACAATATATGCTGAGCTTCATAGTCACGAAAGACATTATTCATTAAATCCTCGTCAGTTGCTCCAGTTACTCGTGTACGATTTGCTTTGTTGTAACCAAGGTTGTCAAGATTGAGATCTTACCTAGGATCGTTTTCGTATTTGAAAGATCGAGATCATAAAGTAGGATCGGGATCGTAAGATCCTACTATAATGAATTTTTTTTAGTAGTCTTTGCAATATTTTACAAATTTACAAATTAATATACATTGTAAACGCAAAATTATATGAATTTTCGTAAAAATGTGGTCCTAAATTATAATTATGAAATGTATAAGAAGATTAAATGTTATTTTTTAGATTATACAAAATAGAAGCTATACATTTGTAATTTTTTAATTTGTTGCTCGAGAAAAAATAAGATCAGATCGTAATAGATCCTAAGATCCTATGATCAAGATCGGGATCCTATAAGATCTTAAGCATGCAAAGATCTTACGTAAAATCTGAATCGTTTTTGTTTTATAGTATCATAAAATCGTAAGATCCTAAATTCAACAAACCTACCCACGGTGATTATTAAGAATTTTCATTTCCTATGTACGATAATATGTTATCGTACGTTTCTTCGGATCATCTAATCGGTCATGTATTATTTACAATACCTCACTACAAAAATTACGAGAATCTCATGTTATTTGTCACTTTATTTTCCACAACAAATGATCCGTTCAGTATCGGTCTATTCGACTTGACTCGATTTAGTTTATCGATTCTATTCAATAGATTGATTTTGTTCCGCTCTACTTGCCCTCTCAAGTACAACCACTTCCAGTTGTAATAATTTCACATCACTTTCATTCAACATCACTTCCAAAGATTCCAACACCCCACAAAGACCCTCCTATGTTTATGTTTTACCTCTTCCTAAAAACAAAACATGACTTGCTTACATAACTTTCCGACCAACTAAAAACAATTCACCCATAATAATAATAATAATAATGGAGTTCCTTAAAAAACACCACAGCTCGAAAAACAGCCACCTCTCAATCTCCGACACCGACTCCCAACTCGACGAGTTCCACTCACCACTCCGAGCCAACTCACCTCATCTCTCCGACCTCTCCATCACCACCACTGCCTCAACCGCCGTAGTCACTTTCAGATCTCCACTCTCTTCCACCACTACACCTGTTGCACCTATTGCTAAAAGTAACTCTCCTGTGGTGGTGGAGGATGGTGGTGGAGTGTGGAGGGTGGTGAAGGGGAAGAGTGGGGGAGGAGTGGTTGGGAAGATGGGGTTGGGGTTTAGGGTTGTTGAGATGGTTGTCAGTTTGGTTGCTTTTAGTGTTATGGCGAGTGATAGGACGTATGGGTGGAGTGGCGATTCGTTTGATCGATATATCGAGTACAGGTATAATAACTTTGATACATTTTGAGCTCAATTCTAGTCAACTAGTTGGTAGTTGTTTAGGATCTTAGATATAAGTGAAAGTAATGAGAATGTTGGTAGAAGCTAGTGTTATGTTTAGATCATGTTTGCTTTTAAGACTGTTTACGCTTTTGTTAAATGCAATGTAGGATCTAGTGTTTGTTTGCCAGTTTTTATGTTTAAGGAGTTAAGAGAACCAAATAAGCAAGCAACTCCTACATTGCGTATTTATCATGATAAGCAATGTGCTTGTATTCAAATACGTCCCGCGATCATAGCTTAGTGGCGGGGACATGCAGCGTAAAGTGGACCAAGTGCCCTGTAATTATGGTGTTGAATTTACCACCCCCATAACCACTCAGGTGTCACCTAGTGGCAAATGAGCTTGTGACTATCGATGTGTGAGGTCTCAAGTATATTAGTTTAATTCCTGCTAGGTAGCAAACAACCCTGAAGTGGCCACGCCAATCTCTTGAAAAAGGAAGGCTTTACCCGGTTTGGGTCTGCGTGGTGGTGGATTCATATCCCGTGGATTAGTTGTTCAATGAGCTAGAAACCATGATTACCCAAAAAAATTAAAAAATTTACCACCCTCATGTTAGCCGTGGGACTGGTCGGTGGGGGATCAGTTTCTCCCCTTGTATCCAAACACCCAAAACTACTTATAGTTTAAAGGGAAAGTTTTAGATACAATAAATATATAAGCAGTTCTAAGGAGACATCCGGAACACTCCCTTTGTAAGCTAGTTTCTCTTGGATTTGAGGTGCAGTATAATCTGATCCCATAGCGGAACGGTCCATGATAAGCATCGGTGCTTTGATACATGAGTTCAAGCATATTAGTTCCAGCTACACTATCACCGGTATCTTTGTATTTAAGAACCAGAATTATTCGTATTATGGCCTTTAGCTTGTTACTCCAAAAAGAAAACTATGTTCATCCAACAATGCTAAGGAAAAACTAATTACATAAAAATAAATTGATTTCTTGATAATATTTGAAACAATAAATGCCAATAATGCAGTGATTTGTTTGCAACGTAAAGTCATATGTGATAGTTTGAAACGTTTATAACTTGATTGGTTAGCAACCAGATTAAAGTAGTTTTCTAGTTTTGTTCAGAAAAGATGTTAATGCCTATTAATTACGAGTTATATAAGTATATTCCATTTGACGTCACAAATTAAAGTCCTTTTTTAGGAGGTGTGGTAAGATCTCATTGCTTTGGAGCGTTGAAACTTTCCTATTGGCTAGAGAACTTAATTATGGGGCAGTTATTTGTTGAAACTTCCTATAGTGAGATTATACATCTATGCTTGACTTAGGATTTGGGATTCTTCTAGGCTTACTCTGATCTATATGTTGATGGATCTTCATTTTTACCCCCTAGCGTTTCACTTATATGATAGTAGCATTAAGTTGAAATTACTGGTTTAAGAGTCCTGTGTTCCGATATTATTTTGTTTAATGATTCAGTGATGGCATGAACCAAAGGGCTTGTATCCCATTGGTACCCCACGTGTGAGAATGCTCCCTAACCAATTGGTTGAGGGTTCAAGTCCTGCTTAGGACATGTGAGATTTGTGATGTATATATCGTGAGACAGTTAGTTGTCGTTCAAAAAAAAAAACAACCGAGTATTCCATTCCCCATGCACATCTTTTCTAGTTTGAGATCACCTAAAAGAGCCAAATATGGAGAAAAATTTCAGCACTCCTTTCTTAGCAATTTTCACATTTTATTAAAAGATTTGGTTACTAGTGATTAAGCTACTGTTTTTAATGAAAGAACTCAGGGAGTAATGTACTTATCTTGACTGGACAGTGACTTGACCTTTTTCTTTTAAACAAATTTTTTCATGACATGTACTGTATTAATTCTCATCCATTGTGTTATTTACTTCCCTTGTTTGATGGCGTAGGTATTTGGTAGCAGTGAATGCTATTGCTTTCGCATATGCAGCATTCCAAGCCATTGATCTAACATATCACTTAGTTTACGAAAAACATATCGTTGCATTTTCTCTTCGTAGTCATTTTGACTTCCTAATAGATCAGGCAAGTGCTATTCATATCACTTCTTGGGTTTTAACAACCAATGTAACACATTATTATTAGTTGTCCTAAACTATCGATTTATGACAGATATTGGCTTATCTCTTGATCTCCTCATCATCTTCTGCAGCCACTAGGATCGAGGATTGGGTATTAAATTGGGGAAAAGATGACTTTACAAAGAAAGCTTCTGCTTCTATAGCAATGTCTTTCTTGGCTTTTCTTGGTTTTGCTTTTAGCTCTCTTATATCTGGTTACAATCTGTGTGATCAGAGCCCGATTTAATCTTCTTTGTGGACAAATCCTTGATTCGAGCATTCCCACGTGACGTGAGCTTTTAAGTGATAAATAGGATGCGGGTAACTGAGCTCAAATAGGTGAACTGTAAAGAGTTGTACATGCGGTAGAGTCTGTTAGAGGGATCAAAGTAGCACTTTTCTTTGTAGTTTTGTGTCTGTAAACAGTTAAGTTATTTTGGTCAAATAAAATGATCTTTTTCATCATCAAGATGCCATTTATACTTTAGTCGTAATGGATCATACTAAAATACTGTTTAATCAAATTTTGTTTTCGTTAACGTATCTAGGTAACTAAACCCTTTGCCATTCCATGCATAATCTGTTCAAGGGTAGTTATTAAGCTCTAAGCATGAGGAGCAGAAACAATACAAACAAAAGATACAGAAGGGAGACATCATAACACCAAACACCCACCTAGTAGTTTACAAACAAAACAAAACAGAGAGTGGAGAAGACACCCATAAAGACTCGTCAACACCAACCTTAGTACCACATATTCGTAGCCATATTTAAGAAGAACCATACCTTGCTGCAAGGGGAAAAAATCTTTATGAAGAATGGAAGGAGCATCACCAAGAGCTAAGTGTTTCAACTTGTTTCACTACGTCCGGATAGTTCGTACAAGGTCCAGAAAAAGCTTTGGCAACCTACTTGTTGGAAGAAGAGAAGGCCTCTGGAACTATAAAGAATATCAGACTACTTGTGGAGTCATCAGTTACTAACAAGATAGTAATCGAGATGCTCAATCTCCAGACTACAAAACCGGCATAAAACAGACATTGACATAGAAAGTGATACGAGCGAAAGGAATTTTGTTTTACATAATATTATTATTGGATTCCGGATTCGACAACCGGCTTAACCGGGTCGAGTTATCGAGTTTGGAATCGACTACCGAGTCAATCTGATCAAGTCACCGGGTCACGGGTTTGACCACTGGGTCAAGTCATCGGTTCACTGATTCGACCATTGGGTCAATCTGGTCAAATCATCGGGTCATGATTGATCACCGGATGTCCGGATCAACCCGATCGAATAACCGGTTTACTAATTCAACCACCAAATCAACCTGGCCGAGTTATCGAGATAACGGTTCAACAATCAATTTCCACACCTATACACGAATACAACAACACTAATTAGCTTATAATTTTGTGACATTGGATTGATAATTCACTAATTAGCGTATAATTTTGTAACATTGGATTGATAATTTGTGTATAATATTTGAGGGAAATTATCGAAAGAAGAATAGCATTAGGTTTTCTAGTTTTAAAACTTATACTCCTTAACCTATTTGTATCAAAGAAACTAAAAATATATTTTTTTTCGTTTCTAAATAAGTGTTTATCATTGATTTTTAAGTTATTTTTCTTCAATTTTGATCTTAATTTATTTTGTTTGTGTTATGTAATATTCTTAGATGTTCTACTTCTTCTATGCCATTTTCATACTTGAGAGTGAATGTAGAAAATAGTATGTCGAGAATTCAATCATGGGATGAAATTATCGGTAAAATTTCGTCTCGTTTATCTTGTTGGAAACTTAAAACACTCTCAATCGTAGGTAGATTGACCCTCTTTAAAGTTGTTGTAAAAACTTATGAATCGACACTCAATATCACCAATAACACAAGAATAACAGTGAACTCAACCAACCAACCATTGGCTCACTCTATCAATAAAAAGATTACAATATCTGTTACAAGAATGAATCAAAAACACGCTCACAACTCACAATGATCAAAACAGTTGATCAAGAACTCACACACAAGTTTTCACACACAAAGAAACGATTACAAAATGAAAAGTGATAAATGAAAAGATAGGTGGGAGTATATATACTTCATACTTTGTCTTCAGCCCTTGAGAATCCAACTTTAGCATCTTTAGTCCCTCCAGTAAATACTTGAGCACTTCAGTTAAGAATGTGGACCTCCATCTCTGTAAACTTGTCACATAAAGTCCCTCAGGTTATGGACTTGTACTCTTAACAGTTGTCCTTGGTTCTATCCCACTATATTACATGTCTCTCTTTAAAGTTCCCAAGGATGTGCTGAACAAGATGGAATCTATTCGTAATAAGTTTTTCAACAGTACAGAAGGTCCGAATAGGAAAATGAGTTGGGTGTCTTGGGATAAAGTGTTGGTTTCAAAACATAAAGGAGAGCTTGGGGTGTCTAGTTATTTCGCGTTAAATTGGGCTCTTTTGTTCAAATGGGTGTGGCGTTTCATTTCTAAAGATGATTCGTTGTGGTCGAGGTGCATTCAAGCATTTCATGGTATTCATGGATATTTGAATGAGCCTAGGAGGAGTACGTCTAGGAAATCCTCTTGGCTAGATATCATTAAAGAAGTTGAAACCCTTTATTCCAAAGGTATAGATCTCATGGGATTGTGTACCAGGAAGGCGGGGAATGGTGTTGATACTTTATTCTGGGAAGAAGTATGGATGGGGGAATTGTCTTTGAAGTGTCAATATCCTAGGCTATATGCGTTAGAAACGGTTAAACAAATTTCTATAGTTGACAAACTTAGGTTTGTATTCACGATTCATCTTTTCGTTGCGTGCCGAGAGGTGGGGCATAATTTGAACAATATGAAGCGTTAAAAATTCGGCTAGCCCTTGTCCAATTGTCCCAAATGAATGATAGGTGGTTTTGGTCTCTTACATGTGATAGATAATTTTCGGTCAAGTCTGTTTGCAATCACGTGGATGACTATTTGTTATGTTCTAATATGCGTCCTACGAGAGGGGTGAAGAAAGTTCCCATTAAAATAAACGTCTTCGCATGGAGAGTCAAAATGGATAAGTTTCCTTCGCGATTGATTTTGTCTCGGATAGGTATAGATATCCGATCTATTTTGTGTCCTAATTATGGACTAGGCGTTGAATCTATAGCCACCTCCTATTTTCTTATTCCTTGGATCGCGATGTGCTAGTAAAGGTTAATAGATGGTGGGGCATTTCCATACAAAGAGTGGTTGGCGTGGTTTACGAATCTTCGTCTTTGTAGGAAAGTGAAAAATGAGTTAGAGGATATCCTTTACGTGATGTGGTGGAAGATTTGGAGCTTTCGAAATCAACTAATATTTGATCGTGGTATTCCTAGGAGAACCACTATTCTTTATGAAATTGTGTTATGTAATACTTGATGTAAAATATATGGATATGTTAGGTGTTAAATGTACTTTCGTTGATATAATTTTTATTATAAATAATCTAAAGTCTAAATTAAAAAGATTAATAACACATATTTATTTAGAAACTAAGGTAGTACTAGCAAGGTTTTAGACATAGTTAAGCCCCACGCCTTTGTGAGCTATTGCGAGTCATGACGTTCTTAAAGCGTGAATTAAAGCTTCACAAAATATTAAAAAATATATAAATATATATATCTAAATATATTGAGGTCATAAAAAGTGTAATACATAAGTAATAAAGTTATGAAACTATTTTTGAATGTAATCTTTTTCAATTTTATATAAACAATACAATGTTTATCGAAATTGAATTTAAAAAGCCTCCACAAATCTATTATTTGTGTAGAATTGCTTGCCTCTGTATTCATTCATATCCAATACTTATACACATGCGTACATATGCCCTACTGGGCTTTATCCAAACATACGGATACATCATATAAATATGGGCCTGAGTATAATTCTAATACTCCCCCGCAGTTTGAACGGGAGGTCTTCGAACGTCTAAACTGGAGCGAAATTCAAGGAACAACGCACTAGGAAGACCCTTAGTAAAAATATCTGCATACTGAAAGCGGGACGGAATATGAAGTACGCGAACTTATCCGGAGGCAACATAATCTCGCACAAAATGAATGTCAATCTCAATGTGTTTAGTACGCTGATGCTGAACAGGATTAGTGGACAAATACACCGCACTTACATTATCACAGTAGACGAGAGTAGCGGTAGTGAGTGGAGCATGCAACTCAAGCAACAAATTCTGAATCCAAGCAGTCTCAGCAACAACGTTTGCCACACCACGATATTCAGCCTCAGCACTAGAGCGGGACAAAGTAACTTGCCGCTTGACAGACCAAGATAAAAGGTTATCACCAAGGAACACACAATACCCGGAGGTGGAGCGACGGGTAACAGGGCAACCAGCCCAATCGGCATCTGTGTATGCTGTAAGCTGAGCAGTCGAGGAAACATGAAGTTGAAGGCCATGATCAAGAGTTCCACGAACATAGCGTAATATACGCTTCAAAGCAGTAAAATGTGGCTCACGAGGGTCATGCATGTAAAGACAAACCTGTTGAACAGCATATGATATGTCTGGGCGAGTGAAAGTCAGATATTGAAGTGCTCCAGCAAGGCTGCGATATAAAGTAGGATCACTGACTGGGTCACCATCAGACCCAAGCTTGGACTCAGTGTCCACAGGGGTCTTGCAAGGGTTACACTGCACCATGTGAGCCCGTTCAAGAATTTCCTCAACAAATTTAGATTGTGACAAGAACAACCCAGAAGTCGAGCGTTGGGCAGATATACCAAGGAAATAATTAAGGGATCCAAGATCTGTCATAACAAACTCACTATGAAGTAAGGTAATAATACGATGTAAAAGAGTCATAGATGAAGCAGTAAGAACAATGTCATCCACATATAATAGAAGATAAACAATATCAGAACCCTGGTGATAGACAAATAATGATGCATCGGTTTTGCTATGCTGAAAACCCACGCGTGTGATAAAACTAGCAAACCGCTGAAACCATGCTCGAGGGGCTTGTTTAAGTCCATATAACGACCGCTGCAAAAGACAAATATAATCAGGATGATGAGAATCAACGAATCCCGGTGGCTGATGCATGTAAACCGTCTCTGATAAATGGCCATGAAGAAAAGCATTCTTCACATCAAGCTGGTGAATAGGCCATTCTCATGATACTGCAAGGCTCGGGACGGTACGAATCGTGGCCGGTTTAACGACCGGGCTAAAAGTCTCATCACAATCAATGCCCTATTGTTGACTGCGACCATTCGCAACCAATCACGCTTTATACCTGCTTAAAGAACCATCTGCATTAAAATTATGCCTGAAAAGCCACATAGACCGAACAATATTAACATTAGCTGGACGAGGGACAAGAGCCCACGTTCCGTTAGAAATCAAAGCATTATATTCATCTACCATAGCCTGATGCCAGTGAGGGTCACGAAGTGCATGTAAATAAGAGCGAGTGATAGGTGTGTAAACACCCATCTTTTCTACCACTTAATTACAAGAATAACCGGACCTAAACGTGTATTTTATGTCTTTTATGTCGGAATTATGCGTGGTTTGTGTTTTTGTTGTAATTTAGGATGAAATTATGAAAAGTGGAGAAAACACGGGAATTCACGGGCATTCACGACTTTTATTGAAGAAAAAGATGAAAGACGGAGTCGAGAAGTCAAGAGTGGAAAAAGAACGGAAGTCCAAGAGCAATTCTGAAGATTTATCGAAGAAAAAGTCAAAAGACGGAAGTTTATCAAAAGCCGAGAAACTCAAGTCTATTTTATTGAAGAAATTAAAGACGAGTTCAAAAGATATCCCGAGCCACAAGTCCTTAAAGTCCAAATTTAAAAGAAAGATTAAAAGAAAAGGACTAATGACGCAATTGATGAAGATTAAATGAAGGAAGGACTTAATCCCGCAATTAACAAGAAATGAAGGAGGGGAGGAAGCTTCCTAATCCTCCCCTATATATAGATTAGGATTGTTAATTTTCCATTTTGTTGGCTAACTTGACAAATTAGCTCTTCCACCTTTATTTTGTGCACATTTAAATACTTGTCATTTAATTACCTTGTCTTGCACCTTAATTACCATTTAATTCAAGTAAGTGTTTCTTTTTAATTCTTGTCAAGCTTTATCTTTATCTTGTTAATCTCATTCTTCCTTTCTTAATCTTTGTGTTGATTTGTTTATGTTTATGTTCTTGATTTTTGGTTGATTTAATTAAGTGGGTTTTGATTAATTTGATTAAGTTTTGTGAGTTTTATTGATTTGGATTGATTGTTTATGCTTTATATTTGTCTATCTATTTGTTTGGTTTAATCTTTTTGTTGATTTGGTTAAGTTTTGTTTAGATCCGTATGTTTTTACTTTCCTTGTTCTTCGTTTGACTGTTACTGTTCTTTCCCTGAGTTTCGTCCCCAGCAATCATTCCGAATAGGTGTGGATCAGTTTGCTCTATACGGAATATTTCATATTCCGAACAGGAGATTTTATTCCGCGTAAGGGTTTTGTAGAGATTTCTTATTCGGAATATTTAATTATTCCGCATAGGGATTTTGAAGAAATTTCTTATTCGGAATATCTTGTATTCCGAATAGGGGAGGATTTTCCGCATAAGGCAACTTTCCGAATAGGAGGGATTTTTCCGAATAGGTCAAACTTTCCGAGTAGGACTTTATTCCGAATAGGTGTTGCTATTCCGAATAGAGGAGTATTCCGCATAAGGGGTTTATTCCGCGTAGGGTCAATCTTTCCGAGTAGACAAATATTCCGAATAGGTCTATCTTTCCGAATAGGTGACAGTTATTCCGATTAGCATTTATTCCGAATAGGAGTTTATTCCGGATAGGGTCATTTTCAGTTTCTTAGTTTTTAATTTTCTGCCTTTTCATTTTAAGCTCTATTTTTCCCGCCTTTTTCCTTACCCGCACTTTAAGTTTATTTGCCCTAGTTTAAGATTTAGTTTAGTTTTGTTTTAAGTTTGCCTTAGTTAGATTTAAGTTTGCGTTATTTACTTTATTGCCCTTTAGTTTTAGTCGTGCTTTAAATACTTGCACTTAATTTTAATTAGACTTAGATTTATTTTAATTGCACCTTTTCTTTAATTGTTCTGCACCTTTTATTTTCAAAACTACAACGACACATCTTTGTTCCACCAAAGTTCAACTGAGTCACACATTAAACATAAAGTTTTTCAATTCGAAGAGGTTGGTACAACGAATCTTTTTAACCTGAGTAAAAGCTGAGTTATCAAATGGCGCCGCTGCCGGCTCTTTTCGTAAAGATCAACAGTTTTTTGTGAGAGACACGTTGCTTTTTGGGATCCGTTCACTTGTGAACGTTATTTTTCTTGCATAAAAAAATTCAAAAAATCATAAAAACTTAAAAATTGATAAAAAACTATAAAAATTAAAAATTTCAAAAATCCAAAAAGATTTTATCTTTATTGTGTATATATATTGTCTTTGTGTTTGGTTTTGTTTTCTTTTGCATTTTCAGGTGTATGCGTACTAGATCTTCTAATTATCAAGAGCCCGAGCCTCAAGAAGATTTAGATATGGCAGGTGTTAACAACAACAACATTCCACCGAACCTGAATAATAATAATAACAACAATGCTCTTCCACAGCCCGATCTTCGGACCATGGAGGAACTTTGTCAACCAACCATGTTTGGACGAGGAGGACCGATTGCGCCGATGCAAATCAACGCTCCTGAGTTTTCGTTGAAGCACCACATGATTCAGCAAGTACAAACAAACCCATTTAGAGGATTGCCTGATGATGATGCCAACAAACACCTCGACAAGTTCATTACAATCACCCAAAGCATGAAGTTGCCTGGTGCCACAATGGATGTTCTCCGCTTACAACTTTTCCCACATACTCTATCACATCATGCCGAGAAATGGTTTGATCGTCTCCCGAAGAATTCTATTCACACTTGGGATGACATGACTCGACGTTTTCTTTCGCGCTACTTTCCACCATCCATGGTCACAAGCCTTCGCAATCAGATCAGCGGTTTCATGCAAGATCCCGATGAATCTCTTTTTGATGCATGGGAGAGATATAATGTCTTGATCGACCGTTGTCCAAACCACAACATGCTTCCGGTCACCTTGATCGATACTTTCTACAACGGATTGACTTTTCGAGATCGTGATACGATCAATGCAGCCGCCGGTGGCACATTCATGAAAAGGAGACCCGAGGAGTGTAGAGAGTTAATTGAAAACATGACTACTCATCATAAGAACTGGGATTCCTCTGCTTCTTCTAGAAACAACACGAGAGTCAATGTTTCCTCTACCTCAGCAAACCCTGAGATGACCGAACTCACCCGCATGATGGCTGAAATGAGCAAAAGTATTACGCTTCTCGCTTCAAACCAACAACAACAACAAGTTAAAGCGGTTGCTAATCCTTGTGAAACATGTGGCGGTCCTCACTCATACACCGATTGTCCTTCGACACAAGGAAATTCGGAAAATGTGTATGCAGCTTACGGTAATTATTCACCGGAAAATTACCAAGCTAGACAACAAGGGGATAGAAATCTGCTGAGCTACCGTTCCAACAACTACCTTTCACCCGGTTTTTCTCCTCAAAACCAAAATCCCGCCAACAACTACAATAGAAGCAACCAAATCCCACCTCGTGCTTCTAACCCTTATCAACCACCCACCCAACAACACCCACCCATTAATCCCGATGTTGACACCATTATGAGAACTCAAGGTGAGCAAATCAAGAATCTACAGAGCCAAATAATCAATTTGAAAGGAGATATCTTGAAGCAAGGTAACGACATCAAAACCGAGGTTCGTGATAATCTTCAATCCTCTTTCATCACTCAAACAACTGAATTGAAGAATCTGTTGGCTAGTTTCTTGCCCGAAGCTCAACCTTCTTCTTCTTCGGGTTCTCTACCTTCAAACACCGTCACCAATCCGCGAGCTAATGTGAGTGCTATAACTACGCGTAGTGGAATTACCATTGTCAATCCACCTGACTCACCACCATCATCTACACCTCCTCCACCACCATGTATCCCTACTCCTCTTACACTTAGTGATAGTACACCATTACCGTCTCCGCCTCGTCATGACGATGTATCTCGGAAGGACCCTTCAACATCACAACCTTCACCAACTACACCTTCACCTAACCCTTATCAACCCAGAATCCCATACCCTTCACGCATAGGCAAGACCAATGATCTAACCAAGAATGACTGCCAAGTATCGAAATATGTGGATATGCTATCTAAAATGACCATCAACATTAGCCTTGTTGAAGCACTTTGCCACATGCCGAAAATTGTCAAAGCATTCAAGGAATTGCTTAGCAAGAAGGAGAAGCTGATTGAACTCGCCAACACACGCTTAAATGAAAACTGCTCTGCAGTTCTTCTTAGAGAACTTCCGGAAAAGCTTGGAGATCCCGGTCGTTTTGTGTTGCCTTGCGTGTTCAACAAAACTGAAGAATTTACTGCCCTTGCTGATCTCGGGGCTAGTATTAATTTGATGCCATTAAGTGTTTGGAAAACACTATCATTGCCCGACCTCATCCCAACAAAGATGACTCTCGAACTTGCAAACCGCACTCTCGCTTACCCCGTTGGTATAGCCGAAGATGTGTTTCTTAAAGTTGGCACATTTACCTTCCCGGTCGATTTCGTCGTAGTTGATTATGAAATGGACCCTCGTATTCCTTTAATACTTGGTCGGCCATTCTTGAGAACCGGACGTGCTTTAATAGATGTGGCCGAAGGTGAGTTAATCTTACGAGTCGGGGATGATTCTAAAGTTTTTAAAATGGGGAAGCTTACAGGAAAATCCTTTGGAGGCCGAGAATCAGTGAATATGATAAATGTGCTCAATGACTTTACCGTCTACGATAATCCTTTATTCGAGTCTTCCACTGATAATCCACTCTTTGAAAATAATGTGGATGATTCTCACTCTACTTTGGACGCTTCTCCCATTTATGATTCTCAACCGGTCTTTGATGCTTATGATGATGAGAATTCTAGCTCAGATTCAGATGATTTTGATTGTACTTCTGAGTATCCCGAGCTGCCTACTTTCGATGATTTTGATGAGGCTGATACTCTCTCGAGCGATTCTTCACATGATGAAGATCCTCCGCCATCACTCGATCCTACTTTGGACGATTACTCATTTGAGGAAGATTTTTCTGGATTTCTTAACACATACTTCCCTCATGAGAGTGATGCACCTCCTTTGGACTTTGAAGATTATCGTCTTGATCCTACTTTGGATTTGAAGAAAATTTTGTCTAAGGAGAAGAAACCGGTCGACACCGAAATCCGTTGCACTTATGATTTGACACCTCTTTGTCCCACTTCTGAGGACGAGGTTGTGCTTCTTTGCGGATCTTCTTCACACTCGGCTGAGCCAGAGTGCTATTTTCCCCTGAAGGAAAAGGTGTTCGACCCCGGTATTGAAGTCTTTAAGCCATCTCAGTATCCACCTGATGAAATAAAAGGAAAAATCTTTGGAAATCTTGAAGACATGATTGTACCACTTCATCCTTGCTCCTACTGTGCTCCATCACTGCTTAAGGGAACCTTGCCACTTCTCTTTTGGCTTGCCTTGTTCGCCTTAAGCTCTTGCTTAGTGATGGATGAAAACTATGTCTTCGATCCTGGTGGATTTCTTTCATGCTACTTCCGTTGATGATCAAGGTCGAGTCAGGCTCACGACTCGGTTAACAAAAACCAAGCGCTTCTTGGGAGGCAACCCATGCATCTATCTTTCCGCTTTCTTTACCATAAGTGTAGGGGGACCCTTTGGATTGCTATTTCCTCTCCTCACTTCTTAAATCAGGGATTCGAGCTTCAATGATCCACTCTTGATGATTCTTGACGACCCGTGATTCCGTGTTCTACTTCTTCTCGGTTCTATCCTAAACTCTTTTCGATTCACTATTTAATATTAAAATAGGAATCTCTTTAGTTGTCTTTTCCTTAGCGAGATTTAAACAACGTGCACAATGTCCTAAGTGTAGGGGAGTTTACTCCCACATGCTTAAACATTGAGGACAATGTTTATCTTAAGTGTAGGGGGGACTTCTATCGAAGTTAAGTGGTCTTTTCCTTGTATTTGTCCTCATTTTAACCGGAAAATCAATTTTTCGACATTTTTCAAAATTTTTGATCTATTTTGGCCTATTAGTTGTTATCTTTGTATAGTTATTTTCTTCCTTTGCTAGAATAAATGTTTAATAAGTGGTTCTAATTTTCAAACGTTGTGAATCTTTTGACTCAATCCGAGTTTACTCTAGCTAGTATCCTTAACGTGTTTAAGTCAAGTTTTGCTAGGCTTTTATATAGGGAGCTATAAAACGCGAAAGTCTTAACTCTCACGGGTTAAGAACAAGAACTTTTCGCAAGTTCCTATAATTGATCCTAGAGAGTCGTTTATCAAGGGAACTTTAAGATGCGACTTCTAAACTTGAAAGAGTCTAAGAAGTTGCAAGATCCTATAGGCAACTCGAAAACCCAAAACTTTGATTTAATAGGCTAAGTATCCACGAGTCTCATTACTTGAGATTTTAAACTGTGGAGAACGAGAGATGATAGAGCCAATTATAAGTTCGGTATTCTTTCGTGAATTTATGTGAGTTAATTATAAGCCTATTCTCCCATCGCTTGCTAATAAATTTATCTGCTAATAAATAAGGTTGTACGATTTGAAAAGTTACTTAGCTTCTAGCCCCAGATCGTTTAAAAGTTGCTCGGTAATGACGAGAGTTCATAGCCAAGGCATAACTTATGAAGCGGGGCGCGAAGATTGGCGAGTCCGAAAAGGCCCTAACAAGGCATGAGGGCTATGTTTTGTTGCTAAAGATCCAAAAGTGATGTGAAGAATCATTTATCGAAAATCAATATGAAGGATCGAGACACACGACGAAAAGCAAGAACTCCCAAAAAGTCATGGAGAAGTGTATCCGAAAAGACCCTAACAAGATATGAGGATAAATAGATCCAAGTCAATAAAGGAGGCGGATCGTTGTATATCAAAATCCAAAATAAAGATTGGAGAAAAATGAAGAAGTCGTGGTCCATATATGAAGAATCTCTCAAAAATTCCAAGTGAAGAAATTCCAATTATGAAGAGAAGACCATTATTTCATAAACGTCTCTCAAGATTTGAAGTATGAAGTCGCTGCCAAATATCGGCCCGAGAAAGGTCTCAAATCGCGAACCAAGTTATGCCAAGATATGAACTTTTTGATATCCCGAGAAGCAGTTTTAAAAGATTTGGTCCTTTAGCTAACTATTGATTAAATCGTGCACTTTATTTTCAGACTAAATAATTATCGAAATAAGTCAAACAATGCATCTTCGTGATCATTCAAGACAAATAATAAAATATAAGAGATACCCATAGGAATAAGGGAGTCTAAGTGAATAATTGGCCCACATGAGTTCGTGTTAGTTTACTAACTTATAATAACAATGATCTCGTTTTTAAGCTTGGTTTGGAGAAAGTGAAAAGTTGACGATGATGATTATTCATGACATTTTCAAAACCCAAGGTATGCTTTTAATTTCTTTGCTTTGCATTTTTATAATTTTCTATCTCTTTAATAAAGGCCAATGTGGATTGATTAAGATGAAAAGTGTAAACATGCTTTGTAACTAATGCATTGCATGAGGACATTGCAATGGTCAAGTGTAGGGGATTTGATAGGTGTGTAAACACCCATCTTTTCTACCACTTAATTACAAGAATAACCGGACCTAAACGTGTATTTTATGTCTTTTATGTCAGAATTATGCGTGGTTTGTGTTTTTGTTGTAATTTAGGATGAAATTATGAAAAGTGGAGAAAACACGGGAATTCACGGGCATTCACGACTTTTATTGAAGAAAAAGATGAAAGACGGAGTCGAGAAGTCAAGAGTGGAAAAAGAACGGAAGTCCAAGACCAATTCTGAAGATTTATCGAAGAAAAAGTCAAAAGACGGAAGTTTATCAAAAGCCGAGAAACTCAAGTCTATTTTATTGAAGAAATTAAAGACGAGTTCAAAAGATATCCCGAGCCACAAGTCCTTAAAGTCCAAATTTAAAAGAAAGATTAGAAGAAAAGGACTAATGACGCAATTGATGAAGATTAAATGAAGGAGGGACTTAATCCCGCAATTAACAAGAAATGAAGGAGGGGAGGAAGCTTCCTAATCCTCCCCTATATATAGATTAGGATTGTTAATTTTCCATTTTGTTGGCTAACTTGACAAATTAGCTCTTCCACCTTTATTTTGTGCACATTTAAATACTTGTCATTTAATTACCTTGTCTTGCACCTTAATTACCATTTAATTCAAGTAAGTGTTTCTTTTTAATTCTTGTCAAGCTTTATCTTTATCTTGTTAATCTCATTCTTCCTTTCTTAATCTTTGTGTTGATTTGTTTATGTTTATGTTCTTGATTTTTGGTTGATTTGATTAAGTGGGTTTTGATTAATTTGATTAAGTTTTGTGAGTTTTATTGATTTGGATTGATTGTTTATGCTTTATATTTGTCTATCTATTTGTTTGGTTTAATCTTTTTGTTGATTTGGTTAAGTTTTGTTTAGATCCGTATGTTTTTACTTTCCTTGTTCTTCGTTTGACTGTTACTGTTCTTTCCCTGAGTTTCGTCCCCAGCAATCATTCCGAATAGGTGTGGATCAGTTTGCTCTATACGGAATATTTCATATTCCGAACAGGAGATTTTATTCCGCGTAAGGGTTTTGTAGAGATTTCTTATTCGGAATATTTAATTATTCCGCATAGGGATTTTGAAGAAATTTCTTATTCGGAATATCTTGTATTCCGAATAGGGGAGGATTTTCCGCATAAGGCAACTTTCCGAATAGGAGGGATTTTTCCGAATAGGTCAAACTTTCCGAGTAGGACTTTATTCCGAATAGGTGTTGCTATTCCGAATAGAGGAGTATTCCGCATAAGGGGTTTATTCCGCGTAGGGTCAATCTTTCCGAGTAGACAAATATTCCGAATAGGTCTATCTTTCCGAATAGGTGACAGTTATTCCGATTAGCATTTATTCCGAATAGGAGTTTATTCCGGATAGGGTCATTTTCAGTTTCTTAGTTTTTAATTTTCTGCCTTTTCATTTTAAGCTCTATTTTTCCCGCCTTTTTCCTTACCCGCACTTTAAGTTTATTTGACCTAGTTTAAGATTTAGTTTAGTTTTGTTTTAAGTTTGCCTTAGTTAGATTTAAGTTTGCGTTATTTACTTTATTGCCCTTTAGTTTTAGTCGTGCTTTAAATACTTGCACTTAATTTTAATTAGACTTAGATTTATTTTAATTGCACCTTTTCTTTAATTGTTCTGCACCTTTTATTTTCAAAACTACAACGACACATCTTTGTTCCACCAAAGTTCAACTGAGTCACACATTAAACATAAAGTTTTTCAATTCGAAGAGGTTGGTACAACGAATCTTTTTAACCTGCGTAAAAGCTGAGTTATCAGCGAGGAATGGGTGAAGTAGTGGTAATATGACAATTCATCTTTGTTAGAGGTTTGGATATTCCAGCTTTGGCACGAGTGACCATGGAGTGTCTATTTGTTAGGGATCCATTTCCAGGAGTGGTGTTAGCAGGCGGGGGCTTTTGGATAGTTGGTGATGCATTTGGACCAGGCGAAAGGGGTTTGTGATGTTGTGTTGGAGATGTTGGTTGATTGGAAGAGGTAGGAGGTTGCTGTTGAGTTGCGGTTGGTGGGGGTGTTGGATTAGGAGTAGTAAATGTGGGATGGACTGGTGGAGGTAATTGGGCCTGAAGTGTAGGGCTTGGGCTTGTGATGTTTTCAATGGGATGGTGATTAGCAGTAGGTTCGGTTGGTGGTGATTAAGGTGGTAGCAAGAAATCATAGGAAGGAGGCGTATCAGGTGTCATGGAACCAAATGGAAATTGATTTTCATCAAAATTAACATGTCGGGAAATGATAATTTTATTGGTGGAGAGGTCAAGGCACCGATATCCACGATGTAAGGCCGGGTAACCAAGAAAGACACATGCGGCAGACTGACGTTGAAGTTTATGATCAAAGAAAATGTGAGGTAACAAAGGCATCCAAATACACGTAGGTGATCATATGTGGGTTGTTTATTGTAAAGTTTGGTAAACGGTATTTCATTGTTAATGGCGGTAGATGGAAGGATATTTAAGAGGTGAGCGACCATTTTAGAGCTTCTACCCAATATGAGGGGGGTATGTGTGCTTGAAAGAGTAAGGTGCGGGTAATATTGTTAAGGGTGCGTAACATACGTTCTGATTTTCCATTTTGTTGTGATGTTTTGGGGCATGAGAATCGAAATTGGATACCATTTTGACGAAAAAGGGCGTGAAAGCGGGCATTGTCAAATTCGCCCCCATGGTCACACTGCAAAGCCTTAATATCGACACTAAATTGTTTATTTATATATGCACGAAAGGTAACAAATGTATCAAATAAATCAGATTTACGAAGCAAAGGATACACCCAAACATAATGAGAGAAATGGTCCAAAAAGATAGCATAATATTTAATACCGCTTTCACTCGATATGGGTGATGTCCATAAATCGGAGTGAATAATGTCAAAAACAGATGCAACATTCGAATCAGAACTATGAAAGGGAAGCTTAGTATGTTTACCTAATTGACAAGCATGACACAAAGCGGACAACTTTGTTTTATTACATGAAATAAAGCGAGAAGACTCTAGACGACGAAGCACATCTTCACTTGGATGTCCAAGGCGTCTGTGCCACGTTGTGGGGCTCAAAGTAAGAAAAGCAAGGTTGGTGGTACTTGATGGTTGTTGAGTGATAGGGTATAGATCACCGGTACTATCACAACGGAGAAGGAGTCAGCGAGTCTGATAATCCTTCACAGAAAAACCATAAGCATCAAAATCAACAGATACATTATTATCACGAGTAAATTGACGAACATAAATCAAATTTTTGAGTATATTTGGTGTGACAAGGACATGATGGAGATGAAGAGGTTTGTGGGGCGTGTGCACAAGGCTATGGCCCGTGTGAGCCACAGGTATAGATTGGCCATTGCCAACAAATACAGATTTGTATATGCTTGGATTGCTAAAAGAAGTGAGCATACCTGTGTTGTCAGCTAGATGAGAGGAAGCGCCAGTATCCATGTTCCAAGTAGGTTCTTGCAAAGACATTGTCTGAAAAGCATGTGGTAAGAGAGTAGCCTGAGTGTTGAATCCAGTTCCCATGTTCCACGGTTGTGAATAAATCTGACGAGGTATGCCTGTGCCACCGAAACTCGGTGGACTGTTAAAGCTTACAGGGCCAAGTCGAAGCTGCTGCACCGACGGTTGTGGTTGGGCCGTGGGCACTTGTTGGACTTGCTGTGGGGCAGGTTGAATCCATGGGCTGATTGGTGTAAGTTGGGTTGAGGCGAAATGGGCTTGGGGTGATTGCATAGCGGGGTTATAAGAGTGTGCACTTGGCCCGGTATGAAAGTAAACATACCCCATGTTAGTGGGCGGGACTGTATAGGGAGGGTGGGCTGTAGGAGGCACGCATGCAGGTCCAGGGGTGGGAGTTGAAGTTGTTTTAGGATTAGTACTATTATGTGTGGTAGGGGTACGAGGTATCCTACTTTGAGATGTAGATGTGTGAACAGTAGGTTTAAACCTAGTATCATTCGCCCCATGTAGGAATTTACAACGTGCTCCATAAGTACAAGAACCCCGCTGAAAATTACGACAAACTTCTAACCCCGAAGAGCTCATAGTATTTGCTTTGTTAACATTGGAAGTGGATGCAACCAAAACCGTAGGGGAAGATGATGTATGATGAAAAAGTGAATTACCAAGTGATGACTGTAACATGTCACTTTCTTCAAGAAGCATCATGGACCGCAATTCATCGAATGTAGGGGCTTTTTCTCGAAGACGAAGAACACGGGCAGCTTCCGGGTACTTGCTACGAATCCCATTAATGACGTAGGTTACAAGACTAGAATCTCTAACCGGGGAATCAAAATTGGCAAGGCGATCGGCTTTCGATTTAATTTGTTGAAAAAAATCTGTGACGGATGAAGTACCAATTGCCATGTTGCGGATCTCGTTATCAAGAAGAGTGATACGAGCATCCTTATTATCATGAAAGAGATCTTTCAATCTTTTCCAAACTCCATATGCGGTAGAATCAACATCAACAATCATCTCAACAAGCTTGGGAGAGATGGTTGAGTACATCCACATGACGACTAATGAGTCATTTGATGCATCAAGAGGATCAGGAGTGGATGTGCTTGTAGTTGATGGGGCTTCAAGATGACGGTGCACGTCATATGTTTTGCAAAATCGTTGAAACAGTGAGCTCCAAGAATTGTAGTTTAATTTGTCAAGATCAAGTGGGGTGGGAATACATGCTTTGATGCTTGCAATTGAATAGGCTTTATCAATTGGTTGTTTTGGTGGGATTGAGTCTCCTGCCATGTAGCTAAGGCAGAGAAAAAAAACAAGCCGTATGGCAGAAAAATAAAGGCAACAGGCTAAGAAAAAATTAGGGTTTTGGGATCTTTTTGGGAGGCTGTGATACCATATTATTTGTGTAGAATTGTTTGCCTCTGTATTCATTCATATCCAATACTTATACACATGCGTACATATGCCCTACTGGGCTTTATCCAAACATACGGATACATCATATAGATATGGGCCTGAGTATAATTCTAATAAAATCTCGTTTTATCGTGACTTATCACGTTTTTTCACTTATCATCTCACTTTAAGCCTTAAACTCGGGTCTTGATCTATTGCGTGACACGGAAGTCAAGTCTCACGTCTTTGTGAAACCTTTACGAGCCTTTTGTTAATTCTTTGAGTAGGTTTTCACGAAATGTTCAAGATGTTAATTCTTTGAATAGGTTTTCACGAAATGTTGTCTAAATTGGGACTGTTAGAGGAACTAGGCTTCTTTTTTACCAGCACGTTTCCCAAAGGACTA
The DNA here is from genome assembly GCA_025667525.1 of Glebionis coronaria. Lineage (NCBI taxonomy): Eukaryota > Viridiplantae > Streptophyta > Magnoliopsida > Asterales > Asteraceae > Glebionis > Glebionis coronaria. The sequence continues at coordinate 91,508,013 of CM046879.1, read as the reverse complement.
ATATGGTACTTTTTTCGTTTTAAAATTATTTTTTTCGAAAAAAAATATACAGTTTAACAAAAGTGCATTTATTACAGTTTTTTTTAGTGTTTAACAAAATAACAGTTTTACCTTTTGCTAATTAATTAAACAAATTTTTAAATCTTATAATAATAATTTTAAAAAAGAAAATGTAGTAAATTTGATCAAACTTTCTTATTTGATTTTTAGTAATAGATAATTAATTTACGAGGTCTGAAAAAAGAAAAATAAACAATAAATTGAGACGAAAGAAGTAATTTAATGTCATGAGATAACGGTGATTGTATCAGAAATTCAGAATGGTGATTGTATAAGTGACTCAAAGAATAATTTGCTCCTTGTTCTAATGTCTATATATTTTCAACAATTAGTGACGGAAACATCGAAGCTCGTATGTTCTTATTATCTTACAGGAAAATATGTTTATTAATGGACAATTAACTGAACTTTAAATTGTTGTTCACTTACTAGTAATTTTTTTTAGAGTTCGAGTTAGTGGACTATCAAAATTGGTTAACTTTGTATCAAAATATTGATGACTAGCTAGCTGCTAGTGTTAATTTTTGGTTGCCTTGCAACCACGACATTTGATTTTTGATACAAATAAGTTAATGAATTTTGTGAATTCATTCCACTTGTTATTATTTTTTTACAAATTTTTGAATATACGTTTTCATTTTTCATACACACATTCTTATACAGATTTTTATGCACACATTCGATATACTTTTTTTTTTTGGTAACCGTGATTTCCGACTCATTGGCCGACTAATCTACGGGGTTTGAGCTCACTGCCACACCGACTTAAACCAGGTGAAGCCCTTCCTTTTCAGAAGGTTGATGTGGCCACTTTAAGGTTGTTTGCACCCATTGGGAATTAAACTTGAGACCTCACACACCTTGGAGTGATAAACACAAATCTTTTTGCATTAATTTTATACATATTTATATACATGTTTTATACACACTATTTTACACACATTTATACATATATTTTTTTTTTGTTTGAGAAGTTGTTTTTTTATATTAATCTTTATAATCATTAAAAGTTTAATTATATAGCTGTAGAAGGCAAGCGAGCAACAAGCTGCGTCGCAAGCCATTTTTGAATTGCAAAACTAATTCTAATAAAAATCACATTTGTGGATTTAGGTGTCATAACGTTGCTATTCATAACGCGTTGAACTCTCTTCAGAAGCTCCACTGCATCAGGTGCAAGTAAACCGAATGTATCAAATGCAAAAGGAATAAACACGTGTTGATTTTCAATGCATGCTTTATCGTGTTTTGTCACTTTGCATAAGGCGGCTTTCAAAGCAGCCTGGCCCGCTGTAAAACCCCGGCTACTCAACCCCACAAGAGGAGAAACCTCAGTCAGATCCACACACGCATGTTTTCCTCCAACCCATTCAAAAACCAGAATGTCCGCCGGTCTGAGTGTGGATCTTACATCTACCGGGTCAGTCAAGAAGTTCACATGACCTTCTTTCTTGGCGGAGATACCAACACGCCTACATATGTCAAAAAGAATGTCTCTAACCATATCGTGTCGATACTTGAAGCCCGGGAGCTCTTTTACAATGAACCGCATGTTCCCCAAAAGAATCCACACATGTCTTGCGACAAACAGGGCACATTATATCAGTCAGAAATAATGGGATCATGAGACGATACTTAAGAATAGAACGGTATTCCACTGGTGACATATGTTGACCAAGCCCGTCTATAGGGATAGCTAGTAGGAAATCCTGAGCATGTGACGCGCGTAAACACTCAAAAACCGCTTTCTGCCTCAAAGTCATATCAAAGTGTACCTCCATATCCTTGACCATTTCACTAAAAAGGGTAGTCGCCAATGTTTGTTGGGTTTTAGAGGGAGCGGTATCCTTATTAGTGAAACAACTAAAATCAAAGCTTGGAATCTTATCACGTAGACAAGCTAAAGCAGAGGCATAATTATCATCCATACCACATATGCCACTGTCACGTAAAATGTGATCTTGTAACACCCAAGATTGGGCCATCGAGGCCACAAAAGCATAGGAGGAGGCCTCTTTTGCCGAGTACAAACTCAAACCACCAAGACGAATGGGTAAAGAAGCAAGTTGCCACTGTAAGTCTTCAAAGAATGGCCCTCCACAAACCACTATGTTCTCAATTGACCCACGCAAACCCTTGTCAAAAAACAAGGCCGCATCCTCCATGTGTATAGGTTGGCAAGTCCTTAACCCAAAAAAGAGTTTGGAAATACCCATGCATGATCGAAGTAAAAGGAGCTCACTCTGCGAGTCATGTAACTGTGGAAGAATGCTCGTCAAATCAACTGCATTCGCGGCTCTTGTCACACCCCACCATGGCGGAATATGGGGCACGGCGTATGGATATCATCACAACAATAGCGTGTCTATAGAGATAACTAAATGATATAAGAAATGTCATAAAATGGTGACGCAAATGTCATGACAATATCTCAACAATGCAGGAGTCTAAGTAAGTAGGTAACAGTCCTACCTCTTACCCAAGACAAACAAATAACACAAACAAACAAACATATAGGTGCCAACAATATCACTAGATAACTGGACAAACAAAGCTAAGAAGGAACGGGGATCTCCTTCTATATGCAATCCTAAGGCATCCAAGTCTAGCCACTTCTATCCTCAAGCTTAACCACATTCTCACCTGAAAGAGACACTAAAACACGTCAACATAAAGTTGGTGAGAGTCATAGGTTTAGACTCCAATGCTAAAATCAGTTACAAGCTGTGATTAACAACCATCAACACAATAACATATGGACAATGTGCTACAATTATGTATTAACAACTAGCATTCAAGATCAATCATTCCAAACCAAAATCCAAGGCTCCTACCTTGCCAAACAACATGGTACCATAGATGATCACACTATGTACCTATCCCAAGGCCACTACCTTGGCAAACCACAAGGCCACTACCTTGTCAAACCACAAGGCCACTACCTTGTCAAACCACAAGGCCACTACCTTGTCAAACCACAATAACTGAGACGACACGTGTCCCCCGATCCAAATCATACACAATCAAGAATCACATAGCAGTTAATCACATAATGTACACACAAGTCCATCACAACCATAAAAACATTCACAGCAACAATTTATAAATAACTCAACACAGTGTCTCTTCCATCCCATCTGGAAGTCAAAATCAATAGTAAACATGGGACTATGAAACTCACCTGATTAAGCTTCCCCAAACATCTGCGCACTAGCAAAAAGCTAACAACCAAAAACACATAATCAAAACATGAACCAAACACTAAAATGGCTCATCAACCTATGATGGACATCTAACCTTCTCCCATATATATACCTCATATATTTGCTCTAAGAATCTCATTACACCCCTCTATAAAGCCCTTAACTCGTTTTACTTCATAACACATCCCGTTAACATTTTATCAAAAACAGTCCCAGTTTTAGGTATCCAAACTATAAGCCAAACACCCACCTAAACACACCCATGATCTCTGTAAAGGGAATATTTATTCCCTTACATATGTTAGCTAACATCTCCCACTTGACCTAACCTTAAAGCTACTGTTAAGGCCCCGATATATATATATACTATTGTCACTCCAGATTTACTGATTTTAAACGTACTAAAAGTTTGTTACCATTAAGAGGTCTTACCCTAAACCACAACCTTAGCCCAAGTGCAGATACTTACTAAAATATATAAACCATCTCTCATGTTCGTGAGAAGATCCCAATGCAACCCTAAGTACCCCAAACAACCCAAAACTTAAAAAGAAAACAGGCTGAATTCAAAACTGTTTTGACCTCCGACTGTTGTAACCTGTTTTTGACCCACTTCCCGACCTCCAATTTAGTTCTAGTTTCTTGCATTGGAAAGCCACTTCAAATACCTTTCCAGGGTTACTTGGATCGTAAAATAAGAGTTTATAGAACTCCCTATATGATCAAAACAATGACCCAAAATTCTGCCCAGTTTTTAAAAACGGGTTTAACAAGATCAACCTCATTAATTAACCCTAATCCCTCTAATTACAAGCCCTAATTTATGTAATCATCATGTTATGATTAATATAACATTAATTTACTGTTTTTATAATAAACCCTAACCTAAATCCATCATAAGATGATTAAAGAAAACATAAAAACAATTTAATTAAAAAGGTTATAAAGATTTACCTTTGATTTATGAAAAACCAAGATTTTTATGAAAACCCTAATTCCTCCCTTGTATATTTCGACTCCTTGTTGATCTCCAGGGATTTTATGAAGTGTTTTGATAAATAAAAACCTTATATAATTAATCCTAACCAGTCCTAGCCCAAATACAAAAGCCCGGTTCCCTTTTTCCCTTTTTTCCCCTTTTCTTTTCTTTTTTTTCTTTTCCAACCGTCTATACCCTTTCCATATCCATTAAATTTCGTTTTTTTTTCTTTTTATTGTTTAATATTATGTTATTAACAATACCTTAATTTACCTTAATTTATTTCAGCTCCTAAAACCTCCAAAACCTCAAAACCGTAAAACTAGTCAATTTTTACGCGTTTTACCGTAAAAGTCGTAAAATATACACTTTTAAAAAAAATCTCAAATTTTGAAATAAACTTTATAACTAAGTCCTAAATGACTTAAAACCATCCCGAAAAATATTCATATGACTAATTACCTCATCCGAGACCTCCAAAAGCTAAACCGTAAATCCTAAAAAAAATATACTATTACTATAATACTTATACGTATACGTAAACACCAAAATATCACCATTTCATTTCATAGTCACTAAATGTGAGCTCATGAACATGAAATAACCGTTCCTCGATTTACTTATGAGTACTCTATACTCATAAACGATAACCACACCAACCTCGTTCACACAAAATAAACACGTAAACACACAAATCAAGTAATCACACATAAAATAACCTAAAAATAAGACCAAGTGACGAACCTCAAAACCACGGTTGTCACAGCTCTCCTCATGGCTATCCCTCTAATAAAATTGGCGTCTCTACTAACAGCTCCCCCAATAAGCTTCACACCCGAAGACAGTCTCCGAATATCCATAGGAAACAAACCATCACGGACCTTCACACCATTGCACGAGGGCCAAAATACCGTTGTTTTCTTGATATTATACACATTTTATACATATTTTTATACACATTTTTTATATACATTTTTACACACGTTTTTATTCACCATTTTATACAGATTTTTATACACATATTTTGTATGCACAATTTACACACATACATATTTATAAAATTGTAAACGAATCAGACGAACACAAACGAAACCTCGTTTAAGTTTGTTTATAGTGTTAATCGGGAGAATAAACGAACTAATTTTATTATTTATATTCGTTTATTAAGAAAATAAGTTGTTTATGTTCATTTATGTTTGTTTATTAAAAAACTAAATAAACTTTAAAGTATCGACATGATATGGTTAGAGACGTTCTTTTTGACATATGTAGGCGTGCTGGCATCTCCGCCAAGAAAGAAGCACCTGTGAACTTCTTGACTGACCCGTTAGATGGAAGATCCACACTCAGACCGGCGGATATTTTGATTTTTGGATGGGCTGGAGGAAAACATGCGTGTGTTGATCTGACTGGGTCCTCTAGTGGGGTTGGGTAGCCGTTTTACAGCGGGTCAGACTGCTTTGAAAGCCGCCTCATGCAAAGTGACAAAACACGAAAAATCATGCATTGAAAATCAACACGTGTTTATTCCTTTTGCATTTGATACCTTCGGTTTCCTTGCACCTGAAGCGGTGGAGCTTCTGAAGAGAATTCCGCGCGTTATGAATAGCAATGTTATGACACCTAAATCCACAGATGTAGTTTTTCATAGAATTAGTTTCGCTATTCAGAAAGGGCTTGCGGCGCAGCTTGTTGCTCGCTTGCCTTCTACAGCTGTGTAATTAAATCTGATATAATATCTTTATGTTATACACTTTTACTAGTAAAAAAAAAAAACTTTAAACAAATATAAACAATCAAATATATGAATGTAAAAAAACATTAGAATTTATTAAATAATAAGAGATAAATTAAACATAAACATATTACACCAGTATTTTTTATTTGAACATTTTTTTTAAAGTTCTCGTAATCGTCGTCCGTCTCTTTGGATATTCATCATGTCGTTGTTGTAATGTTGACATGACAATTTTACAGGCATTTATAATTTTTCAAAAAGAAATAAATGTATCATGTGATACATAATGTGCCAATAAATGTTTCAGTTACAAATGTACCAAGCAATTTGTGAGGTTGGAAAATGACGAGCACGACCCATTGAAGAAAGCACGAGTGAATATGTTTTTTTTTTCTTTTAAGGGTAAAAAGTTACCCTGATAAATGATACTACGTATTAAATACAAGTAACATTTACTTTATAATAGAATGTGGCTGAGTGTCACATTAACTTAAAAAACTTGAACTACTACCATTTGAGACATGCTCTAAATGCGACACACGCTAACAAAAACAACCCACCAACCTACGCTCAAGCAACAGCGGAGCCAAGTGAAGACTAGGGAGGGCTGTGGCCTCCCTAGTGTTTTGCATATGTACACTATTTACCCTTACATAAATACATATTTTAAAATTTTAACCTTAAAATATATACATAAACCATGTTTCGGCCCTCCTAAACTACATAAAATAAATTTTGGCCCTCCTAGTAACAATAGTCTAGCTCCGCCACTGCGCTCAAGCATATTAAATGATTCGAGTGAATATGTTGAGAGCTTAGATACAATTTAACTTTTAAATGAAGCAAAATGTAGATATTTTTTTACCAAGTGGATTCCATAATATATTATCAACATATGACTTCTAATGTTGTTGGTTTTTTTTTTTCAAATCGTAAAGTTTTTCTTTTCAAAAGTTAGGTAAAAGCGTACAAATATCATAAGCTCATATTTTTCCACAAATAAGCTCATATTTTTCCACAATGTATCTAGAAATTGTTTGCACCATTGCAAAGTAATCTTACTGTGGACTATGACCTTGTGTCTGTTTTCCAACATTCATTGTCTGGGATTAAAAGTTTTATAACTTTATAAAAAGAAAACGAAAATAATGCAAGTATCACATTACGTCATAGTGTGTTATAACAATGATATCATCATAATCATACAAATTCGTGATTTATCATATGGTATCTTTGGTGGCAAGTGTTTAATTATAAACGTTTTAAAACAACTAGCAGTTAGTGTTTTGCACAAAATGCTTGTTCGAAAACAAACAATTAGCGTTTTTATTTTTCTAAACGCTGCAAATCGAAACACTGTATTTATGTGCTAACTTGACACATCGTAAAGTACAATTATTGGACCCGAAATGTCTTTTTAAATCAGAAACTACATTAATCGAATTTCGATTAAACTTTAAAATGGTTGGTGTCCAAAATCATTCCGTGTTCGAATGTTTCTATCTATTTACATTTTTTTTGGAATTAAACTCTAAAATTACTTTCGTCAAAAGAAATTTGAGAACAAATAATTAGACTTTTAACATATGGAAAAATCTTAATGAGCAACTAGTGTTTTCACGAATTAATTATGACTATACAGTTATGGTACTAAACACTTTACTAAAATAGACAAATACGTACTTTTTTCTGATGCTACTTATCGCTATTCTTTTCTACTAATACGTACTCTCCGTTCCAAAATTATTATCCGTCGATTAAAAACACACAGTTTAAGAAAAATATTATAACTATAGTTTTTTCTCTCTAATTTTTTTACATAAATTAGTTTTATCTTTAATAATTAATTTAAATTTTATATAAATTTTTTAACTATAACTTCATATAAGAATTATATAATAATTTCGATTTAAATTTTCTACCTGCTTTAAAAGTGAACAATTAATTTAAAATAAACAGAAAAAAATTAACTATAATTTTGAAACAAAAATAATATTATTTAATATTGCTTTTTACCATTGTTATTTTTGCCAAACATGAACATACTTATCATATGAAAGTAAAAAATTATTGATATAAAATAAAATAAAACAAAAAAAGAGATGATTTGCACATTCAATTTTATTAATTGGGATATTTAAAAATATAATTAATGAACATTTATATCTTTGTAGCATGAAGGTTATACATGATTTAAGGGTATATTTGTTCAAACACATAACTTTTTAAGTGTTCCAATCAATAAAAAAAATGTGTAAACCAATTTAAAAAAAGATAAAAGCCCAAATTGGTCAATTTACATCCTATAAACTTCTATATATAGAAAGGCAATATACAAACAAAAAACAAATAGGCAAATTGGCAGAAGACTTTCACCATTCCTCTGACATTCCACATCTGCACCAAACAAAATCCATCTTAAATTCCCATTTTAACCTCTTAACTTCACATTATTACTTTTTACCCTTCACACTTACTGTATAACCTGATTCTCCTCAACTTAACAAAACAACCAACAAAACCAAACACTTCAAAAAAACAGAATCTCAAACATCTTTATAAATCCTACCTAAGTACATAACATGGTTGGTCACTAAAAGGTATGTTTTCTTTGACTTTTAAAAAGTCAACTATGCATAAAGTACAAATCTTTTTACATATTCCATCTTGGTTTTATGTTTCTTGAATACCCTTTTATAATTTTTTTTAATACATTCTTCATGGGTGGTCACTAAGGTATGGTTTTTTCAAGATTTATCATATTGGTTTGACTTTTCAAAGTCAACTATGAATGAATAAAGCTTCAATCTTTGGGGGTGTCTCAAATAGGTTTTGTGTTTTTTTGATTCTGTTTAGCTATTAATGGAGTAATGTCTATGTAACAGTATTTTATATTTTATATTTTGTGATTTAATAAAAATGAAATCTTTGTGGGTCAAATATCCCCCTTTTTAAGTGTTTTGTTGTAATTATTATGAGTCAAGTTATTTTGGATACCATATCTATCATGGATACTAAGGTACTCATCCCCACCATCCATCCTCATCATATTTAATGGTTGAGATTAAAAGTATTTAATTATTTCACTTATTTTTAAAACTTAAATATCTTTTAAACCGTTAAGTGTTAAACGGAAAAAAATATACCATCGCGACGAGCATTTAATTAGCTTTCTACAGATATGCAATATGATATACTTTTGAAAGAAAAAAAAATCATTTTTTTTTAAATTTGCGTAAAATATCATATATGATAATAGTGTTTTATCACATATGATATTATTGTTATGTTACAAATTATTACAGAATCATATATGATATTGGTTTATATCATATGATATTGGTTTATATCATATGATATTGGTTTATATCATATGATATTGGTTTATATCATATATGATAAGTTATATCATATATGATACCAGTGTTACTATCATATATGATATTTAGTATCATATATGATAATTTACGGAAAAAACAAAAAAAAAATAATTTGTCGAAAGTATATCATATAGCATATCTGTAGAAAGATAATTAAATGCCCGTCGTAATGGTATATTTTTTTTCGTATAACGATTGACGGTTTAAAAGATATTAATGTTTGAAAAAAAAGAGGAAATTGGTTTTATGTTTAATCTTATCTATTAAATTAAGATGGAGATGAGTGGTAGAGATTAGTCCCTTAGTATCCAAATAAAGGTTTGGTATCCAAATGAACTTAAATCAATTATTATATAGAAAAAGTATTTGGTACTTTAAATAAAGGAATTTATTTAAATTTGTTTTTATCCATTTGATTGATTAGTACTTTTTGTCACTATTTACTTATTTGAATATTTGAAATCTTTATGTGGATCTCATGGCTTGATTTTAAAATCTATTTATATTTTTTTGGGGTGTTTTGTTGGTAGGTTATTGGTTAATTTAGTATCCATTTGTAATGCCTGGTTTCGCTATGGACGGAACGAATGAAGATAGGGTTGTTGATGAAGTCCCGGAAAATGGGAGTGCGGTTAAGAATAAGGAGAATGTGGAAAATGCGGGTGGCTCTGGTATTGTTGTTGAGCCGTCTATTGAAGAGCTTTATGATAATGTGTGTGATATGCAGAGTTCTAATGAGTCGGTGTCTAGGCTTAGCTATGGATCAGATGGTGAAGAGTCGAGGATTGATTCAGAGTTGAGGCATTTAGTTGGAGGTGAAATGAGGGAAGTTGAGATTTTGAAAGAAACCGAAGAGGATTCAAAGCAATTAGCAGAAGAAAGCTCAAATTCTCATTCACCAAAATACTTGAAGAAGAAAGTATCTCGGTCGCAGTTAGGGTCGGAAGTAAGTTCTAGATCGAGTCCTAAGAGCAAAACCCCTCAAAAGAGTAATCTTTTATCCAAAAAGACTGATAACAAATCAAGAAAACCAGTTGTTGATGATAAAGAGTCTGATCTTGGCCCGTACTTGCTTAAACAAGCAAGAGACTTGATATCATCTAATGCTAACCCTCGTAAAGCACTTGATTTAGCTCTTCGTGCAAAATCGTCTTTTGAAAAATCCTCAAATGGTAAACCAAGTTTAGACATTGTCATGTGCTTGCACGTGATAGCGGCAATACACTGTAGCTTAGGTGAGTACAATGACGCTATTCAGGTTCTTGAAGAGTCCATTAAAATCCCAATAGTCAATGAAGGTCAAGATCACGGGCTTGCTAAATTTTCAGGTTTAATGCAGATGGGTGATACTTACTCTATGTTGGGCCAACTCGAAAATGCCTTAAAATGTTACACATATGGTTTGGAAATGCAAAAGTCAGTTCTGGGTGATTTTGACCCAAGTATCGGCGAAACGTGTAGGTATCTTTCGGAAGCTCATGTTCAAGCACTTAACTTTAACGAGGCTAAACAGTTCTGTGAAATGGCAATTGAGATTCATGTAAAGAACGGTTTGTCAGCAGAAGAAGCAGCCGATAGGAGACTCATGGGTTTAATTTGTGAGACGAATGGTGATCATGAAGGTGCCCTCGAGCATCTAGTTTTAGCTAGCATGTCCATGGTGGCTAACGGGCAAGACACAGAGGTATCTTATATAGATTTAAGCATTGGTGACACATATTTATCTTTATCTAGATTTGATGAAGCTATTTTCGCGTATCAGAAAGCCTTAAAATCTTTAAAAAAGTCAAAAGGTGAAAACCATCCATCTGTTGCTTCAGTTTTCACCCGTTTGGCTGATTTGTATAACAAAACTGGGAACTTAAAAGAATCAAAATCTTACTGTGAAAACGCACTTCGTATATATGAAAATCCAGTTTCTGGTATCCCACCAGAGGAAACCGCTAGTGGTTTCACAAACATTTCTCATGTATACGAGTCTGCGGATGAGTTTGATCAAGCACTCGAGTTACTACACAAAGCGTTACGGATATATAACGATGTTCCTGGTCAGCAAAGCACAATTGCGGGTATTGAAGCCCAAATGGGAGTTATGTATTATGTGTTGGGAAAATATTCAGAATCTTATAATTATTTTAAAAGTGGTATTACAAAGATGCGTGTGAGTAGTGAGAAAAAATCGGCCTTTTACGGGATTGCACTAAATCAAATGGGACTTGCTTGTGCGCAACTTTATGCTATAAACGAAGCCATAAATTGCTTTGAAGAAGCTAGGAGTGTTTTGGAACGAGAGTGTGGTCTCCATCATCCTGATACGCTTGCAGTTTATAGTAATCTTGCTGGTACTTACGATGCTGTAGGCAGGTATGAGCCTATGCTATTTTTTTTTGTGTTCTGTTTAATTGTTTGCTCAAACAATAGGTATGACTATAATTGATCTGCATCCAACAAAGTCTATGTTTATTACAAATTTACAATGCTACCCTCACATCATCACGATAAAAGCTTGTGGTATACTGGTATGTAGGGTCGAAAACCGACCCAAACCGAACCGAAACGCGGTTCTAGAAAAAATAGGAACCGAAAACCGAACCAAAGTGAACCGAGCAAAACCGAGCCGAAACCAAACCGAATGGATAGTCATATTTTTCTTTGTTTTAACCCGAACTGAAATGAACCGAGAAAACCGAAACCGAATACCATAAATAAACAAAACCGAAAACTGACCCGAAAATGGTCGGTTCGGTTTTCGGTTGAGTTTTCTCAGCCCTACTGGTATGAACATAAAACTGTCAAAAGCAAAATTTTGTTATATAGATCAAATTCTCTAGTAGGCTCATATCCAGTTCTGATAATCCCTTCGTCCCAAAATAATTTCCAACCCGACAAAAACACACAAGTTAAAAAATATGCAGATACTGTAGTAAGGGTAGAATGAGAAACTTCTTTAAATACTTTTGATAGCTCACATTTATTATAACTAAAATAGTAAGGTGAAGGATTATTTAGTTAGGTAAATGACAATATTACCTTCCTTGAGTTTACAATTGATGCATATTTGGTTTTCAGTGTACTTGTGGCTAGAATGCGGAACTTGGGTAATTCTTTTCAAAGTTGACATTAGATTATATGCCTCACTAAAATTGTAAGATCAACGATTATGTTGAGACACGGTGGCTATTAAACTTTCGTTTAACTTTGAGCATAGTGTGCATATTCCAATAATCTTGAATGACATCTAGTTGTAGTATTTTGTTGTATTAGAAGATTACAAGTCTCGGACGATTGCTGTTTTAGTTAAATCCTAGTAAATCTGTCATTGTTTCTTTCCACTCAAAATATGATCTTTATGCAGGTTGGATGACGCTATTGAGATATTGGAACATATTGTTGAGACGAGGGAGGAAAAGCTTGGGACCGCAGGTTTTGATGTGGAAGATGAAAAAAGAAGATTGGCGGAATTACTTAAAGAGGCAGGGAAGGTTCGAAGCCGAAAAGCTAGATCTTTAGAGAACCTTTTTGATCCAAATTATCAATCAACAATCAATAATGATTCTATTGAAGTATGATGATAATGATGGTTCTGCTGCTTTAAAACGGTTTATAAACACAAAATAATACATAGGTTGGTTATTCTGTGTATTTATGTTGTTTTTACGAGTTTTTGGTGATTTATGTATTTATTTGTACATGATGGGACGGTCTTATTGGTATACACAGTCATTGTGATTTTCTTCAGGATGTGTGCTTTCGTCCTTTTTACGTTTTGAAATGATGGCGTGTATTGATAAAACTGAAATAAACTGTTACATTGTTCATTTTGGATACAAAAGAGCAGGGTCCCTTTCTCTCAAGATAGAGGTCAAGGCGATCTTCACCATTGCAAAGCCGGAGGTCCTTGGGTAGACGGGTAGGGGTAAGGCTGTCTATATCTTACCTCTTCTATTACCCCGTGGAAGACGGGATTTGGTACCGTTGATTTTTATTGTTCATTTTGGATACAGAAAGTTAGAAACTATTGAAGTGACATAGTCTGAACCATTCTTTTCTCAGAAGGCAACGAAAAGAAAGATCGTAAACGACGAGTCTGAGTATGTTACACAGTTCTTAAATGGTATAGAGCTGGAAAGAACTCTTGTTTTACATGTTCAACATGCCGTTCCAGCATTCGCTAACTTCTTCTAGCCAATGGTATAAAGCTGGAGAGAAACTGCCGCGATTGCGCCTTGGTAACCAAATTGGTTTCGTCAGGACTTGTTATAAAGATAAACTTGATTACTTTTTTCGAGTTTGGCTTGTTAAATAGGCAGTCAATAGTGGCCACTATAACCCATTTTATACTTTAACAAAAAAAAAAAACTTAATGATTAGTTTATCTGAAACAAGAAGCTGGAAATTGTTCTTTTAGGAAGATGGCAAGTATAATCATACATTATCCTTTATAAAGACAATCCTACAATATCATGAAGATAGCTTTATTCTACAAGAAAAGAGTTTAGCTCACCCATTTTTGAAAATTCTGAAGTCTATTTGAGAAATTTTATGGATAAAAGCTTTAAGGTTTCTGTCTTGATTCCTGTCTACTTTAGTTGACGTTGTCTTATTGGGCAAGAGAGTTACGGCCAGTGTCGAAAAACATTATCATATGTACATTTTTTTTGCTAAAAAGAATGTGAACACTTTTTTCTTGTCCAAGCGTATAAGATTAAAAATAAACTAAAAGTTGAGACTTGAGATTATATAAAAAAGTTAAAGAGACATATTTGATTTAAACAACAATCATAAAATTTACACTAAACGATAAATATTCGTTGATTTTTTAACCTTTAAAATTAGGAACGGACCCAAAATATTTATCTAGTGTTGCATAATTTTTTTTAAGACGTTGCATATTATTTTTTATCGTGAATAATAAATTTTACATCATAAATATGTTTTAGCCTAAACCAAAGTACCACAATTTTTTTTTTTGTGTTGCACACACTAAAAAATTAATAATTTCCGAAAAAATTTATACTTCATAACCTCAAATCAAATGTTACCCGTATCACACCCGGTTCTCATTTATGTTCACCCCCGCCTAAAATCCGCCCATGTTCACAACCGCTACACAGTTAGATGATAGACTAGTTAACTCGAGTCCGATTTTAAGCATAACATCTCACAAATAGTAAACTAAAAGCAATTTGGTATTATCAAACAATACAAACATAACATCTCACAAATAGTAAACTAAAAGCAATTGATGATAAATTTCTCCCGTCTCAAACCATCCAGACCAGGTGGGTAAGTTTAGTTCCTATTAAGGTCAATATTTTTATTTGGCGCGCCCGTCTAGATTGTTTGCCGACGAGGGTTAACTTGGGTCGTAAAGGTATTAATGTGGATTCTTGCATTTGCCCGATATGTTCCTCTGGAGAGGATGAGATTAACCATATTCTTTTCCGGTGTGAGATGGCGCAGCTTATCCTTCGTCGTATTTGTAGGTGGTGGGAATTAACATTTTCTGATTGGAACACATTTTATGAATGGTATGATTGGTTCTCGTTGATAAGACTTTCTGCCAACACAAAGTCTTTGTTGGAGGGTGTCTTTTTTGTTGCATGGTGGCATATATGGAGGATTAGGAATCGCATCATTTTTGAGGGAGTCTCTCTTCGACGTTCTGAGGTTTTTGATGATATTGTTTTTATGCTTTCAATTGGTGTAATAATCGTTGTCGTAAAAATTTCTCATGGGAGGATTGGTTAAAAAATCCCCACCATATTTTATTGTAATGTTGTTTCTAGCATCTTGCTAGTTTAATAAAAATTCCGCCGTTTAAAAAAAAAAAAAAAAAAAAACAATACAAACACAATATTTTAGCCGATATTGTGTGTAAGACGGCTAGTCTTTTTCATTAATAAATTAACCATACGTCTCCACTATACTCCAAAATGAGCATCTTGCTAGACTCCATTAACTCGTATACTTTCTTATCTTCTTCTTAGACTATTAATTCTAAAGCTATAGCTTAAATATTACTAGCTAGTAATGACACGACACGATTAACGATACGAACCCGACGCGAAGTTAGGTTTAGGTTAAAGATAAACAGGTTTGGGTCAAAAACAGGTCAACTCTTATAACCGATTTAATAAATAGATCGTGTTGGATTGAATAAGTACTAAACAGGTCAACACGTGAACTCATGTAAATATATATAAGCATCTAAAAATAAAATATATAACTTCAATTTTATGTTGTATTTAAATTAAATGTATTTTATATATAGTTAATTGAAATAAATGATGATTATAACTCATACATCATTGAAAATATTTCATAATATTTTTTTTATATCCTTATATCATTTTTTCATACAATTTAGTTTAATCGATGAGCCACCAACTTTTTTTAACCGCTTGACTTATTTACTTAAACAGGTTAAACAGGTTAAACGGGTTACACATGTTATGCAGGTCCGGGTTAGGGTTGAGTTTCGTGACACGATTATTAAATGGGTCGTGTTTGAGTAAATGTTATAATAACACGCCAACAAACAAACTCGAATAAGTCAAAACGAACACGACTCGATTACCACACTTACTAGCTAGTATATAAAGTTGAATTTTGCGTTTTATACTTGGGTAAAAGCCATAAAATACCGTCCTGCTTATTATTTTGTGCCGACTTTAAACACTTACTAGTTTATCTCGTGACTTTACCCTTCTACTTGTTTGTTTTGTAATAATATTACCATTATGACCGGGAACATTTACACGTCATTTAATTAATAAAAAAAATTTATAAATTCAGTTAATATATCTACGTGGATGGTAGAGAAATCGTTTATCCCATACTACCCGATCCAATATCCAAGATCCAAACCCACATACCCTTATCCTAAACCTAAATACCCCCGTCCCCTTTGACCTTCACTTTATTGTTTTCCATCCAAAATCAAAAATGGAGATCTAAACATAAACCCTAATTTCTGGAGATCTAAACATAAACCCTATTTTCTTTTCCATCAAAACTAAAAAATGGCAAATTGGCATTACGAACAAAACATCCCTTCTGAATGTACGTGCAATCTTCCATTGATGGAGTACACTTCATGGAAACCCGCTAATCCTGCTAGAAGATTCTTAGTTTGCCCCAACAGCTACGTAAGTTAGATTTAACGACACCTAATTTAATTTTATTAAGCATTAATTTTAACAGAATGATAAGATATGATAATTCATAAAACCTAACTTACAGAAAACTGGTGTGAGAAAGTGTAATGAGTTCTATTGGTATGACATTAAATTGGATAATGCTTGGTACAAAGGGCTTTTGTATCAGATGCATTTCCAACTGAATCCTCAACAGAGACAGGAAGTTGATGCTGAGATAAGAAGCCTTGAACAATTGGCTGTGGTGCAAGATGAGTTGATCAAGAGTAAGAAGAATGCAAGGTTTTGGAAGAAGACAGCTTTGATCATGGTGGCCTTATTGTTGTTTTTCTATGTTATGAATTAGATATTAGTAGGATTTGTGTTGTTTAAGTATGTATCAGTCCTTGATGATGAACTTTGGACTAGGTTTTGTGTACTGAATGTGTAGGGTTTAAGTATGTATGAGCTTTGAACTAAGGTTTTGTGTACTGAATGTTTTGTTTAAGTATGTATCAGCTTTGAACCATGTTTTTTGTACTCAATTCATGTCTTCAATGTTTTGTTTGTTGAGTATTTATTCATTGGTTGACTTATGAGACATTGTGCACAAATTTGGTTGTCTGCCACATGTGGTATGAGACATTGTGCACAAGTTTGGTTGTCTGCCACAAGTTGTATGAGACATTGTGCACAAGTTCAATAAACAAACTCACAATCTTGTCTTCTTTTCTGCAAGATTATGGAGCTTTTATCAAGTAGGATTAAACAACACACAAAAGGAATCTAAACATAATTAAGTGCTGCTTTTCCATATATCATGGCAGTCAAATACATAGTTCAAGACAAAAAGATTACAAAAAAATTTGCAAGTCCCATAAACCTTGCAATACCCAGACTCACTTGACTACCCTTTTGACCCATTACCAAAAGCTAAGCACTTATAAGTTCCTAAAAGTTCATTACAGACATTAAGGTTTAGAAAGTTAAAGAGAAACATCAAAGGATTTATCTGGAGTACTTCCAGTCCCATCCTTGTCAAACACAAATGGTTTGTTCAACTTCATTTTGGAAATTCTTTCGGATCTGAAACGGTTCTTGTGATAAATCCTTACTCCATCTACATGTGATGGTGGCCTACCCCTCTTCCTTTTTGGTGCAGGTTTTGGATCAACTGACATGGGAGCCTTACCTCTAGCATCAGTTTCATCCACCTTATCAGCAACTTAATCTTCAACAACAGTTTCAACACTTGCTTCCATCATGGTTGGTGCATCTTCCATATTTGCAGTTGTTATAGTTTGACCAACAGATTGTTGTGTAGGTTGTGAATGAATGTGTGGTAAAACAGATTGACCCTCATGTTGGTTTTCCCTAACACCTTTAACAGCAGATTCTTGTGTAGGATGTGGGACTTGCATGTGTGGGAATAAAATCTCAACATTTTGGTGATTGTGTGCACAATCATGTTGAATGTCATGTATCCAATCAGCTGGATTGTAGTAATAATGCCTATCTTCCCACTCCTGCTCTTCCCTTCTTTCTTTATCAATCCTTTCTTGTTCTGCATTTTCCCTTGCCTGTCTAAGTGATTCTTCATGCATATGCTCCATAAAAGCCTCCTCATCAAGCTCTAATTGATATTCCTGTATTACATGTTTTCTCTTGTTTAGCATTATTAGATGTATACAAAATTAAATAAAAATTTAAGTAATTAAGTGGGTATACATGTTCTGCAGTTAACCATCCATTTGATGTAGAAGTTTTGGCTCCCCTACTTAAACCAGCCTTTGTACATGATTTCCTAGTCCAACCACCCCTGTTAGTTGAACCTGATCCAACACCCCTACCACTACCTCTCCCAACTCCTCTCCCAACACCTCTCCCAACACCTCTTCCAACTCCTCTTCTACCTTATCCAACACCCTTACCACCACTACCTTCAGCTGTCTCATCCAACCCAATACCAGAACCCCCAATACCAGAACCCCCAATTCCACCTCCTTGACCTCTTCCAACCCTACCACCTCTACTAGATGCATGTTGCCCAACAACAACAACATGCTTTCTCCCTGGTTTTTTCTTCTCTACAACAGGTTTAGGTTGGGGTTCTTCTTGACATGTTGCCTTATTATGACCCTGTTTCCAACAGTTTTTGCATGTCATTGTTCTACCCCTCCTACTAATTTGTGTTCCATTGTTTTTATCATGGGCTCTTATTCTCTCTTTCTGTGGTCTACCAGACATCCTTCTTAAAAGTGGAGGTAAGGGTGGAATGTCATTAGTCCTTCTCCAAGAGAAGTGGTGACATTTTTCACATTCACCTTTTTTTAACTTGATTGGTTTTTTACCCACAACCTTTCCCTTTCCCTTAGACCCAGTTGTCCTAACCTTATTTTTCATAACCCTATTTATGTTACCTTTTTTCCCTGCACATCTACCCTGTTCAACATTTCTTCCACAATAAACAAGCAACTCCTTTCAATCACTCTTAATGTACCAGATTTGATAACAATGGGCAACACCATAGTTTGCTAAGGCTAACTTCAACTTACTAGGGGACTCATATCTCATTCCTAGGATTGGCTCCATCTTATCCCATAGGATGTCAGGATCAAATGCGGGACAAACAACACCCTTTTTTTTATCTTATTCGATGAATCAATATTGCTTTCATCAGGGTCTACCTGTGGTTGTTCATGTAATTCAGGCGACCTAAAATTATCACTACCTCTAAAAAGAACCCTTGAAGTACAAAGCTTATTGAGGAATGGGTCTTGTGTGTTGAAGTTCTTAATCACAACAGAGTCATCACTCTCAGTTTGAAAATCTAGATTGTCAACAACTAGTTCTTCATAACTGGAATAATACTCATCATTAGACTCTCCTATGTTTTCATGCTCTTGTTCAAGTTTAAGCATTTCAATAATATCATAATCAAAGTGTTCTAAATACATATTTATCTCATTCGCATTTTCATACCCAGCTGTAAGCATATCTAGAATATCCTGATCACATTTAATTTCCTTAAGGCCTAAGCGTAACTCTTGATCTTTTCGGCAATAATAAATCTTGCTAAAGACTGCACTAGGAAGTAACCTTCTAATAATCTCCCTAAGAATGTCATATGAAATTTCATCGAAATTGTTATCATTTACCTCTTTCATGTCACCCCCAACATACCTCATTGGCTGAGGATAGAAGATCCCATCCCATTTTAGATATACAGTAAAGACAGGCTTCCTAATTATTTTCTTCTTTTTGTACTTACCTGTAAAGCATAATGTAACTAAGGTTAAATAATGGAGGATACAATTAGGGTTTATGCACAATTATTAGGTAATAAGACTAAAATTAGGGTTTCGAAAAAGAGGGGTTTTTCAATTAGTGTTATACAAACGTTTATCAGTTAATAATAATGAGTTTATCATCCATAAAATTACATCAATTAGGGATTATGCAAATTAATTAGATATTCTGGAAAAATTAGGGTTTCGAAAAAGAGGGGTTTTTTCAATTAGTGTTACACAAAGGTTTATCTGTAAATAATAACTAGTTATCATCTATAAAATTACATCAATTAGGGATTATGCAAATTAATTAGATATTCTGGAAAAATTAGGATTTCGAAAAAGAGGGGTTTTTTCAATTAGTGTTACACAAAGGTTTATCAGTGAATAATAACTAGTTATCATCCATAAAATTACATCAATTAGGGTTTATGCAAATTAATTAGATATTATGGAAAAATTAGTGTTTCGAAAAAAGGGGGTTTTATCCATTAATGTTATACAATCGTTTAACATTGAATAATAACGAGTTATCATCCCTAAAATTACATCAATCAGATTTTATGAAATAAAAAATCCCCTTTTTCCAAAACCCTAATTTTTCTAGAAATTACTTTATGATATTCAGAGATGGATAGATTACCTTTTGCCATCTTGATTCAAAGGTGAAACTAAATCGACTATCAACAAGAAAAAACTGGATTATGATGATAATTTTGTTATGAGAGGGAAATGGAACCCGTTTTTTAGTAAGTGTGTGTAAAAATGGAAGTCGTTTTTTAATAAGTAAAGTCAACGTAAATTATAGATAGTGGAAACCATACGTGGCGTTAATAAGCGTAAAAAAATAATGACGTGGATATTACCGTGCCACGCTGCCGGTAACAAGTTACCAAATGGGTAACTTTGAAACGATTTTGAAAGTAGAAGGGTAAAGTCACGACATAAAATAGTAAGTGTTTAAAGTCGGCACAAAATAATAAGTAGGATGGTATTTTATGGCTTTTACCCTTTATACTTCAAACCATATAAATCAGAAAAAAAATGTCTTAAGTTATACATGTTCGGATATTCAAACAATAGAGGTAACACATCTAACGATTTGGTTACTTTTATGGAGGCTATAAGAGGTTGTGTGACGACATCGACATGATCAATTTAATAGTCACCATGAAATTTTTCTGTTTTTAATGATGGTTTATGACATTTATAACAATTATATAATCATAACAAGGATCAAAGTACGTAATAGCAGAAGCGATTTAACAAGATTATAATAACACAATTATAATTAATCGATTAGAGTTACATACCTCTATCCTAGCAAAGATCCACAAGATCACCGACGAAACATCAATTAGGGTTTGTGAAGAATAATACCAAGATATAGCTTAAAGCAAAACTATATTACGCTCTTGTAAACACGTAATGCAACGGCTAACCGTGAGTCTAGCACTTGCAAACCGGAACTTCAACACTTGTAGAATTTTAGCTAAATCGAAAACCAAAGAACCGTAAGGGTGGGTTTGGTTCAGCGATTGCAAGAAGAAGAGAAGGGAAGGGATGGAAAAATTATGAAGGCTATGAGTGTTTATATAGGCTTTGCAAAACTTGATTTCTAAGTATCACTCAAATTATGAAACAAAATATTTCCCTTTGCCCCCCCCCCCCCCCCCCCCCTGTAGCCGATGGTCTGTTGATCCCAAACTTAGATCAATTTAGCTTGTGTAAACGAGATTGAATCAAGTTAAACACGTAGAGAAACTTTGTTTTGTATAAAACAATTTAAGTATTATGCGGAATTAATACTCAAACAAGAACATACAAACAATGTAAACCAAAACTTTCACTTGATTGATAAAACAAACTTGCGTACAATGAAAGTGTTAAAATGTATATAAAACATAAACCTAAAGGCATCCTTTTATAGGTTAAGGAGCCTTGTACAAGAGTCTACGTATCAGCTATTTTAGGTAAAGATAAACATAGAAAATACATTGTTGATCATATCTTTACTAGAAACAAACTAGAAACACAATACGTGTAGACTAAGTCTTCTATCAGTGCTTGACTTCTTCTTATCAACGCTTGACTTCTTTTGTCAACGCTTGTCCTGTCAACGCTTGATTTCTTCTTAACAACGCTTCGATTACTCTTGTCAGCGTCCAAGTGTACTGGCTACATTTTATTCCCAACAATCCTCCCCTTAACTTGATATCTACTCTAGTAATCAAGTTTCTGAATAAGAACTAAGAACTAGGAGGATTCTTACAAATCTTATCAAATTGGTAATAAACATATCTAATCAAATCTTTGGCCACGTCACTTGAGTAGTCAATCTCCAGCTGTGTTGTCTTCATCTTTTCCAAAACTTCTTTGGACATAGGATACTCAACATCCACAAGAAGATATTCAAAAAACTTTGTAGAACTTAAATGATACACACCAGCTGCTGAATATAGACGCCATTGAAGTCCACTGATATCATCCTCAAGATCCTTCCAAACATGATCTTCTTCTTCTGGTGCACACATTCACTTGAATGTTGACCAAAGCTTTATTCCATTGACTGAAGTAGGTGCTTCAGTCTCATACTTGGCCAACAGTAACCTCCAAAGGTCTGCCAAGTCTTCCCTATCCATACTTGCAAACAAAGACATAAGAGTAGTAAAAGTGTGTACCTCTTTCCCATATCTGCCAATCATCCAAAACCCACTTGCATCTTCTTCATAGCTAATGATAGGGTTTCTGGCATCATGAGGTAAAACCTGTACCATATCTGAAGCTTCCATGGGTGAGAGCTTAATACTCTTTCTAATAACAGCTTCAGTGGGATTTACTCTATTCAAATCTGAAGGAAACTCAAGTGGAACTCCCTTCTTCAATGGCCTTGGAACAATCATAGCCTTTTGAATCTCCATCTCTTCTGCAAGTTCTTCTTTCCTTTCATCTGAAAGAAGTCTAATAGTGTTCATTTCTTGCACTCTTGCCCAAATAGGATAAGCCTTATACTCTAATTCTTCAAAGGACAATCCCTGCAATTTCTGAAAAGTCCATCCTCCTTGATGACATCTGAGCAACATATAATAAAGCTCCCTTCTATCTCTCTTCAACTGTGAGAAAACTTTACTAGCCTTATACTTCAGAATCACCTTGCAATCTCTTTGAACTCTTAGAAGAATTTCCAAACCCCAAATTTGATCTGAAATTGTCATATCTGGATTCTCCATAACCTTATTCTCCCAAGCATGGTACATCTGGGCAACTTCTGGCATATCATAATCTACCTTCAATTTCAACTCTGCAAGTTTCTCCCTTGCCAACTCATCACCATATTCAAGTCTTTCTGGTTCTTCAATTATCATAACACTTGAATCTGAACTTTCATCATTACTTCCTTCTTGCTCATCAGAAGTAACCACAAATAGTGACTCACCAACCTTCTTCTTTTCTTGTTCTATAAGTTGTGCAGCTAACACTGAATCAAATTGTACTTGTGCTGCATCCTTTGGAACCTCTGTTTCTACCATGATTCCTTTACCCTCATCTAATGGATCAATGATGGGTAAAAATGATGATGGTACCAGTGAAGACACTTCTTTGATGATAGCTGATGACTGGAATACATCAACCATATCTGCAGGTCTGTCAACGCCCAAATCCTGTGTGTCAACGCCCAACTTACTCTTGTCAGCGCTTGACTTGTCAGCGTCCAAAATCTGCTTGTCAACGCTCACCTTACTCTTGTCAGCGCTCCTTGTGAACTACTCCATCATTGCTGTAAAGGATAAGTCCAAATTTGTAGGAGTAACCAAAGAGACATCAAAACCTGGTTGCTTCTTCAAATTTGTAAGAGCTTCAGCCACTCCCAAAGATTCTCCATCATATGAGCCTTTGCCACTCAAATCAATTGGCTCTGTAGCAGCTTCATGTGAGCCTTTATCACTCAAATAAACAGGCTCTGTAGCAGCTTCCTCCCCTTTGTAAGAATCCTCCCCTGATGAAAGGACTCTTGTCTGCCTTCTCATAGATTCAGTAGTTTCTAAAACAACAATCCTCTCCCTCAATTACTTGAGTTCAAGGCCTTGGGTAGAGACAGTATGTACCAGGTCTGCATTTTGCTTTTGCAAGCTAATGTAGACAGCAGTCAATTCTAACATTGTATATGGTTCCAATCTGCCCTCCTCTAGAGTGGGGATTTGACCTCCCAAAGTAGAGTCATGGGGCGTGGATGAGGTCTTAATGATGTTAGGACTGGCTTGGCCTGCATCTAAGCCAGAACCAATAGTCCTATCCTCATCCATATCACCAACCACACTTGTGGTGGTGGTTCTCTCTGCAACATGGATAGGACCACCAGAGGAGAACACTCCAGTAGTCCTTGGGCGTTTTACCAACCTAAATGCAGGGGGTGTAGAAGATGATGTGGATTGGGTGGTAGTTTGAAGGTTAAGGGGTGTTTGAGTCTGTTGTAAAAAGGTGTCAACGTCTGGATTTGAAGTAGCAACGCCAACATTTAACGTGTCAGCGTTGAAGGGATCTTGGTCAAGTTCCATGTGTTGTGGTGAAGGTGATGGTTCAGGTAATGGGTCAAGTTGTGGTTGTGGGTCAGGTGGAGGTTGTGCTGCTGCAATAACAGAAAGCATGGCTTGGGTAAGGGGTAAGTCTCTGTGAGGGGGTGAATTCATCTTACTAAAAATAGCTTTCTTTAGCACAGGGATCGCATAAAAGTCATCATGATCCCTGGTGCAATACCTTTGTTCATCAAAAATCATTTGTAAAAATCTTGGGTAAGCCAAAGTCATCTTATTACCCTTGTTTTTACACATGCCATCAAAAATCAGTTTAGAAAAATTATACTTTTGCCCATTAGTAATACACACAATTGCACTAGCAATAGATCTGTTAATTTCATTATGTGCGGTACTTTTGGGACTTAAACATTGAAGGATGACATGTATTAAGTACTTCCAAGCTGGGGGAAATTCCTGTTTATTATATTTATTTAAAGTACCCTCTTCAGGGAAAGGATACCCCAAAGCTTAAAGTCCCTGTTCTATCTCACCAACGGATAGAGTGGTTATACCATCTGCATCATTAAGATGCAAAGCCTGGCGAACCAAGGCTTCAGTAACCACCCATGAACGCCCATGGACAATAGCAGTTAATGTAGTCACATTATTAAGCATTGAGGAACTGACAGTGTTCCAAAACTGTTTAATATGAGTGACAGGGATGAGAGGAGCATGAGAAAGAGCATACCTAAGAGGATATGCATTCAAATACGCCACCATCTGGGTGTATTGAGGAAACAGAGCATCATCAGCTTCCAAATAAGCAACCATATTATGCTGACTTCTGAATCCCAATACCAAGTCACTTGGTTTAAACTTAGGCGCCATTGATGTTGAAAGCTGGTTGTGAAAGGTCATGAAAGATGAATTATAGGAGAAAAGTTGTTAGACAAGAATATGAGATTACACTGTTTAAAAAGAAGGAGCCAAATATATAGGAGTGATAGACACATGTGATTGGTAAAAAATGAGGCAAGTATTTTCAAAATATAATGATGAAAATATTGAAAAGAAAATAAGTTATCTTGTGCATTAATTAAAAGTTATCAACTCCCAAAATTACGGCCCTAATTTTCGTCAAAAATAACAACTGGGTAGGACCCAATGAGTGTCAACGGTCAAAAATAACCTATCAACGCCCAACGGCTATATTCTTGTCAACGTTGGAAAAAGCCATGTCAACGTCTAAATTGGTCATAACAACGTTTGGAAATATATTTGTCAACGTCCAAAAATAAAAATAATAAAAATGAAAAAGGACCTTAACAAAGTAATTTATCCTAGTGAAGATAACCTATAAACTGAAAATTACCATAGGGTGGCAAGCACTGTCCAATCATGCACACTTGCTTATGAAAGATAGACATAACAATCCTCTAGTGTCCCTTGCTAACCAAGGTTCTTAAAAGTGAAGTTATCTCATAAAATCCCTTGTTACCTCCCAGGTAAGCCCAATATAAATCATACCCAAGTCTCCCAACAGACCACATCCAATTCTAGGCTAAAAAGTCTTGGCAGCGTGCATAGTATATCAACTTTGCATGCTACAGTGCCTCATGAGTTAGTAAACTAATTCATACTCACCAGTGGACACAATCTAGAATTGTGATAAAGAGTATTATAAGAATACCCAAAAAGTCCTAAAAGGTTCCTAAACCTCCCCTTAAACTATGATACATAAGTTGCCAAACAATATGCCTGTAATAAAAATTTATGTCAAGATAGGAATATAAATATTCCAACCATCATCCATAAATTAAAACATGCTCCAATAATGCTCCAAGGATCCATAAGCAACTCTGTATCTAATGGTACAATGCTAACAACGCCCGCATGATTAGATCAAAAACCACAAAACTAACATGTTGTTGACAACGTCACGATAACACTTATCAGCGTTAAGATAACCTTTGCCAGCGTTAGATAAATAAAGTGGAAAATCTAATTTCACATAAAGACCAATAACAATACATATCATGTACATACTTTTACCAGAAAAACCCAAAACACATATTAAGTGAGATTGATCATTCCAATACTTGTTACCAAGTATTGAAATCTTCCAATATCAAAAGGTTTAGTTAATAAATCAGACACATTTTCTTCTGTGTCAACCCTATCTGGTTGTATTAAACCTTTTTCAAAACAATCTCTTATAAAATGATGTCTAATTTCTATGTGTTTTGTTTTAGAATGATGTACATGATTTTTAATAATGCATAAAGTACTGTTATTGTCCACAAAAATCTTGGTATGTATGAAATTATACCCATAATCCAACAGCTGGTTCTGAATCCATAAAACTTGTCCACAACAAGCAGCTGCAGCAACATACTCTGCTTCAGTTGTAGAATTGGCCACCACTGTTTGTTTCTTGCATTGCCAAGAGATCAATCTACTCCCAAGAAACTGGCATCCACCAGTTGTGGATTTTCTATCAAAATTTTCACCACCATAATCACTGTCTGAATATGCAATGAGCTCCAATAGGGAATCTTTTGGATACCATAATCCCAGGTCTGGATAACATCTAAGGTATCTAAAGATCCTCTTGACAGCATGAAGATGACACTCTTTGGGAGTCACTTGATGGCATGCACATGCACACACATCAAACATAATGTCAGGTCTTGAAGCTGTGAGATACATCAATGAACCAATCATTGACCTATAATGCCTGACATCCACCTCTTTTCTATCTCCAACTTTTCCCCAAGGGTGTTCCCTATCCATAGGTGTGCTAGCCCTTTTCTCATGTGGAGAAAAGCCAAACTTCTTCAAGATTTCTGCTACATATTTATCTTCAGAGATGAAGATACCATCTTCTTTCTGCTGAACTTGTAACCCTAGAAAGAAGTTCATCTCTCCCATTTCACTCATCTTGAACTTGTCTGTCATGAGTTTGGAAAAGTCTTCACTCATCTTTGGACTAGAAGAGCTAAAGATGATATCATCCACATAGACTTGTACAAGTAAGAAATCCTTACCAGTCTTCTTTGTAAACAAGGTCTGGTCTATGGTGCCCCTTTTGAATCCATTTTCCACCAGATAAGTGGACAATATGCCATACCATGCTCTTGGGGCTTGATGAAGTCCATACATAGCTTTCCTTACTCTATACACCTTATCTAGATGTTCTGAATCTTCAAAACCAGGAGGCTGCATTACATAAACCTCCTCTACAATTGTGCCATAAAGAAAAGCACTCTTCACATCTATTTGATAGACTGTAAATCCCATGCAGCAAGCATAGGCTAGAAAAATCCTTATAGCCTCAATCCTTGCAACAGGTGCAAATACCTCCTCATAGTCTATCCCTTCCTCTTGTGTATATCCTTGAGCCACTAAACATGCCTTGTTTCTGACCACAATGCCTCTTTCATCCTTTTTATTCCTAAGAACCCATCTTGTCCCAATAGGTCTAACATGTCTGGGACAATCAACCAACTCCTAAACATCTTGGATAGCAAATTGGTGAAGCTCATCCTGCATTGCTTCCACCCAACTTGGTTCTTTGAGAGCATCAAAAATCTTCTTGGGTTCCTGTTGTGACAGAAAACAGGCAAACAAACATGCTTGAACAAGAGGGGTATCAACCTTCTTGTGAATATTGGCAATAAACCCTCCAAGATTCTGATGAGATCTTCTAGTTTGCACAGGAGTCATCACATCACCAATAATTAGAGAAGGAGGATGATTTTTGATTGTAGAAGTAAGCAATCCTCCCTCAATAAGTGTGTTGTCCTCAGTCTCATCTTCCATGTTACCAATATCCTCTTCAGACTCTCTTCCATCATCATCTGAATGAACCTCTCCATTTCTGTTTGAAGGTTCACCTTGTTCAAAATTATTGGAAGAGAAAATATGGTCAAAAGATCTGTCAACGCCTGAACCAAAGTTGTCAACGTTTGAGCCATCAACGCTTGAATTTGTCTTGTCAGCGCCAGAATTTCCTTTGTCAGCGCCTGAAAGATCATGCATGTTTTCAACTGGTGATACTTGGGGACCGCCTTTTTCCTTTCCAGCAGCAGCAGCAGCAGCAAATGCATATGTCCATATAGGAATGGTAACATACTCAAGTATGAGTGCTGATTTTTCTGCTTGTGATCCAACCTCTTCATCAACCTGTTTACCTGAAACATCAACAATTGGTTCTTCCACAACATTTGAAGTCACCTTCACAATGTGTGGATTAGCAACAGGCATATAATTCAAAGTCCTAGATAGAGGTTCCAAGTCAAATAACTAATTTGGACCACTTTTAGGATCACTATGTTTACTTTCTAAAAACCTAACATGTACTTTTTCAAGTATACGTTTTTCTTTCTTAAGGTAAACCCTATATCCTCTACTCTGCACATAATAACCCATGAAGTAGCCTTCATCACCTTTAGCACTAAACTTACCTAAGGCATCACTAGTATCCAGCACAACTACATGACATCCAAAAGGTTTAAGAAAACCAATATTAGGTTTCTTGCCCCAAAGTAACTCATAAGGTGTTTTGTTGTGAATCTTGTTGAATAATGCCCTATTCTGAACATAACAAGCTGTATTCACAGCCTCAACCCAAAAAGCAATGGGAAAGTGAGAATCAGCCAACATAGCCCTGGCTGCTTCAATGTGGGTTCTATTCTTTCTCTCTGCTACCCCATTTTGTTGTGGGGTTCTAGCTACACTAAACTGTCTAGTAATCCCTTTCTTGGCACAAAAGTCATCTAACAACTTATTTCTAAACTCACCACCATTGTCACTTCTAAGTATCTTAACCTCATTACCAGACTTCTTTTCTATTTGGGTAACGAAGTTAATCAAAGTATCAGCAGTTTCACTTTTCAAAGCTAAAAAGAAAGTCCAAGTAAATCTAGAAAAATCATCAGTGATAACAAAACAGTAGGATTTACCATTAAGCTTTCTATATTAGTTGGACCAAACAAGTCCATATGCAGCAAGTGAAGTGGTTTGGAACTAGAGTGCACTTGTTTAGACTTAACTGAGACCTTGTGCTGTTTGCCTTTAAGGCATGCAACACAAGAGTAGTCATTATGGAAAGCCTTTTCAGGCAAACCATCAACTAAACCATGTCTCACAAGTCTGTTTATATTTTTAAAATTAATGTGCCCTAATATTCTGTGCCAAAGATTACTCTCATCAACTGAAGCCTTAGCATATAGACATGAAAGATTATTATTCATCCTAATTCCATTAAGATTCACATTATAAATTTCAATATGCCTAGGTGTTCTATAATCAATGAATTTCTCATCTGGTATTTTAAAATCTTTGCTCAACACCAAGCATTCAGTATCAGTGAAAATAACCTTATTTTTGTTATCACAAACCTGTGATACACTAAACAAATTATAGTCAAGTTCTTTTACCAGAAACACGTTTTCAAAACGCAAATTGTTGGTGAGAAGAGTTACTTTGCCAGTGATAGTTCTATATCCGCCTCCAAAGTAAACTTTGTCATCGTCCTTAATGGGAGTGAAATTTGTTAGATAATCTTCCTTCCCAGTCATGTGCCTAGAGCATCCACTATCCCAATAGCCATAATCATTAACCTACTTTTGAATGCCCTGCACATAAAGAAAACAAATTAGTTTTCTTTGGGAACCCAAGCCTGAGCAGACTTGGATTCATTTGGTTGTTCAACAAGAACAGACTTAGTCCTTATGACAACCCCTTGTTCATCCCTTTTTGGATTAAACACCCAATTAACCCCAACTGGTTTTGTTATTACCTTTGAAATATAATGAAATTTGTTATAGGTCATAGAAATCCCATCTGAATTAGGGTTTTGGTCTTGCTTAGGTCTCCATGTCAAGCTAGAAGAAGCTTTAGACCCTTTCCCTTTGGTTGCAAATATTTACCATTATTTGGTCGGGCAAAGTTCCTGTCAGCGTTTAATTTGGTCTTGTCAACGCTGAAATTACCCTTATCAGCGTTGAACCTAGGGTTTGCTACAGGAACCCATTGTCTATTAGACCATGTATTGGTCTTCTGAAAAGGTCTTTATCCATAAGTATTAGACCCTTTAGTAAAGAATGGGGCTGGTCTAACAACTTGTGGACTTTTGATTGTAGAGTATATTACAACTCTTGTTTAGGAATACGAAGAGCGTAAAGTAGGGAAATTATTAAATACGACGATTTAGGAAAACCGTGTACAAATGACCCAAAGGTGAAAAGTTCGTTTCCCAAGGAGGTATATGTGTGTGACTAAAATGTAGCAAGGTTTGAGATTAATATTGGTTAGAAGGGGATGAGAAAAGAGAATGACGAAGACGTGAAATTAATTACTACTACGACTAATCGTAAAACCGTAAAAAGTGCAAAAATAAAAATTAATTCTAAAAATTCCCAAAAATTTACCAAAAATCAAAATAAATAAACTAAGAGTTTACCAGTGATCAAAACTTTTTCAAACCTTTTAATTAATTAAATATTAATTTTTAAATGCTAATTAAAGCCCTAAAAATCAAATTAACTATCAAAAAGCCCAAATAAATATTTTTCAATTGGTAAACCTCTAAAATGACCTAAAAAGATTAAAAAATATTTTTATAAACTTTTAAACTAATAAAAACTATTTAAAATGATTTAAAAACTATTAAAACTTAAAATAATTATAAAAATTAATCTAAAGATGATAAAAATTATTCTAAGAGTTGCAAAAATCCTATTTTAATGTATTTAAGCTAAGAAAAATATAAAAAGTGCAAAAATGTGAAATTTGAAAAATAATAATAAACTAATATTAAAATAATATTAAAAATCCAAAAATTATAAAAAATTATAAAAACTTGCAAACTAGTTTATTTTAACCTAAATAATCAGAAAATGAAAGTGAAATTACCAAAATACCCCTAATGGGCCCCCAAATGGGCTAAAACAAAAAACAATCAACTTAAATGGGCTTTTGGGCCCAAAAAGTCAAACTAGGCCCAAATGACCTGAAAAAGACCTATCTGACTCAAAATTTAATTCTAAGCACAAAAATCAGAAGGCCCAAAAGCTGAATATGAGCTTATCACAGCTTAAATAACAAACAGCTTATTCTTATTGGGCCAATAAGCCCATTAAGCAATAAGCCAATGCCATAAGCTCTACTTAAACACACAACCTTCTTTTGAGATGCCTAAGAGATCTGTAAAAAGAAATTTTGAAAAAGCTCACTCAATAAGCCAAAAATAAGCAAAATAGAAATCCACAAAACAACAAAATAGTCGGGTTAGAGTTCTAGGGGGCTTCAGAAGCTCTGGTTTGTTGCAAAAGCTCACAAATAGCTTAGCAAAGAATAATCAATCAAGAAAATCACAAAAAGCCAAGTAGAATAAGCTGTAAGAACCAATAAGCTGGCTGAAAAAGCCAAATAAGCTAGTTTTCTAGCAAAAGCTTAACCAAAAGACTTGTAACCTTCCAGACTTGTTATTAAGCTAAGAAAAATGAGTTCTATTACAAAAACCAAGTTGTTGCATGTACCAATAAGCAGTTCTAAAAAATAAGCCAATTTGTGCTTATTTGACCAAAAGTCAAAGTACTCCAAAGTTCACCAAATGATCAGGAATGGTATAGGAGCTTGTTATAAGCAATTTTTGTGAAGGACTCAAAGAGGAGGCCTTGTGAATCAAGAGGTCAGTTGACCTTTTGATGACAGATTTTGGCAATAAGGGCTTAATAAGCCAGTTAGCTTATAAGCCAGATATAAAGCACACCAATTAGCAAAATCCACTCACAAGCAACACATAAACAAGTTCCAAGCAGCAAAATCACAAGGCATACACTAGGATAACAAATGCAGGCACAAAATGAGGTGGTCACTTTGCTGATGCAAATGACCACTTCAGCCAACTTTGATAAGCTATAGCACACTCAAAAAGCCACCAAATTAAACAACCAGATAATCAATAGATAGCTTATAACCTAAACTATTCCCAAACCTGATTTCAGATCTTAGATCCAACAAACAAAGAAGATATTGGATCTGATGTGTTTGACCAATTTCAAAACACCTTTTATCAGATTTTTGCAAAACTTGAAATCCCTTTTCCAAACTTTCAGAAACTTAACCAATGACTAAAACTTGTACATTATGACTTGTTTAGACTTCCCAAACCCTAAGAACCAAGGGCACAAGGCCACAAGGCCTTATGAACCAGTAATCACAAAAATCCTTTAATAAGCACTTTTCAAACAAAATTCTTAATCCTTCAAACAACCTACCGATTTTATAGATCAAATAGCTACACTAGGTGACAACTAACAGATACCAACCATAAACACAAAGCACAAACACAAAATCACCAAATCACATAGCAAAACATAAATCAGACCATAACATGTGATTTTTTAGAGGAAACTTAACAAGAGCTTATTCCTGTCCTCCACAAAATCCTAGGAGGACCAGCAATGCTCCTTGGACCTTGTTCAACAACTAGAACAAGACCAAGGTACTTCAACAAGAAAGATGGATGACTGCCTTGGTTGATGTTTCAAAGCAGAAACTCAAGGGCTTGATTTCTTCAACACAATGAACAAACAGCCCAACCAAAGGCTCCAATCCCTTCACAAGCTTGGTGTCAACAAGCTTGGTGTCAACAAGCTTGGTGTCAACAAGCTTGTAAGAGCTTATAGCTTTTGGTTAAGGATTAGTACAAGCAAAATAACAAAATCAGAAACCACTTTTCAAGCTTTTTTCAAACTTGAAAACCTTACCAAACATAAACGTCCTTGAAGCACAAGATTCAAGCACACTTATAACATATACTGGAACTCAGAATTACCCTTAAACAACACCAACTTTCAAAAACATAAAAAGGAATTACAATTTTCTCAAAATACCAACTTTTATAAAATTCAAAAAGGA
Source organism: Glebionis coronaria (assembly GCA_025667525.1). Classification (NCBI taxonomy): domain Eukaryota; kingdom Viridiplantae; phylum Streptophyta; class Magnoliopsida; order Asterales; family Asteraceae; genus Glebionis; species Glebionis coronaria. The sequence continues at coordinate 91,474,782 of CM046879.1, read as the reverse complement.
ATTACAATGTTTAAAAGGTAAAACTGGAACAAGGCTCTCTCACAAGTTGAGGAGTCCTTATATAGGCCACAAAGGCTGAGATTAGAATGAGAAAACCCTAGCTATGAAGTCCCTAAAATTCCCTTGAATCTTCTAGACGAATTTTGATATTGAGCTGTCCAAATGCATCCAAATCATTCATTTTAGCTTTCTAGTTAAGCATTGAGTGTGGGCTGTTGATTTTGACACCTGGCATTCCTTAGAGGTTAAGTTGTGATGTGATGGGTGGACGTCCTTGAGTGTGGGGCCCTTTGGTGAGTGGAGGTGAGGGTTTTGTGTGTGGGATGGGGTTCTGCATGTGTGAATCACACGTGGGTGTGGGTAATGGGGATTTACCCCTTGGTTTAAGTGGAATGGTAACTGGGGGTGAAAGGTGAACAGTAATACCTTTTGATCCGTTTTTGTAGGAGTGGAAAGTGTTTGGCGCATTTCTTTGTTTGAATGTTTAACTTATACATCTTTGGCCCTTGTATTTTGGTGAAATAGGTAAAACAATTTTTTCAGCCACAAAACACGTTTTCCTTTGTTATAGAAGTTCTGAATTTCACACTTTTGCCCTAAAACTTTGGCAAAAGTGTTTCAAGGGTTGTTTTTGCCATTTTTGAATATTTGAGGGACTGATTTTGGACATTCTTGATCTTCAAAGGTCTTCATAGTATCTCTGACTTCATGAGGGACCATATTTGACAAATTAGAATTGATGAGGGACTAATCTTGCCAATTCTTCAAAGTTGAAGGACCATTTTTGTAATTTTGACAAACTTGAGGGACCAAACTTGTAATTATGAATATACAAGGGTTTTAAGTGTCATTTCTTCATAATTTAAGGATCAATCTTGTACATCTTTAAGTCTTCAAGGGTTAATCTTGGATAAATCATGAACTAGGGCCCGGTTCTTTGTATGGCTTCGTTTCTCGTGTATGTTTTTCCTTGTTTCTTGTGATCTTTTGTCTTTTTCACGATTTCCATACCTAAAACACACAAGTAAAGAAACACAAGCATATATATATATATATGGTATTTTATGACATTTTAATGCATTTAAAGCTCGAAAAGAACGATGAGATCATGTATAAATGCCATCTCATCACTCCCCCATACTAAGCCATTGCCGTGCCCTCATGTAATGCTAGAATAAATTATCTAAGCATCACCAAAATTCAATTTTATTACCCTTTTATTGAAAAGTAAAAGACTTGCAACAATACTACGAAGATGTGTAAAGACATAATGTATGATTTTCATCACTAGTGTGACTTTTAAGGTCAATGAATAGAAACAAGTAAATGTCCCATAAAGTGTAAATTTCGTCATCCTTGATTGTCATACATTCCATGCTAAGTGCAAAAACGAGATCATTGTTGGTACAAGTCATAATGCTAACACTACTCATACGTCCAAATTGTGTAATACTTTTTCTCCCCGCAATCCTAGTTATTATAAAAGGAAATGGGTTACTAGCATTTTTTTAACTATTTGTCATGGATCACAAGTGATTCATATTGAATTATTTTGAGTATTTATTAGTCCGAAAGCAAAGTAGCACGATTTAATCGATAGTTAGCCGAAGGACAAAATCTTTTAAAACGGCTTCTCGTGTATCTCCTTAAGTTCATATCTCGGCATAACTCGTTTCACGATTTGAGACCTTTCTCGGACCGATATTTGGCATGTACTTCATACTTCAAATCTTGGGAAGACGTTCTTGAAATTATGGTCTTCTCTTCATATTTTGGAATTTCTTCACTTGACGTTTTTGAGAGATTCTTTATATTTGGACCACGACTTCATCATTTTCTTCAATCTTTAATTTGGACTTTGATATATAACGATCCGCCTCCTTTTTGGACTTGGATATATTTATCCTCATACCTTGTAAGGATCTTTTTGGATAGACTTTCTCCATGATCTTTAGGGGAGTAATTGCTTTTCGTCGTGTGTCTCGATCCTTCATATTGATTTAGGAATAATGATACTTCACATCATCTTGGATCTTTAGCAAAAATAGAGCTCCTCGTGTCTTGTTAGGGCCTTTTTGGATCTTCACCAATCTTCGCGCCCCACTTCAATAAATTATGCCTTGGCTATGAACTCTATTCAACCCCGAGCAACTTTTAAACGATCTTGTGCTAGAAGCTAAGTAACCTTTCAAATCGTACGACCTTACTTATTGCAATTATTTTTATTCCTAATGCATTGATCTTATGGGAAGAAAAAGCCACAATTAAAAACATATGAGTTTTTGAAAGAACATTTTCATGTTCTACGTTTAGCATGATCACTTGTATAACTCTATCATCTCTCGTTCTTCACTATATAAAGACCTCTAATTAAAGAGACTCGTGAATACTTAGCCATGCAAGTCAAAATTAAGCCAAATTTGGATTAGCTTTCGTTAAGACTATATCAAATCAAAGTTTTGGGTTTTCAAGCTACCTATAGGATCTTGCACTTTCTTGGACTTTTTCAAGTTTAGAGAATGCATTTTATAGTTCCATTGATAAGTGACTTTCTAGGATCAATTATAGGAACTCGCGAAAAGTTCTTGTTCTTAACCTGAATGAGCTAAGACTTTCGCGTTTTAAAGTTCCCTATATAAAAGTCTAGCAAAACTTGAATTGAGCGGGTTAAGGAATGTAAATGGCTCCAAATGCCCATCAAGTAAAAGTTTAGCTCTTATTCTACCCATCAGAAAATATACATTCGTGTCTTAAAAACACTTATTAAAACTAAGAAAATTTTTAAAATTTGGCCATTTTTAGCCTTATTAGCAACAAAACAAAACAAAACATTGAAAGTTGGAAAACGTGAGGGCGTAGCAAAGCAAGTACCTTTCACCCCTCCATACTAAAAGTAAACATTGTCCTCAATGTTTCGAGTCTGAAGGTGGAGCACCCCCATACTAGAGACGAAGAATCGAATGCTTAGGATCTAGCATGGAAAGGGTGATCAACAATATATCTAAAGCCGTTTATTAAGTATGCTAAAAGATAATTGTTAGAACAATAAAGGATATGTCATGGATTCGTGAAAAACTTCTTCAAGCAAACGATGGAGGCTCACGTAAACGAACACGAGAGTCTTCAATCGTTGATGATGATGATGATCTAGATAACACAATCACAAACAACCACGAGACAACGAGTTGGAAGGGCACAAATCCCCTCTCATTATTTATTAGAAAGCATAAAAAGATAAGCATGGGATCTCCCCCACGAGGCACCTTGTTTTTGATAACCGAGTCAAAAGCTCGACTCGAATCCCCATAAATGTGAACATTTAGGGAAAATCATGGTATGGTCAATTTTTAATGGGGCTTACATGATAAACAAGGCCCAAAAAGCAACGGTATTAAGGACTAAGTCCTTTAATTATGCAAAATACCGGGATCGAAGATGGCGTCTTCATTTTCATTGGATAAACAATTCAACGCCAGTTCCACACGTGCCATAAACTCAAAGAGTTTGAAGAAAAGAGATGAGAAGTAGAAGGGTGAGACAATTGGTAAGACAAACTTTTGAGCTACTCGAGGTAGACTCGCACCAAGCAAATAGATGTAGTTTCTATTTATTGCATCGGTGGAAGACCGAGATTTCCCTTTACATGAAATTCCGGGATCGAATATCTCGTCCTCGGTGGACAAGGATGAGGGAACATAAGGGGCTTCCCCCATACTAAAACCACATAAAGCATCATCAAAAGGAGTAGACGAGCTTGTAGCACTCAAAACACGTGGTGATGACGGAGTTAGATTTGTAGAAAAATCAATTAAATCACATTTAAAATATTTTCCTTTTTTACCTTTTAAACTCTCCTTATGAAAACCCTTTTTGATTATGTCGAAAATATTTGGTGTTGCTAAGACGATGTTAGTCACACTAAAAATTCTCACATTTGAAAACCGTTTTGGTTTTGGTGGTGGTAAGTTCTCAAAACGTTTATCGACAAAGAAAACCTCCCCATTGGGGTCAACATATTCGTCATCCGAAAGATCTTCCGTAGAAACCGGAAACTTATCAACACTTTTCAAGAATGAATGTTCGAGGTGAGGTGAAGGATTTTTCGATTCAAGTATTGACGGTTTCTTCTTTCTAGGTTTTACACTTATAACCTCCACCGGCGGAGGAAATGGTAAATTGTTTTTGGCGACATTTCCTAAAGCTCTTGGTGAAAATTCTTTGCAAACGACATTGGTTGAATCACCATGGTTTAAAGTTGCAATAGAATAGACATAAGAAAGATTAGAGTTTTGTGTTGCATTGATGACAAGTTCTTCCTCATTGAAACGAAGGGTGATTTTTCGAGCATGAACATCAATAAGTGCTCTTGATGTATCCAAAAATGAACGACCCAAAATGAGAGGAACTTTTCGATCGATAGGAATGTCTACAACGATAAAGTCAACGGGATAGTAAAACTTTCTGACTTTAACTAAAATGTCCTCAGCTACTCCACATGCTAAAATCGTAGAATGATCGGCCATCTCGATAGACATGTTCAAAGGAGTAAGAGCCGGAAGCGAAAGCGATTTGAAAATCTCAAGAGGCATTAAATTAATACTCGCACCAAGATCGGCCAAGGCGTAGCATTCCTCCATATCTTGAATTGCACACCGAATCAAAAATTTACCGGGATCACCGACTTTTTGGGGTATGTGGCTAAGAAAAACCGATGAACAACTAGACGATTCTTGTAACTTCTCTTTGTTGTTTAGCATACTTTTGAAGTTTGCGGCGAATCAAGGCATCATGATAAGAGCGTCGTCAAAACTTATGTTAAAATGTATGTCACGAAACATTTTCATAAAAAGCTCAAATTGATAATTATTTCGTTCTTGTTCCTTTTCTTTGTTTCGTCTCGAAGGGTAAGGTAAGGGTGGTGTGGGTTGGACATTAGGCAACGGCCTTGGAATCTCGGGTTCCATGATTGGTATTGGTTCAACCGTAGGTGTGGCATGAGCGGTACTTCGTGGGTTTGTGATATGCTCCTTTTCGACCATCACCTCGGGCTCTTTCTCGATTTCCTTCTCCGTAGAAGTACTTGGACGAGAGATTGGTTCCTTGAAAGTTTTACCACTTCGTGTAGTAATAACCTTCATTTCTTCCCTCGGGTTGTTAATGGTATCACTAGGAAGACCACCAGAGGAAGAGGGTTTACACATGATTGCTTCAAACATTTTTGCCATTCGGTCTTCAAATTTTGATTGCCTTAAATCTGCTTTTAACAATTCTTGCTTAATCTCATGTTGTTCTTGTTCCATCTTTTGTTGATTTTGTTGAAGACGTTGAACATTTCCTTCCATTTTATTTGCATGAGTCTTAAGTTCATTAGCAAGTTCGTTTTTAAGCTCGTTTTTCAACTCGGATCTTAAGCTAATCATCTCACGTTGCATGTTATCAAACTTAGCATCATTTGCTTTAGCATAATCCAAAAATTCTTCTTGAAGATTTTTAGTGTGAGCATTTTGAAAACCTTGTGTAGTGTTTTGAAAATCACGGTTTTGGTTTTGATTAGTGACTTGTCCATTCCCACTTTGATTATTCCCTTTGTTGTAGTTACGTGAATTGCCTTGATAATTACCACCTTGATTGTTGTTTCGATAGTTATTAGCATTTTGATTTGGTGGAGCTTGATTTGGGCGGGAACCTTGGTCGTTTTGGTTATAAGTTCCCGTTGCTACGTAAGCACTCGAAGTGTTACCACCGGCGGTAATGCACTCGGAAAGATCATGAGCTCCACCACAAGGCAAACAACTCTTATCAATCGCTTTAACCGAAGCGGAATTCAAAGCCTCTTGTGCTTTCCGATGAGTCATAAGATTTGAAAACCTATCGAAAAACCGATTTTCCTCATTAGCTTCATCATGTAAGGCATTAATGCTACGAGACGATGACAATGATGACGTACCCATATTGGCAACACTCGGTGTGTTACGAGGGCTATAAACCTTAGATCTATTCTCGATAATCTTTAAAGCTTCATCGGTCGTTTTGCAAAAAAAATTACCACCCGCGGCATTCAAGTAGTCTCGTTCATGATCATTAAACCCATTATAAAAAGTATCAACTTGATGCAATTCCTAAAAATCATGGTGTGGACATGCATGTAACATTTCCTTAAATCGTTCCCATGCCATTGAAAAACTTTCATTATTTCGTTGTACAAATCTTGAAATCTCATTTTTCAAATGTGTTGTTTTAGATGGTGGGAAAAATTTGTTCACAAACTTAGAAACGAGATCACCCCATGTCAAAATTGAATTTGGCGGTTCTTTCTCAAGCTAAATTTTAGCGGGTCCATCTAACGAGTATGGAAACAACATCATTTTAATGGCATCATGTGGAACATCTTTAAACTTGCTAGTTGCGGTGAGACGATTAAAATTCCTTATGTGGTAATGCGGGTTGTCTTTCTCATGACCTCTAAACTTATTAGCTTGCAACATCGACATTAAAACCGTCTTAATCTCGAAATTCTCCGCAAGGATAGCGGGAATCACAATGGCCTCTCCAAAACCCTTGGTGGGTGCTTGAAGCAACTCCATCATAGTACGATTAGCCATGACGACTTCTTGTTCTACAATAGGTTCAACAATTGGAGTTTGTTCTTCAATCAACGTCTCTTGATTTCCTTGATTTTGACGACGTTTACGAGCTCGTTTTGCTTGATTACGAGTTATCATAAACTTCACGAAGAATGCGAGGTGAGCAAAGAAGATTCTTTTTGGGTGTTTTGTGAATTTTCAATTTTTTTGTGTTTTTGATTGTTTTTAATTTTTTTGGATTTTGGTGTATCTTCGTAGACAACAATCTACCAAATCTCTCCTCGAATCAAACTCTTGATTAAAGAAGTCTCAAAAGAATGAAAACGATCACGTGGAGTGAACGCCTTCGAATGACTTTAGAACTTCGGTGAAAACCAAATTGTTCAAGAGGGTTTAATCACAAAGAAAACCAAGTAAATATATATGATACGTAATAATACTTTGGGCGGCAAAACCCTCGATTAGCCTTCAATCTCAAAATACTCACAAGCAAGCGGGGAAACGAGGCGGTGCGAAGCACTTAAGAGCCTTTTTCCTTAGGGTATATTTTATAATACCCGCCTTATACCCACCTTATAGTTTGTATTTTTCAAAATCGAGCTTCACGAAAGTATTTATCTATTTTTGCCTTTTTCTTTTGTGTGAGATTCAAATACAATAATTAGGAGATCAAATCCCAATTAAGGTTGTGTTTTCACACTTTTGGAGATATTTTGAATTGATTGTGATACTTAATACAATATAGTAATAATAATTTCACAAGAAAAACCAAAAAACCGATAATACGTATGAGTAGATTTCTACTAATAAAAATACTATTTATGGTTAATATTAAAAACAACAAGACAAATTAATCTCGACACACCTCCCCGGTAGCGACGCCAAAATTGATTGTAGAGTATATTACAACTCTTGTTTAGGAAAACAAAGAGCGTAAAGTAGGGAAAGTATTAAATACGACGATTTAGGAAAACCGTGTACAAATGACCCAAAGGTGAAAAGTTCGTTTCCCAAGGAGGTATATGTGTGTGACTAAAATATAGCAAGGTTTGAGATTAATATTGGTTAGAAGGGGATGAGAAAAGAGAATGACGAAGACGTGAAATTAATTACTACTACGACTAATCATAAAACCGTAAAAAGTGCAAAAATAAAAATTAATTCTAAAAATTCCCAAAAATGTACCAAAAATCAAAATAAATAAATTAAGAGTTTACCAATGATCAAAACTTTTTCAAACCTTTTAATTATATAAATATTAATTTTTAAATGCTAATTAAAGCCCTAAAAATCAAATTAATGATCAAAAAGCCCAAATAAAGATTTTTCAATTGGTAAACCTCTAAAATGACCTAAAAAGATTAAAAACTATTTTTATAAAATTTTAACCTAATAAAAACTATTTAAAATGATTTAAAAACTATTAAAACTTAAAATAATTACAAAAATTAATCTAAAGATGATAAAAATTATTCTAAGAGTTGCAAAAATCCTATTTTAATGTATTTAAGCTAAGAAAAATATAAAAAGTGCAAAAATGTGAAATTTGAAAAATAATAATAAAATTATATTAAAATAATATTAAAAATCCAAAAATTATAAAAAATTCTAAAAACTTGCAAGCTAGTTTATTTTAACCTAAATAATCAGAAAATGAAAGTGAAATTACCAAAGTACCCCTAATGGGCCCCCAAATGGGCTAAAACCAAAAACAGTCAACTTAAATGGGCTTTTGGGCCCAAAAAGTCAAACTAGGCCCAAATGATCTGAAAAAGCCCTATCTGACTCAAAATTTAATTCTAAGCACAAAAGTCTGAAGGCCCAAAAGCTGAATATGAGCTTATCACAGCTTAAATAACAAACAGCTTAATCTTATTGGGCCAATAAGCCCATTAAGCAATAAGCCAATGCCATAAGCTCTGCTTAAACATACAACCTTATTTTGAGATGCCTAAGAGATCTGTAAAAAGAAATTTTGAAAAAGCTCACTCAATAAGCCAGAAATAAGCAAAATAGAAATCCACAAAACGACAAAATAGTCGGGTTAGAGTTCTAGGGGGTTTTAGAAGCTCTGGTTTGTTGCAAAAGCTCACAAATAGCTTAACTAAGAATAATCAATCAAGAAAATCACAAAAAGCCAAGTAGAATAAGCTGTAAGAACCAATAAGCTGGCTGAAAAAGCCAAATAAGCTAGTTTTCTAGCAAAAGCTTAACCAAAAGACTTGTAACCTTCCAGACTTGTTATTAAGCTAAGAAAAATGAGTTCTATTACAAAAACCAAGTTGTTGCATGTACCAATAAGCAGTTCTAAAAAATAAGCCAATTTGTGCTTATTTGACCAAAAGTCAAAGTACTCCAAAGTTCACCAAATGATCAGGAATGGTATCAGAGCTTGTTATAAGCAATTTTTGTGAAGGACTCAAGGAGGAGGCCTTGTAAATCAAGAGGTCATTTGACCTTTTGATGACAGATTGGGCAATAAGGGCTTAATAAGCCAGTTAGCTTATAAGCCAGTTAGCTTATAAGCCAGATACAAAGCACACCAATTAGCAAAATCCACTCACAAGCAGCACATAAACAAGTTCCAAGCAGCAAAATCACAAGGCATACACTAGGATAACAAATGCAGGCACAAAAGGAGGTGGTCACTTTGCTGATGTAAATGACCACTTCAGCCAACTTTGATATGCTATAGCACATTAAAAAGCCACCAAATTAAACAACCAGATAATCAATAGATAGCTTATCACCTAAACTATTCCCAAACCTGATTTCAGACCTTAGATCCAACAAACAAAGAAGATATTGGATCTGATGTGTTTGACCAATTTCAAAACACCTTTTATCAGATTTTTGTAAAACTTGAAATCCCTTTTCCAAACTTTCAGAAACTTAACCAATGACTAAAACTTGTACATTATGACTATTTTAGACTTCCCAAACCCTAAGAACCAAGGGCACAATGCCACAAGGCCTTATGAACCAGTAATCCCAAACAATCCTTTAATAAGCTCTTTTCAAACAAAATTCTTAATCCTTCAAACAACCTACTAATTTTATAGATCAAATAGCTACACTAGGCGACAAATAACAGATACCAACCATAAAACACAAAGCACAAACACAAAATCACCAAATCACATAGCAAAACATAAATCAGACCATAACATGTGATTTTTTAGAGGAAACTTAACAAGAGCTTATACCTGTCCTCCACAACATCCTAGGAGGACCAGCAATGCTCCTTGGACCTTGTTCAACAACTAGAACAAGACCAAGGTACTTCAACAAGAAAGATGGATGACTGCCTTGGCTGATGTTTCAAAGCAGAAACTCAAGGGCTTGATTTCTTCAACACAATGAACAAACAGCCCAACCAAAGGCTCCAATCCCTTCACAAGCTTGGTGTCAACAAGCTTGTAAGAGCTTATAGCTTTTGGTTAAGCATTAGTACAAGCAAAATAACAAAATCAGAAACTACTTTTCAAGCTTTTTTCAAACTTGAAAACCATACCAAACCTAAACGTCCTTGAACCACAAGATTCAAGCACACTTATAACATATACTGGAACTCAGAATTACCCTTAAACAACACCAACTTTCAAAAACATAAAAAGGAATTACAATTTTCTCAAAATACCAACTTTTATAAAGTTCAAAAAGGAATTACAATGTTTAAAAGGTAAACCTAGAACAAGGCTCTCTCACAAGTTGAGGAGTCCTTATATAGGCCACAAAGGCTGAGATTACAATAAGAAAACCCTAGCTATGAAGTCCCTAAAATGCCCTTGAATCTTCTAGACGAATTTTGATATTGAGCTGTCCAAATGCATCCAAATCGTTCATTTTAGCTTTCTAGTTAAGCATTGAGTGTGGGCTGTTGATTTTGACACCTGGCATTCCTTAGAGGCTAAGTTTTGATGTGATGGGTGGACGTCCTTGAGTGTGGGGACCTTTGGTGAGTGGAGGTGAGGGTTTTGTGTGTGGGATGGGTTTCTGCATGTGTGAATCACACGTGGGTGTGGGTAATTGGGATTTACCCCTTGGTTTAAGTGGAATGGTAACTGGGGGTGAAAGGTGAACAGTGATACCTTTTGATCTGTTTTTGTAGGAGTGAAAAGTGTTTGGCGCATTTCTTTGTTTGAATGTTTAACTTGTACATCTTTGGCCCTTGTATTTTGGTGAAATATGTAAAACAAGTTTTTCAGCCACAAAACATGTTTTCCTTTGTTATAGAAGTTCTGATTTTCACACTTTAGCCCCAAAACTTTGGCAAAAGTGTTTCAAGGGTTGTTTTTGCCATTTTTGAATATTTGAGGGACTGATTTTGGACATTCTTGATCTTCAAAGGTCTTCATAGTATCTTTGACTTCATGAGGGACCATATTTAACAAATTAGAATTGATGAGGGACTAATCTTGCCAATTCTTCAAAGTTGAAGGACCATTTTTATAATTTTGACAAACTTGAGGGACCAAACTTATAATTATGAATATACAAGGGTTTTAAGTGTCATTTCTTCATAATTTGAGGATCAATCTTGTACATCTTCAAGTCTTCTAGGGTTAATCTTGGATAAATCATGAACTAGGGCCCGGTTCTTTATATGGCTTCGTTTCTCATGTCCATTTTTCCTTGTTTCTTGTGATCTTTTGTCTTTTTCACAATTTCCATACCTAAAACACACAAGTAAAGAAATACAAGCATATATATGGTATTTTATGAAATTTTAATGCATTTAAAGCCCGAAAAGAATGATGAGATCATGTATAAATGCCATCTCATCAACTTTGCTAGACAAAATGTTTGGGTTTGATAGTGTTTGACTTTTTGTCAGCGTTAACCTTTGAAGCATTGACACACTTATAAGCTAAATGTGAAAAACTTCCACAAGTATAACAGGATTTTCTAGACATAGCTCTAGGTCTAGAAGAAAAGAAACCTGTCCCATTATCACTAATTTGGCTTTTTGGTGACCTAGGTTTTCTATACATTTCTGCATATTTAATACTAGGTTTTCTATCAACGTTTAAGCCAAGGTCAACAGTCTTGCCAGTGGTTGGGTTTGTCACTTTTATGGTTGTAGACTCATTTGGACGTCACTAAGCATGCCACCCTTAACAAACAAGGTAGGGTTGGCTTTCTTCCATTGGTCCAAATCAGTCAACTTCTGCTTGTATTCCACTACTGGGGTAAGAACTCTTGGTGGAGGAATAAATTCCTCTTCTTGGAGTTCTGGTATACCAGTCCAAGAAAAGTCCTTTTTAAGGACACCATAGAAGTTCCCAGTAGGTGGTGGAACACCAGCATATTCTTTCATCCCAATCCCAGTCATATCCCTAAAATCCCTTTGTTCACTAACACATTTTTCTAGGGTTTGTGAGGCTTTATCAAATCTCTGAATTTTAAGATCTACATTATCTTTATTTTTGATAGCCTCATCTAACTTAGCCTGTAAAGCACTATTGGCTCTCTCCATGATGTTTCTAATCTCAATACTAGCATTTAAATCATGAGTTAAAATATTGATTTGATCTTTTAGGTCAAACTCCATTTTCTTATACTCAGCTATAATCTTTTCAGTTTGAGTAAGAGCAAGTTGATAGTTAGATAACTTGCATCTTTCATTAACCACATCTGTTGTCAATTTTAAAACTTCTTTGTTAAGTTTTTTAGTGTTTAGTCGACAACCCTTACTACAAAATGCAACATCATATACCTCATTGTCTGATGAAGATGAAGAGTGTGCCATGAGAGCATAGTGAACATGCTCTTCTTCTTCCTTTTCCGCAACCAAAGCTTTGTTCTCTTCCTCATCCTTGGCCAAATAGCTCCAATCCCATCCAACACCATCAATATCTTGCATGGCATCCATAGCTTTGGAATCCTGAGCTTTGATGATTTGGCTTGAGGGTTTTCCATCATCAGATCTTCTTGGAGATCTGCATTCTCTCATAAAGTGTCCCATTCGATGACAATTATAACACTCGACCTTGGATTTATCAAATCCAGCAGTGTCCTTAGCATTAAAAGTCATCTTCTTCTTAAATATTCTATTCCATCTATTTGCTCTTATGCTTGCAAGAGCCATATTCCACTTTATGTCCATCTCCTCCAAATGCTCATCACTAATTTGCTCAAGGTCCTCATATGTAATCACTGAACCATTGGGCAATGAAGCATTGTATGCACACATAGTATCTAGATCAATACCAGCAGGCTTAACTCTTGGAGAGTCAACATTGTATGTGTCAGTGTTTGAATGTGAGGCATTGACAAGGCTTGATCCAGCGTTGACATAAGTTGATCCAGTAACAGGGTGCATGTATGACTCCTTTTGATCAAATTGACCTTCACTATGTGAGAAGAAGGCCATATTTCCATTGGTAGACTTGCTTCCTTGATCCAAAAGAGTTTCATTCTCAACCAGCCTCAGTTTATTGAAAACATCATCAAAAGTAGAACTTTTGTGAGTATTGTTAGCAATTATAGACCTTGCTTCAATCTTCCATGCATCACCAAGACTTTTAAGAAAAGTAGTGATGATATCAACATCACCAAGCACTGTTCCCATAAAGGATAGCTTGCTTGTAATGTCAAGAAGTCTGCTTCTCACTCCACTTAGCTTTTCATTGGGTTGAGCTTTAAAAACAACATACTCATGCAAGAGTTGCTTCTTTTTCTATTGTACAGTACCATCATTACCACCATAAGCAACTTCAAGGGCTGCCCAAAGATCTTTTGCAGACTCATAGCTTCTATATTTGTGCTGATTGGCTTGTCCCAAAGAGAGTTTGAGAATGCTTAGGGTTTTCATGTCATTCCTTTTCTTTGCTATGTCCTCAGATGAGACAGCTCTACCATCTTCAGGTTTTTCCTTTCGATCCTCTTCAGTAGAGCCTTGAACATTTGTTCTTTGTAAGATGGCAGCTGCAATCTTTTGAGCTTTATTGAATATGTTTCCATTTCAATAATTTCCTATAGGGTGTAGTCATGGATTTGAAGATACTGTTCAAAGTTAAACTTCCACAGCTCAAAATTGTCTTGGTCTAGAATGGGAATCTTGATGTTGGGGGTTGAGGAGAAGGAGGAGTTTAACTTTGGATTAGACATGTTGTTTTTTGGGTTTCTTGAAAATTAGGGTTTTTGGCGTTAGGGTTTTTGTGTTTTTTAGATCAAAGTTTCTCAACAAGCTCTGATACCACTTGTTGATCCCAAACTTAGATCGATTTAGCTTGTGTAAACGAGATTGAATCAAGTTAAACACATAGAGAAACTTTGTTGTGTATAAAACAATTTAAATATTATGCGGAATTAATACTCAAACAAGAACATACAAACAATTTAAACCAAAACTTTCACTTGATTGATAAAACAAACTTGCGTACAATGAAAGTGTTAAAACGTATATAAAACATAAACCTAAAGGCCTCCTTTTATAGATTAAGGAGCCTTGTACAAGAGTCTACGTATCAACTATTTTAGGTAAAGATAAACATAGAAAATACATTGTTGATCATATCTTTACTAGAAACAAACTAGAAACACAATACGTGTAGACTAAGTCTTCTATCAGTGCTTGAATTCTTCTTATCAACGCTTGACTTCTTCCTATCAACGCTTGTCCTGTCAACGCTTGATTTCTTCTTAACAACGCTTCGATTACTCTTGTCAGCGTCCAAGTGTACTGGCAACATTTTATTCCCAACACGGTCGAACCACACCCAAGGGGTGTTTCTGGAACTTTCCGTTTTCCTTTTTCTTCTATATAATTCCATAACGTTCGTATAACTTAACTCTTAATTTATTTAACGATCATTTAGATAAGTTCGGTTTGATTTAATAAATATATAAAATATATTTATTTAAATAAAATTAACCCTTTACGTATTGTGTGCAATCCCGTAATCCCGAGTTCGATCCTATCACACGACTAATAACTTTATGTCCATAAACTTTCAGCTCCCACTTGGACAAAATTTGAATATCGTGATTACATTGACTAGCGTCTAGTTACACTAGCAATGTCACTAGTACAACTCGAGTAAGATCTCCTGGAAAAACCTTTTAAATGATTCATCATTTATTATTATTCTTTCATTTCAAATACAACGTTAATAGGATATGGATCTCAGTCGTTCCATCATTAACCATTTTGTTTCTCGTTTACGGATATAGCAAGATTACCAAAACACATTTGGGTGTGCCCACACAAACATCTTACTACTCCCCGAGGGCCCCAGTTGTATTATACTTCAAAATAGTTTGAAGGAAACAAATCTCATTTTGACTACAAGCGAAACTTATAAACTTTGCAACACTTCTGAAAATAACCCTTATATCTACCAGTTACGTTTAGCGTTAGGTTACCTTACAGAAATGCACTACATTCTATTCAGTTTCCTGGTATCTCAGGTCTAAGGATAACTATTTATGATTTACTTAAGACGAAGATCCATAAAGTAACATCATATAGTTGGGATAAGTCAAATATTTGATCCATCAAATATCATCCAAAATTGACCAATATACTTTCAAGTATACGCTGTCACTATTTTGAATTGTCTTAATTTAATAATACTCCCATATTATTAATCGACAACGGACATTTAGAACATAACAATTATTCATGGATTAAAACATGTAAAATAGGATACAAAATCAAATTACAGAAAATAAACAAAACTCAATCTTTATTTCATCAATTCAATAATGTCTTAACATCCTTTATCCAAATACTAATCACAGATTTATTGCATGAATTCGCTAGCTAGTTGCAGCCCAATAGCCTTGCATGCTTAACTACCTTTGGTCTAGGCAAAGCCTTAGTAAAAGGATCAGCTATGTTATCATCTGTGTGAACTTTTATTAATTTTATTTCTCGAGCTTCAACTTGTTCTCGAACGTAGTGATATCTACGTTTAAAGTGTCTGGCGCCTTTCATGACTCCAGGATCATTGGCAAATATTATTGCAGCAGAATTGTCACAATACATATTTATTAGGTTTTTATTGCAAACATCATCCCCAGATATCCAATAAAATTCCTAATCCAAACCACATTTAGTTATGTATATGGCTACCTTTTGAATACCAAAACATTTCTTTTCGTATTCCTCAAATACTATAGAAAATGTTTAACAGCAATCCAGTGGAGCTTCCCTAGATTTTGTTGGTAATGACAGACCAAGTTCTGAGCAAACGCCACATCAGGCCTTGTGCATCTTACAACATACATAATAGATCCTACAGCCGAAGCATAAGGCACCTTCTGCATGTAAGACACCTCTTCGGGTGATGATGCATCTAACTCGTGACTTAATTCATGCTTAACTTCCAAAGGTTGAAAACCTTTCTTGGAATTATGCATGCTATACTTCTTCAATATCTAATCAATATAAGCATCTTAACTAAGACCAATTAACCATCTTTTCCTATATCGATAGATTTTAATTCCTAGAATATATGTAGCATCTCCTAAATCCTTCATAGAAAAATATTTACCAAGATAATCCTTAACTTCCTTAAGTCTTGGAATTTTACTTCCCATGATTAATATGTCATCGACATATAAAATTAGGAACACTACGTCACTCCCACTAGCTTTGCGATATACACATGGCTCATCACGATTTTGAATAAATCCGAACTTTTTGATTTCTTCATCAAATCGTTTATTCCATTGACGTGATGCTTGCTTCAAACCATAAATAGATCTTTGAAGTTTGCACACGCGTTTTGGGATCAACGTACCATTCTGGTTGTTGCATATAGATGTTTTCATCTAAGCGAACGTTCAAGAAGGCAGTTTTAACATCCATTTGCCATATCTCATAGTCATAGTATGCTGCTATAGCTATGAGAATCCTAATAGCTCGTAAGGCTGCTACAGGAGAAAATGTCTCCTCGTAGTCTATGCCAAAAGTTTGAGTAAAACCTTTAGCTACTAAATGTGCTTTATATGATTGTACTTCACCATCCATGTCAGTTTTCTTCTTGAAAATCCACCTATTTTTCACTACTTTAGCATTCTTAGGTGTATCAATAAGATTCCAAACATCATTGATTTTCATGGATTTCATTTCCTCATTCATCGCAACTATCCATTTTGACTTTTCTGGATCAAGCATTGTGGATCGATAGTTAGCAGGTTCACCAAGATCCCCTACTTCCTCCTCATCATCCTCTATGTTAAGACATAGTTTGCTTGGCGCACGTATAGTCCTTACAGACCTACGTGGAGGAATTAATTCTAGTGGAGCTCCCAGATTTTCTGGCTCTATTAGAATTTCTTCGCTAGTATTTTCAGAAGGCAATGTATCTTCTTGAATTTCTTCAAGATCATAATTTCTCCCACTGAATTCTTGATTTACAAGATAATTTTCAAGGAAGTCTCCATACCTAGCAACAACAACTTTGTTCTCAGGTGGATAATAAAAGTAGTAACCCATAGTTTCCTTAGGGTAACCTACAAAGATACATTTTATAGAGCGTTGTTGGAGTTTATCTCCAGAGTCACGTTTCACATACGCCTCACTACCCCAAATCTTTAAATAAGACAAATATGGATTTTTGCCATGCCATAGTTCATATGGTGTCTTATCAACCTTCTTTGTGGGAACCATATTCAGAATACGAACAGCAGATTCTAAAGCATAATCCCAAAAGGATAAAGGTAAAGTTGTAAGATTAAACATAGATCGCACCATATCCAATAATGTACGATTTCTCCTTTCAGATACAAAATTTTGTTGTGGAGTATATGGAGAAGTAAGTTCTAAGAAATTCCATTCTCACTTAAATAATCTTTTAACTCTTGACTTAAATATTCACCACCTCGATCAGAACGAAGAGCTTTAATCTTCTTTCCTAGTTGCAATTCTATTTCTGTTTTAAACATCTTGAATGTTTCAAATACCTCATGTTTATGATTAAGTAAATAAACATAACCATAACGGCTATAATCATCCGTAAATGTTAAGAAATAGCTATCACCTTTCCTTGACACATGTCTAAGTGGTCCACACACATCAGTGTGTATTAAACCAAGTATTTTAGTAGCCCTTTCAATATTGATATTAAAAGGTTTCTTGGTCATCTTTCCAGAGATACAAGACTCACATTTATCAAATGATTCATCATTGATATTTTCCAAAAGACCATCACGTTGAAGTTTTTGTATGCGAGTCTTCCCAATATGGGCAAGTCTACAATGCCAAAGATAAGAAGAGTTCTTGTCTAACTTTCTCTTCTTATTCATGCTAAAAACTGAATTGATCTTTCCTTTGGAATTATTATCATGCATGTTAATTTCAAAAACACCATTCACAAAAATTACATTAAAATAGAATAAACCATCTTTGAAAACAGAAATTCTATTATTATCAATAGCATGAATAAATCCAAGATCCAACATACACGAAAAAGGAAATAACACCCCTAACAATTGTAGGTGCATAATGACAATTATTTAATCTCAGTACTAGACCTGAAGGTATAACTAGATTAAATGTTCCTATAGCTTCAACCGCTACTTGTGCGCCATTGCCCACATGCAGAAATTGTTCCCCATAGGGAAGCTTCCTCTCCAACTCAAATCCCTGCATGGTATTACAAATGTTAATACCACATCCCGTATCATATACCCAGGAATCCGATTTGTATGTAAGATTAAATAACTCTATAAAATATAAGTTACCTGAAGATGCTGCAGCACTAAGCTCGGCCTTCTTCTTTATTTCTCGCAACTCCTCGAGATAAATAGGGCAATTCCTCTTCCAGTGTCCACTTGCCTTACAAAGGAAACAAGTCTCATCCTTCCGAGATTGATTCTTCTTGACAAAATTTTGCTTAGGTTTAGAGTAAGTCGCAACTTGTTTGCCCTTATCACCCTTGCCTTTGCCTTTACCTTTCTTGTTGTTCTTGTGCGGTTTTGCCTTACTCACTCCACCCTTTTGTACATAAAGCACAGGAGGAGTAGAAGTAGATGCCTTGTCCTTTAACCCCTTTTCAAAGTCAATGAGCATTGCATGCAAATCATTAACTGTCTTCCCCGTGCAATGCATATTATAGTTACGAACAAAATCATTGAAGTCCTTGTTAAGGGACCTATTGATCAAGTTGATAGCCATATTATGATCATAGGGTTGTCCTAGTGCAATGATTTGTTCCATATAACCCCTCATCTCCATATAATGGGCACTTACAGACTTTCCAGGAGCTTGCTTGCAACTATGCAGAGCATCTACCAAGTCGTAGATTTCCACAGCTTGCGGCTTTTCGTAGATAGCCTTGAGCTCATCAAGCATTCGCTTAGGAGAAAATAGATCATACTTCTGTTGAAGTGGAGGAGCCATTTTCCCTAACATTAAAGCAGCCACTTCAGAGTGCTTCTTAACATTAGCAACAAGTTCAAGCCTTTGCGCATCAAATGCTCCTTCAGTAATATCCTCCAGAAAAGGAGTAATCAAAATATCGATAGTACCCGCTACTCTCAGAACTATTTTTAGTGAGCGATACCAATCATCGAAGTTAGGGCCAGTAAGTTCAGGACGATCAAAGAAACCTTTGAACGCATAACTTATAGTCATATTGTTTTCGGGTTGAGCCATTTCTATAGAAATAAGTTCAAACATTAGTATTTTCGATAATACCATTCAAGAAAATGAAATTACCCCGGAAATAAAACCATAGTATTTTCCTTGAAACTAGAATCCATATTGACATAAACCTATCACATCAGTTGATCTGATTGTGACAAATGTATTCAACATGGTAACTTGTCGAACAATAATTGACAAACAAATTTGCAATTTCTATATATTTTAGGGATTTACATTGCCAAAGTCTTTTTGCATTGTAAACATATTTTATCCCTACTTCATGCCTTAAGTTTCCAAATCTCACTGAGTAACTCAATTAAGTCGACTAATCTAAAGAACGCAAAACCTTCATGTGCAATCTCATTCAATCATGAAGTTTTCTCTCCATTATAACATCGTCCAAGATCTCACATGACGATACTGTAACTTCAAGTGTTCGTCAATTAGATGGCATAAGACTTTAAATTTAAGGGTATTGATTTTGGTGTCAAAATCATGTATGGAGAAGCATGCATACATCTCCATAGCATTAGTTTAATAAAAAAAAGTTTTAGTAAACCTTTTGGTGAGACTAAAAATTTCTCCACATATTTGCAAGTTGAGGTATTGGTTAAACCAATTGAAAATTTTACCCACAACAATTCACGCCTCACGTTCCTAGAACTTGGCTAAAGCACAAAGCAATAACTTTATTCATTGTGTTTCGGATGTGAATTTGTGGTTAAATCAACCTTAAGGAATTATGTAAATAATAACCGTAGGTAATTCTAACTTTGACGCACAGGCAAGCCGGGAATTTGGTCAGCGCTGAAGCATAACACCTCCTTCCTTAACCGGGTACATGACCAGCGGTGCGTTATACCCACTTTATAGTTTGTCAAAATTGAGTAGGCCGTTAACTTTTTATTGAAATTCCAATCAACGCAAATCATATGTAAATTAGATCTCAAAACAATTCATTAATTTTTATATGATTTAGTCCATATTATTTTTTCTTGGAAAAAATTATTCTTGTTTACAACATACAGTTAATATAAAACGTATGAAAACAAGTAGGTACAAAAAAAACTAAATCAAATAGCCACATGCATAACAATTTATTCAAAGAACATAAAATCTAGGGTTTTTATAAAAATAAAAATTCTTCCCTAATTTTAAAACTTTGAATCAAATAAAGCAAATAGCATATAAAATCCCATGATCCGTGAAAAACATGCATGTTCATCACGGATCTCTCACATACTCTTAACAATTAAAATACTACGGATCGTAACCATACATGACATAGCAATTAATTCATGCAAACATCTAAAGATTATACTATGACACCCCCAAATTGAGTCAAATACAGCGGAAATAATATTTGGGTGTCACGTAGGTGGATCAATAGTAGATAGCGTACAGAGCAACAGATAAAAGATTATCATTACATTTATTACATGGATAAAAGTGCAAATAGTATTAAAATAGTCTTAAACATCGTTCAACAGTTTGAATTATTCCCCAGCTTATAAAACCCCATATGAGCTCTATAAATGCAGCCTATCATGATGCTTGACTTCATGCACACCAACACCTGCTTCAGTTTCCTGAGAAAACATGCTTAGAGAGTCAACATAAAGTTGGTGCATTCACAGGTTTAATAAAATAAGTTTGGACAATAAACATTCACTGAAGTAGTAATGCATAAAGCATCAATACTTAAAAGTAATTACATTCTCATATTGCCTGAAACTAACACTTGACAGTTAAGTCCTTAACAAATAAGGACCCTTCGCCTTATAAAAAGGCACCCAAAAATAATAAGTGCTGACATGTGAAACATCTGTTGTCCTGGCCTAAGCACAGTGAGCATGACTCACCCAGATGGGGACGGTCAATCCCAAATAGATCTATTTATAACATTCAGGTAATTCAATAATTCTAACAGTTTCAGATGCACGGGTAATGCGGGTTCATCTACAATAGGCAATGTAATCAAAGGTTTCACAGTTCAATTCATGTCCATAAAATAAAATATGTTGCATGTTTTCTTCCCCGTTAAAAGGTTTAAAAGTTTGTCAATATATAAAGTGGGGCCATGAACTCACCTCAATAGTACAGCAAATGGTCACAAGTAAATCTGATAAGATGCTCACGATACAATCAACGACCTAAATAATTATAAGGTCTCAGTAAATGCATAACATAATGCATAAAAGTTTCAGAACAACTCTGTGCATGCTTATACTGGTTTTAAGCATTTTATTACGATATTTGTATTTTGGTTCATCGTTGTACAAGTTATAGTAGTATTTATTTTAAGTATAAAATAAATAATAAGGTTAAATTAGTTAATCTATTTAATTAATATTCTTATAATTATATTGTTTATAAAACAATTTAAATATTTATAAAAGGCAGTTTTATATATATTTAAAGTAATAGAAAATAAATATAATTAATATATTTATTTTTATAAGTTAATCATTTTTAATTTATATTTTATATATAAATAAGGTTTATAAAACATATAACATTTTAATTAAATTCCACGTTTTCGGAGTGTATATAATTATTAAATTATAAGTTTGGAATAATAACGAATGTTATGTTTATTTAAGTTTTACGTCTTAAATATCGGGTATAAATATATAGTAATTTTTAGGGTTTGTTATACTTTGTATAAATTACATTTTAGTCACTCTACTTATATAATTACCCGCGGTTTAATTACTTTTATACCCCTAGGGTTTCTAAATGTTTCTAGTAATTACAATATTGGTCCCTCCCTAGTTACACGTGTAACTAGGGTTTGTTTAAGTTTCATAAAATGGCAGTTTTGGTCCTTATAGTATGCGGCTTATATTAAGTTTATTATAAGTTTCACAAATGCCCCCTAGGGCTCCAATAACTTTCGGCTTATGCCAAAAATCACCCCTAGGGTTTATCTAGGGCTTACTAATGTTTGCTATATTGGCAAAATAGGTCCCTAGGGCTTACATTAGGTTTTGATAAATGGCAAAAAGAATCCCTAGGTTTTTACCAAATTCCACAAATTACCCTAACATTATAGAAATCTCATTTAAGTCCTTTTTGTTAGTTTGGAGTTTTGGATAGTGTCAAAACACTACCCCCAACTCACGGCATTTTACAAAAGTGACCTTAAGGTTTATATTTTTGGAAAATGAGTTTTTATACTTGTTCATTTAGATCCCTACAGTTAGTAAAATTACATTATTAACCCGAAAGTTTTATATTTTCCATTTTAACCCGAAACATTATGGATTTACTAGTTCAACCCAAAACTTCATAGATCTATCATTTTAATCCAAAATATTTATAGATCTATGTTTTTAACCCGAAACTTTATAAGGTTATATTTTTTACACCAAAAGTTTTATAAACACATTATTTAGTAACAATGAAGATTGTTTAGGCAAGCTTATTATAGTGGACTTAAAACTAAATCTTATAAGGCAAAAATAGTGAGCTTAACATTTTAAGGCAACTATAATTATAGATCTAATGTTTCTAGGCATGTTTATACATTACAAGCTTAACCAATATTGAACCATAGGGTTGAAACCCCACGTCCAACATATGCATGCTTATGTTTTTCATAGTTTTTCAAGTTTAACGAGTTCATAGTGTCATGTTCATCATGGTTATTAAGATTTTACATCACTTGAGTTCATGAAGCATTTTAAGCCGTGACCCATATAGGATCTAGGGTTTCATATTTTTGTTTCCACATTAAGTTTTACTAATAATAATCATGTGTATGTTCATCTGAATGAAAGTAAATATATTAGAAGATAGGTTTTAAGTTTTACTTACTTGTTTAGATAGGTTTAGGAATGGATAGGAGAATGAGTAGGATGAGAGCTAATCTTCAACAATGGTGATTCTAGTAACCAAAATCAAGTCGTGGCTTCAATGGAGCTTCTAGGGCTTTTTTTCTTGTTTTGGAAATCAAGATACTTGTAGGAGTGAACCAATGATTAGCATTAAAGATGGAGGAGACCTAGTAAATGAGCTTGAAGGTCTTTTGTTGAAGATAGTAAATAAGCCGTAGGTTTTGGGAGAGTGATGTGAGAATGTTTGCAAGTGTTTTGTGTTGTGGACTTTGTAACATTCGGATCTTATCAAGAAATGGGAGATATGATGTATCTTGCTATTGTACTATTAGTATCTATGGAAGATATGTTTAGATATGGTAGGATATGTATGCACATGCCACAAATAGCACATGTCCTTCCCATCCAAGAATGGCATAGTTGTCGTGTGTTTTGAGGTCAAAAGGGAGACAAAGTATGTCTCAAATAGTGGTTGATGTATGGCTTGCATGGTGTAAGACTTGACTTTGGGGGTATGGCTACTTTTAAGATGCCATGATTAAGGAGTAGTGTATACTTGCATATACACAGCATTAACATGCATGTGGGAGGGTTTTGACAATTTTTCATCAAGTGTTGTATGAGAATAATGGTCCTTGTATGATATTGTATGCATTTGTTAAGTTATAGGTACTTTAGTTAAACCTTTAGGTAATTTAGTGAAAGTATATGATGAATACATCATTATAATTATTTTACTTAAATAAAGTAAATAAATGACAATGTAAAATAATGTACATTGTTTTAAGGTGTTAGATGTTTATTCCTATTATGAAATATATGTAAATATATACATATAATAATAAGTCCAAGTACTTAATAAATAAATTAAGTAAGGTTACAATTTATCTCAAAATATGTACTGAGATGATGAGTCCTTGTTCATTCAAGTGGCCAGTCAGTTGCCAGAGTAGTCAACAATAACTAAAGGTCCATATAAATATAAAATAAATATGAAAGGTAGTATGACAAAAGGTATATGATTAATAATAAGTCATATAAAGGTGGAATTATATAGATTCCAAAAATAAAGAGTACAACAGTTGACAAAGTCAATAAGGTAAAATCAGAGGTTTTACAGCATCATCCCGTTATTTTAGCTTTGTCCTCAAAGCTTAGGATGAAGTCATTGGTCAGGTGAACAAGTGTGGGTACTTGGTTTTGAACGAGTCTTCTCGTTCCCAAGTGAACTCAGGGCCTCTCCTAGAGTTCCAACGTACTTTGACCAACGGGATGCGACTGCGTTTCAGCTTCTTAACTGTCCTCTCCATGATTTCTACTGGTTCTTCTATGAACTGGAGTTTGTCGTCAAATTGAACTTCCTCCAGTCGCATAGCCAATGGTTCTTCAGCATAGCACTTCTTCAGGTTAGACACATGAAAGGTAGAGTGTACCCGACTCAGTTGATGGGGCAACTCTAAACGATAAGCTACTTCCCCGATCCTGGCTATTATTTTGAAAGGGCCAACATAACATGGATTCAGTTTTCCACGTTTGCCAAAGCGTACAACACCCTTCCAAGGTGATACCTTGAGCATAACACGATCACCTACTTCAAATTGCATAGGTTTGCGTTTCAGGTCCGCGTAGCTCTTTTGTCGGTCACGAGCAGCTTGAATTATTTGCTTAATGAGGACGATCTTGTCTATAGTCTCCTGGATTAATTCTGGTCCAGTGAGCTAAAATTCACCTATTTCTGCCCAGCACACAGGTGAACGGCATTTGCGACCGTACAGTGCTTCAAAAGGGGTAGCCTTAATACTGGCATGATAACTGTTGTTGTAGGAGAATTCCACTAAAGGAATGTGGTCAACCCATCCATTTCCAAAATCAATCACACATGCCCGCAGCATGTCCTCTAGAGTCTGGATGGTTCATTAACTTTGACCGTCAGTCTGCGGATGGTAAGCAGTGCTCATGTCCAGATTGGTACCTAAGGCTCGTTGGAAAGCCTTCCAAAATTTTGATGTGAACCTACCGTCTCGATCACAAATTATCGACACTGGTATCCCATGTTTGGTCACAATCTCCTTCAGGTACGTTTTTGCTAGTATTGCAAGGGAATCGTTCTCCCTAATTGGCAGGAAATGAGCGGACTTGGTGAGTCGGTCGACGATTACCCAGATAGTATCATTACCGTGAGATGACTTTGGGAGTTTAGTGACAAAGTACATGGTGATGTTGTCCCACTTCCATTTCGGTATCTCGGGTTGTACAAGTAAACTCGATGGTCTCTGGTGTTCAGTCTTAACACGTGAACATGTCAAACACTTCTACACATAGGTGGCGATGTCAGCTTTCATGTTCGGCCACCAGTATAATTTCTTCATATCCTGATACATCTTTTCAGATCCGGGATGTATAGAATATTTAGACTTATGAGATTCGTGCATGATCACGCTCCTCAAATCTTCATAGAAAGGTAACCAACTTCGTCCGTAAAGGCATAGGGTTCCATCTGCTCTTGGTTCTAGCTTCTCCTTACTAAGGTCAGTTCTGAGCATTCCCTCGACGTCTTCCTTCACGATGTGAGACCCCCAAGATCTGACATGGAACAACTAGGCAACGAGCGGGTAACACGTCATAGTACAAGAAACAATGAATTACAATTCATACAAAGCTGACAAAATAAAAACATGTATATTACATCATAAAAGGTCAGAGTTTTTAAACATAAGTCCCAGAGTTTTAAAAGCGGAAAATTATATTATTTCGTCTTGATTTATAACAATAACTTGCCCAAAAGATTTAATAAACTTCTGATAGTTTATATAAAACAAATCTTTCAAAAGCATCACAGAAATCTCCAAGCTGCGATAATCTCCTGCGGGCTCCCATCCAAGCAAAGCTAAGTAATAATACCTGAGATTAAACATGTAAAATCGTCAACATAAAGTTGAGTGAAATTCATAGGTTTAGTAATAAGGATGTGGAACACAAG
Organism: Glebionis coronaria; assembly: GCA_025667525.1. Taxonomy (NCBI): domain Eukaryota; kingdom Viridiplantae; phylum Streptophyta; class Magnoliopsida; order Asterales; family Asteraceae; genus Glebionis; species Glebionis coronaria. The sequence goes on along the minus strand of CM046879.1, from coordinate 91,448,778 downwards.
CATTCATTTGTAAAACAAGTAGTATGGAGTATGGTTATATACGTCAACCATAGTCCAAAGTCATTATTATTGCTGTTCAGTTCATGAACTGAAGCTTAACTCAGTGTAAGTTCCTCTAGGGAGTATTCAACCTAAATACTCAAGTATAAACGAATATTAGTGCGTCAAAGTAATCGGGACGGGGATAGTCAATCCCGATGGATCCACCCATAACATTCGCGCTTCGCGCAATGCACACCAGAAAATTAACGGTTCATGATCGGGAGAGGAAACTTAAGGCTAGACTAAAAGCAATAATAATATCGAAAACCTGAAAATCATACATGTTCTGGATAGCATACAGTTCTAGATAGCATACAGTTTTTAATGGTTGTGTTCCACCATGTAAAATCTCACCCCGTGTTTAGAAACCATGTACAAGTAAAAAGGGGCTATGAACTCACCTTAGCCACGAGGTAAGTCAATCACGGTACTCAGCAACTGAGTAGAAACGGTAGTGGTAGACGATCACTGACGATATGGATGCCCGGGGAAACACGAAAACCGCAACCTATCAAAATAAGGCGCGCGTTAAGACTCGAACTCGAATATCGATATGTACCAAATATAATATGACTCAAATTTTTTCAAAATATTCATGTTTCAAAACCATTTACACGAACCAAATGAATTCTTTTATCCAACGTTACTCGTTAAAACACTTGAACACTTGAAAATGACCCGTCATACGACGCCAAGTCAACACAAGTCAAACTATCCTTTACTCTTACCTGAACCAGTAGCTAAGTCATTTACATAATGACTAAGCACTTGAATAAGTCATCATGTCCGATGATGAATACTCAAACTCACGCAATACAAACATTGAACTAAGTGTCTAAAATAAAAATCAGCAAGTACACCCGGAATGTACACACTGATCTACCCTATCTAGACTTGTCCGTTTTAGATGAAAATTGGTGTCAAGGTCACTTATAACCTGTATAAGACCTCACCAAAGTTTGAGCCAAAGTTCACATCTTTAAATCCATCAGCTCGACCCTTTACTCGACTCCAAATTTTAGGACAGATTTGTACACTTGTTTTGTAACACCGTTTGGACCACTTTAAAAGTACTAATTCGACAATCCATCTTTTGAAACCACTACTAGACTCAACAAACTCAGTTTGTAAACTTTGAAAATCAGTAGTATCAATTATCTAACCAAGCCTAAAGTCCCCGAGAGTCGACCCAAAATCAGCCACAATTTCGGATTGTGCCGACTTGCGTCTCCCGGTACACGAAAACTAAAACTAGCATAACTTTTGACTCGTAATGACTTACAAGCTCTATCTTATACCAAAACGACAGTATCGGAAAACTCTACAACAATTTCAAATAATATTACTATTCTCAGACCTTAAACCCACGAAATTTCAGTTAAAGACCTGTTGTCCCAAATTGTACTTTTAGAAAACATGACAAATCCATTTTTTAAGCAAAACCATTCATTCCCATACCTCTAGGATCACTATACTATCATTCCTATCAACCAAACACTTCTAAAAACACTTGCATGTAAAATCTAACAAAATCAAAGATAAAAAACAAGACTTTTAAGGATTAAAATGTGATGATCATACCAAAAATAAGACATACAAGATAGTTTAAACATCATTCCACCATGGATTTATAAGTTCTTTAAAAGTTGATGCATGTGTGAAAATTTAGTATGGATAGAATCACAAGGACATTTTAGGAATGGGTCTAATTTTAGTTTTGATTAATTCATGGTAGAAATCAAAGTTTTGAGGATGTTTGTGGTGGAGGAGGTGACGTCATAGAGGTGGGGAGGGAGAGAGTTTGTATTATTTTTTTATAAAATGGTGTTGTGTGTGAAAAATGGAAGAAAAAGGCTTTATATATGGTTGTTTAAGTGGAGGGGCTAATATTGCCAACTTTGAAACTTGTGGACCTAAAAATAATTAACAGTTTTAAAGGGTAGAAAATGGTTATTGGTAAATATTAAAAATATTTACGGGGCTCGGGTTTCGTAAAAATACTTTTCAAAAGTTACAATGCATCATAGAAATGATTATACGATTTCTCGACACGACTTAATACGTAATTAAAACGAAATCGTCGAAAATATAAATTATCGAAATAATCGATAAATAAACGTAAACTTTTGGGCATCCGTCGGTATCGCGATCACTAGGAATTCTCGTTGTACATTGTTTTGAATAAACACGTTGTAAAACGCACGCGGGTGATTTTAAATCAAAATTTTGATTTAAATAAATATGGAAAAATAAAATAAGAAATTTTATAATTCCAGATAATTTATTATCAATGATCAGTAAATACTTAAAAAGTATAATTTAAAAATCTCAGGATTTACATATAGCAATACAAGAAAACGTAATACGTTGGAAAATTCAGAAACACGAATAAAAAGAATAAAATAATGCTGGGAAAAGTACGGGTTCTCACAGTCTTCCCCCCTAAAGGAACTCTGGTCCCCAGAGTTCTCCTGAAAACAGTAGAAGATGCAAACAAGAGGAGGTACAAAGTGTAGAACAAAATTCATTGCTTCCCAGGTAATTTTCGTACCGCGACGAATCTTAACGGTTAGAATTCGCTATGCTTCAGTTTCTTAACTCCTTTTCGTATAACTTTCAGTCTTGGATTAGGATAACGATCTTTCAATACGGAGATACAACGAGAGATAGAGTTGTTGGAAATACGTGCGATAAACTAACAAGAATGAACACAAGAATCGCTTAAACAGGCAAAGTGCGATAAAATGAGCCAAGATTGTAAATCAACAAGGGGTCGCAATTCGCGCAACTGTAAAACATGGAAATCTTAAAACGTGATAATCCAGTTACAAAAGAACTAGAAGGGAAAAATGAATTACATATGATCGTTCAAAATATAGGCTGTCAAAATCAGTTGTTTAGTATTTTGGTATTACCTTAAAACTCAGTTTATAAATTTTCTTGATTAAAAGAAAATTTTACAAGGTGTAGTGATTAAAAAAAATCAAACTCTATATAAAATGAGTGGGTAAACAGTTGTCAAATATTTTTCTTGATCAGGATTTTCAAAGCAAAAGTAGAACAGTTCAAAGTAATTATCCTTATCGACTTAAGAACTTTTGGGGGACTACATGAAATTATCGTTACCATTAAAGAAAATTCAGTTTTTTTTTTCAAATTATATAGAATCATTGTTAGAAATTATAAATTAATTTAATAATTTCATTAGGTTGACAGTAAAGTATGATAAAATCAATTACTTTAAAAGATACAACTTGATATCCTTTTTAAATACCAGTTATAAATTTACCAAAAGGGATGTATAGATCCGGTACTTAACTTGAAACAATTATTTTGGTAGTTTAAACATTTGATAAAATGTATAAAACGTTCTTAAAAATTAATAATAAGTTTTAGAAACTCAAGAAAGTGTTTAAGATTTCAATTGATAAACACGTAACAGTTTTTGGTTTTCAGAAAGTGACAAAATAACAAACGGTTATAAAACGAATAACGATCAACAATTAGTGTACAAACAATAGCACGAGGGAATAAAATAAAAATCGTATCAATTCTTAACAAACGTGATAGAATAGATGTATCGACGATAAGAACAATAAGAAACAAAGGATTTAGCAAGTCATCACTTCTTGAGTGCAGTTGGTGACACCAATAACGGCTTATTAAGTTCTCGTTGGTCGACATACGATCGAAAGAGAAAAGCCACACAGCGAATTTTCGAATCAAAGAAAATTCTTAAGAAGTCAACTGAGAGGAATTCTAGTAAAACGAACAAGATTCGCAAGGAGAGGCGAAATCAACACATGGTTCACACGAATGAATTTCAAGACGACAAAGTCTAACACACATCATCCCAATTACACGAAATCATCGTTCACGTCCAGTCGTAAATCATTAATCGCGTCCAGAAACGTTTCGTAGTTCTACCAAGATTGATAGAGATGGTCGATCATAGAAGCATAACAACGTTGAAACTTTCAAGTCTGGTATCAATGGTAAGAAGTTAGGCAAATGGTAACGAAAATTGTATCATGAGGATGATGAGGTAACAAGTAAAGCAAAGATCGCTGAGTATGGAAATCTGTGCTTGAGGCATGTACTTTGTTCAAGAAAAGGTAAGGGTTCATATGTGTAAGTCACGAATTGTTGTTACACGCATAAGATGTAAAAGTTTTCAAAACTTTCATTTTATCTAACTTTTTAAGGAACATAATTAAAAGTTGATTGTTGGTCAAATATTTAAGGCGACTACTATTCGGCCTTGCATGGATCCTTCTAAATTAAGCATAGGTGATCAGGCCATGCATAATTTAGGACTAGCAATGCGATGCTCATCTTCGTCAAACCAGTATTACATATCATATGATTTAAAATATGTATATAATAGCATTTGTAAAAACAAGAATCAAAATAACATATGAAACTGTTCGCCTATAAGTTACTGGCTAACTGTTTAAATTAACCATTTGTATAGTTACGAGGGTTCTTTATAAGACCGAAGTAGAATGATTTGTGAAAATACATCGTAAGATTAATATAAATTAATTTTATAAGATAACCTTCAGGTAATTTGTAAAGTCCAAGTGAACGTTTTGTAAAATGATTCGCAAACAATATCTGTTTGAGTTCATATGGTAACTTGTAAAATAGCGAGTGGGTTACATGAGGGTAATAAAGGGTAGTTCAAGTCAGTCAACGAAATGGTTACAAGGTGATAAGGTTTCTAGAGGTTTAGCCAAAATCGTCAAGAGACACGTGTCAAGATGATAACAAACGTTACGAAAGCAAGACCTTCAACCTCGGTCCAATTCAGTGGTACGATAGAAGAGAAGAAAGACAATAGAATGACAATTAAGTCGTAAATAAAAGAAAGGATAAAGGAATCCGTAGGTGCGCACATCGTGATTAATTTAACAATAATATACTTTTAAGAAAGTAAGGTATCAGTTAACAAATAGTACAATCACTCCGAAAAGTTTCTATATTAGGAAGTTACCGAATTTCAAAAGTTCAAGATCTATGTATATGTATGACCGAATTCAAAGTTACTATCTTATACTTGTTCAAACGCAATCCTTGTTTTTAGTTTACAAAATATCATTAGTTAAAGTTTTACGAGCTCAACGAACTCAAAAATGCTTGAAATCATATTTTTTTTTAAAGTCTATCAGTTTTGACTTTTGGGTTTGACTAGACCAATTAACTCATTAAACAATATTCTAAGACTCAAAGTCTAATGCGTTTCGATGTAACACAATGTTTTGAACAACTTTCTACTTTTACCCGAGACTTGAAACGGAATAAAAATGGACGAAAATGCCCTTGCATTAAATCTGTCAGCAAAACGATATTTTAGCACTACGCAAAAATAAGTTCTTAAATTTTCACAATCTCAAATGAGCATAACCTGCTCGATTTTATTGTTTATTGGCCAAATTTTATGTCCTAAACGGACGTCTCAACAAGCAGAAACATATATATTTTTATGTCTAAAGTTATAAAAATATTTCCTCGACACTGTTAAACTTCCTGTAAAGTTTCTATACAAAGTATATTTTTCAACACAGCTTGAAATTAAATCCAATTTCATAATAACCCATAATTAATGTACACACAAGACTTGTGGATTCCACAAAGACGAAAGAAGATAAAGTGTATAATTAATCATGTAAAGAAAACACGATAGAATACCAACGATAAACTAAGAAATAAAAAACGACGCATGACATTCATGTCTTCTATTGCAAGATGCAATGCAGGAAGATCTCCTGGCGGCGTGATTTTTCCAAAATCACAAGACATACCGAGAAAGAAACAAAATATTAACAAGTCGCACTCCTGGAACGAGGAGGTTTAATGAAAAAGGGAGGATACAAGTAGGATCGTATTCCAAACAACTGTCACATAATAAATGACGATCATGTGTTCAAGGTACAACGGATGTTGTAAGTCGAAATCGAAACGTAGAATGGTCAATGAAATAAGATGAAATCCAGGTACAAGTGTCGTGTAAAACGGTGGCGTAACGGTCAATCAAGATTTGAAAACCCACGATATTATTCAGGTACTGATTCAACGAATACTTCGAGATGTGTGACTCACACGATGTCTTTTAGTCTTTTTCGGAGACACATTGAGCTACACAATGGTCTATAGACTATTTTCCAAGACATTCAATCACAAATGGTCGACAAGCAAATTGGATATCTAAATAGATATTTTAAGGAAATAAATAATGAAAGCAACATGCACGGTAGTAAGAATGAACATCAGGAGTTTTATCGAAAACAACACTTATTCAATTCCGAACAATGGTATCACGAGAGTATGCATAAGATGTAGCAGCGAGTCGAGAAAAACAGATGATTCAAAACGAACGAGCATATGAAGTCAGTCGTATCACGCATAAATGAAATAGCAATAGTACTCAGAAAAATGATCATGAAAAGTCGGCAGCATTCGCGCTCTGAATACAAGTATGTAACGTCATGACAATGTAAAAATCATCGTAACCAGATCAGTTCACAAGAACAAGAATTCCAGAAATACAGTCTAGGCAGATGTAATCACAATAATATCGAACGATAATCCATGAAGCACAAGGCTTTGAAAAGACACAGTAATTATCGTCAATAAGGTAATGTAATATTTCAAAATGAAATCAAGAGATGAAATATTAAAACGATAATTAAAAGTAAATAATAAGGATTAGAGAGTTACCCGCGCAGATATCGAACAACTTTGGCAGATTCTGTGTTTGACACTTAGAAACAACAAAATATTTGAACTTTCGGTTATAGACTAAGTTTTTGAAAACGACTCAGTTCCCTATAACCACCGCTCTGATACCACTCTGTGAGACCCCCAAGATCTCACATGGAACAACTAGGCAACGAGGGGGTAACACGTCATAGTACAAGAAACAATGAATTACAGTTCATACAAAGCTGACGAAATAAAAACATGTACATTACATCATAAAAGGTCAGAGTTTTTAAACATAAGTCCCAAAGTTTTAAAAGCGGAAAATTATATTATTTTGTCTTGATTTATAACAATAAGTTGCCCAAAAGATTTAATAAACTTCTGATAGTTTATATAAAACAAATCTTTCAAAAGCATCACAGAAATCTCCAAGCTGCGATAATCTCCTGCGGGCTCCCATCCAAGCAAAGCTAAGTAATAATACCTGAGATTAAACATGTAAAATCTTCAACATAAAGTTGAGTGAAATTCATAGGTTTAGTAATAAGGATGTGGAACACAAGCATTCATTTGTAAAACAAGTAGTATAACGTATGGTTATATACGTCAACCATAGTCCAAAGTCATTATTATTGCTGTTCAGTTCATGAACCGAAGCTTAACTCAGTGTAAGTTCCTCTACGGAGTATTCAGCCTAAATACACAAGTATAAACGAATATTAGAGCGTGAAAGTAATCGGGACGGGGATAGTCAATCCCGATGGATCCACCCACAACATTCGCGCTTCGCGCAATGCACACCGAAAAATTAACGGTTCATGATCAGGAGAGGAAACTTAAGGCTAGACTAAAAGCAATAATAATATCGAAAACCTGAAAATCATACATGTTCTGGATAGCATACAGTTCTAGATAGCATACGGTTTTTAATGGTTGTGTTCCACCATGTAAAATCTCACCCCGTGTTTAGAAACCATGTACAAGTAAAAAGGGGCTATGAACTCACCTTAGCCACGAGGTAAGTCAATCACGGTACTCAGCAACTAAGTAGAAACGGTAGTGGTAGACGATCACCGACGATATGGATGCCCGGGGAAACACGAAAACCGCAACCTATCAAAATAAGGTGCGCGTTAAGACTCGAACTCGAATATCGATATGTACCAAATATAATATGACTCAAATGTTTTCAAAGTATTCATGTTTCAAAACCATTGACACGAACCAAATGAATTCTTTTATCCAACGTTACTCGTTAAAACACTTGAACACTTGAAAATGACCCGTCATACGACGCCAAGTCAACACAAGTCAAACTATCCTTTACTCTTACCTGAACCAGTAGCTAAGTCATTTACATAATGACTAAGCACTTGAATAAGTCATCATGTCCGATGATGAATACTCAAACTCACGCAACACAAACATTGAACTAAGTGTCCAAAATAAAAATCAGCAAGTACACCCCGAATGTACACACCGATCTACCCTATCTAGACTTGTCCGTTTTAGATGAAAATTGGTGTCAAGGTCACTTATAACCTGTATAAGACCTCACGAAAGTTTGAGCGAAAGTTCACACCTTTAAATCCATCAGCTCGACCCTTTACTCGACTCCAAATTTTAGGACAGATTTGTACACTTGTTTTGTAACACCGTTTGGACCACTTTAAAAGTACTAATTCGACAATCCGTCTTTTGAAACCACTACTAGACTCAACAAACTCAGTTTGTAAACTTTGAAAATCAGTAGTATCAACTATCTAACCAAGCCTAAAGTCCCCGAGAGTCGACCCAAAATCAGCCACAATTTCGGATTGTGCCGACTTGCGTCTCCCGGTACACGAAAACTAAAACTAGCATAAGTTTTGACTCGTAATGACTTAGAAGCTCTATCTTATACCAAAACGAACATATCGGAAAACTCTACAACAATTTCAAATAATATTAGAATTTCTCAGACCTTAAACCCACGAAATTTCAGTTAAAGACCTGCTGTCCCAAATTGTACTTTTAGAAAACATGACAAATCCATTTTTCAAGCAAAACCACTCATTCCCATACCTCTAGGATCACTATACTATCATTCCTATCAACCAAACACTTCTAAAAACACTTGCATGTAAAATCTAACAAAATCAAAGATCAAAAACAAGACTTTTAAGGATTAAAATGTGATGATCATACCAAAAATAAGACATGCAAGATAGTTTAAACATCATTCCACCATGGATTTATAAGTTCTTCAAAAGTTGATGCATGTGTGAAAATTTAGTATGGATAGAATCACAAGAACATTTTAGGAATGGGTCTAATTTTAGTTTTGATTAATTCATGGTAGAAATCAAAGTTTTGAGGGTGTTTGTGGTGGAGGAGGTGACGGCATAGAGGTGGGGAGGGAGAGAGTTTGTATTTTTTTATATAAAGTGGTGTTGTGTGTGAAAAATGGAAGAAAAAGGCTTTAAATATGGTAGTTTAAGTGGAGGGGCTAATATTGCCAACTTTGAAATTTGTGGACCTAAAAATAATTAATAGTTTTAAAGGGTAGAAAATAGTTATTGGTAAATATTAAAAATATTTACGGGACTCGGGTTTCGTAAAAATACTTTTCAAAAGTTACAATGCATCATAGAAATGATTATACGATTTATCGACACGACTTAATACGTAATTAAAACGAAATCGTCGAAAATATAAATTATCGAAATAATCGATAAATAAACGTAAACTTTTGGGCATCCGTCGGTATCGCGATCACTAGGAATTCTCGTTGTACATTGTTTTGAATAAACTCGTTGTAAAACGCACGCGGGTGATTTTAAATCAAAAACTTTGATTTAAATAAATATGGAAAAATAAAATAAGAAATTTTATAATTCCAGATAATTTATTATCAATGATCGGTAAATACTTAAAAAGTATAATTTAAAAATCTCAGGATTTACATATAGCAATACAAGAAAACGTAATACGTTAGAAAATTCAGAAACACGAATAAAAAGAATAAAATAATGCTGGGAAAAGTACGGGTTCTCACACACGAGGTTTTCAGGTAATTGGGCTTGAGTCTGAGCTTCCAAAATCTATTTGGGTAGATCCAAACTGATCGTCATAACTAATGCCCGAACTCTCATAGGAGGGTCTGTTTCCTTACGACTTAAAGCATCAGCAACCACGTTTGCTTTACCGGGGTGGTATTTGATCTCGCAGTCGTAGTCAGTCAACAACTCAATCTAACGGCGTTGTCTCATGTTCAGCTCCTTCTGATCCAATATATGTTGCAAACTTTTATGGTCAGTATGCACTGTGCACTTCGTTCCGTATAGGTAATGTCTCCAGATTTTAAGAGCAAAAACTACGGATCCAAGTTCTAGATCGTGAGTGGTGTAATTCTTCTCATGCTTCTTCAGTTGTCTTGAAGCGTAGGCAATCACTTTCATCCTCTGCATCAATACTGCTCCTAGACCTTGATGTGAAGCATCACAGTATACAACGAAATCATCGTTGCCTTCAAGCAAGGCCAATATGGGTGCACTGCACAACTTCTGCTTGATCAGTTGAAAAGCTGATTCTTCCTTCTCTCCCTAATCGAACTTTATTCCTTTCTGTGTGAGTTTGGTCATTGGCTTTGCTATTTTGGAAAAATCTTCAATGAATCTACGGTAGTACCCGGCAAGGCCTAGAAATTGGCAGATCTCTGTCGGTGATTTAGGAGATAGCCAGTCCTTGACAGATTCGACCTTTTGCTGGATCTACATGAATACCGTCACAATCGATGACATGACCGAGGAATTGCACTCTGGGAATCCATAATTCACATTTGGAGAATTTAGCATATAGCTGGTCCTCCTTGAGTACCTTTAGTACTTGTGTAAGATGTTCCCCGTGTTCTTGTTCGTTCTTGGAATATATGAGTATATCGTCAATGAAGACTATCACGAATTTATCCAGGTAGTGTCTACACACACGGTTCATAAGGTCCATGAAAATAGCTGGTGAATTGGTCAACCCAAATGGCATAACCTGGAATTCGTAATGACCGTAACGGGTTCTAAAAGCTGTTTTTAGAATATCTTCCTCCCTCACCCGTAGTTGATGGTATCCAGATCTCAAGTCAATCTTGGAATACACACTTGACCCTTGCAGTTGGTCAAATAGGTTGTCAAAGCGAGGAAGCGGATAACGATTCTTCACAGTTAGCTTATTCAGTTCTCTGTAATCGATGCACATTCGAAAAGAACCGTCTTTCTTTTTGACAAATAACACAGGAGCTCCCCATGGTGAGGAACTGGGTCGAATGAATCCTTTGTTAGATGGTTCCTGGAGTTGTTCAGCTAGTTCTTTCATTTCTGATGGTGCCAACCGGTATGGAGCTTTGGCTATAGGTGCAGCTCCGGGAATCAAGTCGATTTGAAATTCCACTTGTCGGCTCGGTGGTAAGCCTGGTAACTCATCAGGAAAGACTTCTGGAAAATCTCGGACGATGGTTATGTCCTTGATTTGTTTCTTCTCGGGCTTGTCTTCTTCATCTGTTTGAGAAATATGGGCCAAGAAGATAGGACATCCTCTCAACAAATATTTCTGAGCTTTAGTACAAGAGATAACACTAAGTCTAGTGTCAGTGAGGTTGGTGTTACCGTCTTCTCGAATGATTAGAGTTTCATTTCCCCATGGGATACGGACTAGTTTTTCGTCACAGACAATGACTGCGCGGTATCTCGCTAGCCAGTCCATACCAATAATAACATCAAAGCTACCAAGGCTTACGGGGATAAGGTCAATGCTGAGCGGATGTTTGGAAAGATTTAAGGTACAACCTCTAATGATAGTGTCAGTATCTACAGTCTTACCGTCATCTAATTCTACGGAGTAGTGGTGATCTAAAATTGTAGGAACAACTTCTAGTACTTGGCTAAATTCAGTGGATATAAAACTTCGGTCTGCTCCAGTATCAAAGAAAACAGATGCATAACGATTGTTTAGTAGGAACGTACCAGTAACGACATTTGAATCGGGGTTGGCTTTTGCATTGCCGACCACGTACACTCTTGACAAAGATCCTCCACTATTCTTGTTCTGGTTGGCCCGCTTAGGGCAACCTGGTCTCACGTGTCCTGGTGCTCCACACTCATAGCACGTAACTCCCTTCTTGGGTCCATTGTTATTTCCTCCAGCAGCATTGTGGTTCCCTTGCTGTCCATTCACCAGATGTGTGACTGTCGTCTGCATCACTAGCAGATATCCATCCACACAAGACGGACGTCGGTGATATGGCAATAGGAGTATCAGTAGGTGAAGCCATATTATCTGAAAATAATATCGTTTTAATTGACATAAGTATAAACTTACTCAAGTTAAAAGTTTTTGGGAAATAATGATTAAATTATATATATTAGTGCCATTTAACAAGACGATGTTAAAGGTTACGTTAATACTTATGAGATTAATTAACCGGATGTTAATAATCAATGCACAGGTTGCCACGTAAGAATGTATGCTCTACACTCTATATGCTTAACTATTCTAGTCCCGAAAATCCCAAAAGATTTTTTTTAAAGCAGTTATAGTCCAGTTTATATAAAAAATTTATTTTTATATTTATTTAAATTTTGTTCTGGTTCTCTATAACTATCGCTCTAATACCATTCTGTGACACCCCCAAATTGAGTCAAATGCAGCGGAAATAATATTTGGGTGTCACGTAGGTGGATCAACAGCAGATAGCGTACATAGCAACAGATAAAAGATTATCATTACATTTATTACATGGATAAAAGTGCAAATAGTATTAAAATAGTCTTAAACATTGTTCAATAGTTTGAATTATTCCCCAGTTTATAAAACCCAGACGAGCTCTATAAATGCAGCCTATCATGATGCTTGACTCTATGCACACCAATACCTGCTTCAGTTTCCTAAGAAAACATGCTTAGAGAGTCAACATAAAGTTGGTGAATTCACAGGTTTAATAAAATAAGTTTGGACAATAAACATTCACTGAAGTAGTAATGCACAAAGCATCAATACTTAAAAGTAATTACATTCCCATATTGCCTGAAACTGAGACTTGACAGTTAAGTCCTTAAGAAATAAGGACCCTTCGCCTTATAAAAAGGCACCCAAAAATAATAAGTGCTGACATGTGAAACATCTGTTGTCCTGGCCTAGGCACAGTGAGCATGACTCACCCAGATGAGGACGGTCAATCCCAAATAGATCTATTTATAACATTCAGGTAATTCAATAATTCTAACAGTTTCAGATGCACGGGTCATGCAGGTTCATCTACAATAGGCAATGTAATCAAAGGTTTCACAGTTCAATTCATGTCCATAAAATAAAATATGTTGCATGTTTTCTTCCCCGTTAAAAGGTTTAAAAGTTTGTCAATATATAAAGTGGGGCCATGAACTCACCTCAATAGTACAGCAAATGGTCACAAGTAAATCTGATAAGATGCTCACGATACAATTAACGACCTAAATAATTATAAGGTCTCAGTAAATGCGTAACATAATGCATAAAAGTTTCAGAACAACTCTGTGCATGCTTATACTGGTTTTAAGTATTTTATTACGATATTTGTATTTTGGTTCATCGTTGTACAAGTTATAGTAGTATTTCTTTTAAGTATAAAATAAATAATAAGGTTAAATTAATTAATCTATTTAATTAATATTCTTGTACGTATATTGTTTATAAAACAATTTAAATATTTATAAAAGGCAGTTTTATATATATTTAAAGTAATAGAAAATAAATATAATTAATATATTTATTTTTATAAGTTAATCATTTTTAATTTATATTTTATATATAAATAAGGTTTATAAAACGTATAACATTTTAATTAAATTCCACGTTTTCGGAGTGTATATAATTATTAAATTATAAGTTTGGAAAAATAACGAATGTTATGTTTATTTAAGTTTTACGTCTTAAATATCGGGTATAAATATATAGTAATTTTTAGGGTTTGTTATACTTTGTACAAATTACATTTTAGTCCCTCTACTTATATAATTACCCGCGATTTAATTACTTTTATACCCCTAGGGTTTCTAAATGTTTCTAGTAATTACAATATTGGTCCCTCCGTAGTTACACGTGTAACTAGGGTTTGTTTAAGTTTCATAAAATGGCAATTTTTGTCCTTATAGTATGCGGCTTATATTAAGTTTATTATAAGTTTCACAAATGCCCCCTAGGGCTCCAATAACTTTCGGCTTATGTCAAAAATCACCCCTAGGGTTTATCTAGGGCTTACTAATGTTTGCTATATTGGCAAAATAGGTCCCTAGGGCTTACATTAGGTTTCGGTAAATGGCAAAAGGAATCCCTAGGTTTTTACCAAATTCCACAAATTACCCTAACATTATAGAAATCTCATTTAAGTCCTTTTTGTTAGTTTGGAGTTTCAGATAGTGTCAAAACACTACCCCCAACTCACGGCATTTTACAAAAGTGACCTTAAGGTTTATATTTTTGGAAAATGAGTTTTTATACTATGTTTTTAACCCGAAACTTTATAAGGTTATATTTTTTACACCAAAAGTTTTATAAACACATTATTTAGTAACAATGAAGATTGTTTAGGCAAGCTTATTATAGTGGACTTAAAACTAAATCTTATAAGGCAAAAATAGTGAGCTTAACATTTTAAGGCAACTATAATTATAGATCTAATGTTTCTAGGCATGTTTATACATTACAAGCTTAACCAATATTGAACCATAGGGTTCAAACCTCACGTCCAACATATGCATGCTTATGTTTTTCATAGTTTTTCAAGTTCAACTAGTTCATTGTGTCATGCTCATCATGGTTATTAAGATTTTACATCATTTGAGTTCATGAAGCATTTTAAGCCGTGACCCATATAGGATCTAGGGTTTCATATTTTTGTTTCCATATTAAGTTTTTTTAATAATAATTTAACTCAAATTCGACTAAGCCGATTTTTAAAAAAACAAAAAAAAAACAAAACCCTAATTTTTTTTAAAACCTAAACAACAACATGTAATTTTAACTCAAATCACCATTAATTAAAAAAACCTTTAGATCTTGATAATTATAACATGTTAAAACGGCTCTCGATGCCACTGATGGTTTATGACATTCATAACAATTATATAATCATAACAAGGATCAAAGCACGTAATAGCGGAAGCGATTTAACAAGATCATAATAACACAATTATAATTAATCGATTAAGGTTACATACATTTATCCTAGCAAAGATCCACAAGATCACCGACGAATCACCAATTAGGGTTTGTGAAGAATAATACCATGATATAGTTTAAAGCAAAACTATATTACGCTCTTGTACACACGTAATGCAACGGGCTAACCGTGAGTCTAGCACTTGTAAACGGGAACTTCAACACTTGTAGAATTTTAGCTAAATCGAAAACCAAAGAACCCTAAGGGTGGGTTTGGTTCGGCGATCGCAAGAAGAAGAGAAGGGAAGGGACGGAAAAGTTATGAGGGCTATGAGTGTTTATATAGGCTTTGCAAAGCTTTATTTCCAAGTAACACTTAAATTAGGAAACAAAATCTTTCCCTTTGCCCCCCCCCCCTTGTAGCCGACGGTCGAACCACACCCAAGCGGTGTTTCCGGAACTTTCCGTTTTCCTTTTTGTTCTATATAATTCCATAACGTTCGTATAACTTAACTCTTAATTTATTTAACGATCGTTTAGTTAAGTTCGGTTTGATTTAATAAATATATAAAATATATTTATTTAAATAAAATTAACCCTTTACGTATTGTGTGCAATCCCATAATCCCGAGTTCAATCCTATCACACGACTATTAATTTTGTGTCCATAAACTTTCATTTAAAGCATGATTTAAAACGAAACAAAATATGAAAATATTTGTAGACTTAGAGCACATGGTACAGTGTGGTGCCGTTGTGTGTTGATATGGAAAAAATGCATGTCACATTAGCTTTTTTTATCATAACAATCAGAATCACCATAACACTTGAATTCATGCTTTTTGATTAACACCCGAATTTACGATGTTATTGTGATCCCAACACTTTTTTTATTAATTATACTAAAACAATTTATTTAAAACAAGCATTAAAATTTCATTAAATCAAACATTACAAGTTCATAAAAAGAAAAAACATAAAATGCAATAAAAAATGTAACCGAAAAACAAACTAATGATTAAGATTTTACAAGTGCTCTACAAGATCACGTCGAAGCTCGTTGCGAACGTTCCTATCCCAAAGTTATTTATTTTCGTTGTTGTATCTCGCATCGTTAGACCCACGTTCGTTGAATCGGTACTGTCACATTAAACATATCACTATACTCACTAATATCAAAGAGGTTGGGCTATTCACTTCATTGATATGACTTTACTTTACTTTGGATCTTTCAATATCATGTTATGTAAGATGATGCAAGTATACATGATTCTTTTAATTGTGTTGACTGCATATTATCGGGCTGGCTATTGTATAATTCCCCATCGACCTTGTAGGATTTCAAAAGCTCGTTTAACATCTTTTCTTGCACTTTCTTGAATTCTTTTAAATCTCTTCGTTTTTTCATCTCTTGCTACAGTAAATGCTTTCACAAACGTAGTCCATGGAGGAGAAACAACATCTCCTAAATAGTAACCTTTTTGGTATGTTGTTCCGTTTACAATAAACGGAGCTTCTGGTTCGGTATCCGCTAAAGGAGGGTGAACCATATAAAACATTTAGGTCATTATTTTCCCCCGATGCACTAAAATATGCATGCCAAATCCACAATTGTTGATCTGAAACGGCCTCAATCATTATAGGGCGTATTTTTATCACGTCGTTTGAAATTGACCATGTAAAGCCTTTGGACATTTAGTCCATTCCTAATGCATACAATCTATACTCCCGAGCATTACCAGGAGCCCATGTTTCTCTTGGTGCAATGAATAAATATGTTGAACATCAAGGTCATTCGGTCTTCTTAGATATTCTTTAACATATAAAACATAAATGCATTTGTGAAGTTTCACAAACATTCACTTGAACAACGAGCGACAACTTGCAAATACTCATCAAATGCATCCGATTTCATGTTGTACGCCAATTGGCGTATAGCGAATGTGCATTTCATAGTTTCACTAAAACCTAAACGACCGCTTGCATCGGGATGTTGATGAAAAAAATCAAAGTAATTGGAAAGAGGGTGAACAGTATAATTACTAATATCATCAACAATTTTTTAAATAGTCTAGAACTCATACGATACATTCGTCTAAAATATTATTCCGTGTATTCAGGTGGGTTGTTTTCGTCGCCAAAATAATCTTTCATTAGCTTTTTTTGCTTCTTCTCTTTCACGTGCTATGTATCGTCTAGTAGCACATTCTGAACTAACCGAGCTTTCACCTTCGTCATTCCCAAAACTTGCATATTGCTCATAATATTTATAATATTGAGCATATTGCTCCATATCGAGTTGATTGTAATAATCGATAAAGTCTGACATTTCATTTTGGTCGGGTTTCATAGTCTTTTTTTGTCAGGAGAAGAGTTGTATTGAGGATTAAATGATTAGAAGTTTATAGCGTTTTTTTAGGATGATTTTAGGTTAAAAAATTGAAAAAAATGGGTATTTTTTAACCCAACGGCTAGTTTTTAAAATTTTCAAATAAGTATCCGTTTAACTAAATTAAATTTCATATAAAAATAATAACAATAATAAATTTCTCGAAAACGCGAGCGTCGGTACGGCCCTCGCGTTTTCATGACCATCTGGGCTGGCAAGTACGGCACGAAACACCACTCAGGTTGTGGTTTCTCACGCCGTAGGGCGTTTTCTCGAAAACTCAGCCCGTACCTTGAGTTTTTATATATTTATGACATATTTCATATATATTGAGTTTATAAAAAGTGTTATACATAAGAAATAAAGTTAAAAAATTATATTTGCATATCATCTTATTTATTTACTTGAGTTTTTTATGAGTGTAATTAAAAAAAGGCACGCTTAGTGCCTTATCGCGTCTTGCCACGCCATATCATCTCTAGAGGCGATGTATTGATTTGTTCCATAACTAAGAGGTCACGTCTCGTATTTTAGCGGTTAAAACCCGCATATTAGTTTCGGTTGCCTTGAGAATGTTCAGTTGTCTTTTGATTTGCTTGACGGAAGAACAAAGGCGAATACTACAAATGTCTCATAGTACAAGTGCGTTTGTGATAAATGTCTCAATAAATGACTTTTTATACAAATATTCCAAGGCTTTTAGGCGACTATAGCGATTAGATGCGACTATGCTAAATTTTGATAAAAGTTCGAGGCGACTTGTGCGACCTTTTCACTTGAGACTCTTGTAAAAAAAATGTTGAAGGTCGCCTGAGTCGCATAGGTTTCTTAGGTAGCCTTGAGGTATTTGTAGAAAAAAAATCACTTTTTGAAACATTTATCATAAACACGCTTGTACTATAGGCAGTGTTCTAAGGGTTGCGTGTTTGCGGTGCCAATGCGTGAGACGTGACCTCAACCTTACGGAACTGGCCTTGGCGTTGGCCCTGGATGTGGCGTAAGATAAGGCGTAAAAAACCGGGCAAAAGCATGGCGAGTTACTTGAAAAAATTTATGGAATTTTCTAATATTTATGAGTAACTCACATTTACTTATACTTTCAATTTGAACTTTTATAACTCATATAATTGTAAAATACGATATAAATTTATACATTTAAATATATATAACTGTCTTGGTCCCAGAATTATCTTTCGACAAAAAATATACAGTTTAAGAAACATGTATTAATTACCGTTCTTTCTCTTATTTTTAGCATAATGACATATTTACTTTAGCTAATTAGTTAAAAAAAATAAAGTTTGTAATAACATTTTCAAAAAAAGATAATATGATAAAATTTATCAAACTTTTCAATCGGTTTTTAATAATGAATAATGATTTTAAAACAACCTAAAAATAGGAAGATAAACTATCATTTTAAAACAGATGAAATAATATTTTAATTCACATTTTAAAAACACAACGTTAATATATTTTGAGTCCGGTTATTGTGGATCCCTTGTATCTTTTGGATACAAGGGGACCAATCCCCACCTTCCATCTAATCTTGATCAAAGGCTCAGATTAATTCTTGTTTTCTAATTAAAAAAAACGGAGGGGTATTTTCGTCATTTTACCCCTCCCACCTAACACCAAATAACAATTCCACATCTCAGATCTGGATCGAGGTTTCCTTTTTTCTTCTTCTCTCTAAAACACACACAAAAACACACACACGTACACATATTCATGTCGTAATCAATCATCACAAACATCAAATCCGTTGATCATCACCTCGTAAATCGATCATCCACTTCATAAATAAGGTAAAGTTCATTCGATTTATTTTGATTCATCTTTTTTTAGCTTATTCGATGTGAATAAGCTTATTATTCATCTTATTCTTTTATAACTTATTTGAGAAACTACGTGAATTGAAAGTTAACTAATGTGAATAAGCTTATAGATTATCATCATCTTTATTATGATGAATTATAAGCTAACTTATTAGCTTATTTTCGTGAATTATAAGGTTTTATGGCTTAATCTCGCTGAACAGATTTAGTATGACCTGTTTGTGAAGTATCATATATGATATAAGCTAAAGTATCATATATGCTAAATATATCATATATGATTATGTGGTTGAAAACTGAATTAACTCTTATTTCTTATGGCTTAATCTCGTTGAACATATTTAGTATGACTTGCTAGTGACATATCATATATGATATATGATATAAGCTAAAATATCATATATGATAAAATATATCATATATGATTAGTGCTTGAAAATTTAATTAAATCTTATTTTTTGTGTAGAGGAAGCTGTTTACAAGGCATGTTGAATATCACAAGCATCTAAAAGGCCAAGAAGCTTAGTGAAGAAGCTCATGAATTTTTTACGTTTATTGTTTGTTTTTTCTTTGTAATCTCCTAATGGAGTTTTGAAGTATATGGACGATTTTATAATCCATTGGTATCTGGTACAGCGTCTTGTTAATATGATTAACTTTCTTGGTATTATGTCATGATGGTTTGATAAATTAAGCCATATATGATAATGCACTATCATATATGATAAGGCATTATCATATATGATACTCAAAGAAAACATTGATATATTAAACAAAGAATCTGATGAACTCATGATTACAACAAAAAGTATGCACAATTAATAACTAAACACTTGTTCATAACATAAAATAATGTGCGTTTGAACAGAATCATATATGATAATTCAAACAGAACATAACCTAATGTAAAATTATATATGATATACATCTGAATGATAACCATTTATACAAAATCAAAAGGTGCTAACAACATTATTATTGAAACTACTCTTCTTTTTCAATAATACACTATCTTAAAACAAATTATCAAATGATGAATTCATGAACAACGCATACTTCGTCTTGATCCTTAAAACACATCCGTGCACATACTCTTGTTATAATCAACATCCCTCTCTCCTTTGCTCCAAATAGGGCAATCACACCATCTCTGTTTGACTGCATTTATAAAAGAAAAAAACAACATATTATGCAAAATTTTAATACCAAAATGAATTACTCATATATATATGATAGAAGGCAGGTTTCAAGAGTTTATACAGATTTTCTGAAAGATACTCATACAAAATCTGTTTTTTCATATGATTTATTTGATATATCATATATGATATATATATATCATATATGATATATCATCAGTTATCATATATGATATATCTATCATATATGATAAGAAATGTACATCATATATGATAACATCAGAAAGTAAAAAAAAATCATAATAATACAGCTTATTAACATGAAAATAAGCTTATTCATAACTATCTTATTCACAAAAACGTATAACTCATTGAAATAATCTAATAAGCTATCTTATAATGCAACACAATGAATTCAAATCATTTAATTTATAAAGCTTATTCATAACTCTACTCTTATTAAAAAAAAGCTTATTCATAAGCTTATTCAAACTAACTAGCTTATTAATCCAACTTTATAACTTATTCATAACTTCTCATCTAAGGACTTAGCTTATAATTAAGAACAATCAATCCAAAAAGATTCATTCATAATAATCCAGTTAAAAGCTAATGATAATACATTAATAAGCTTACTTAAACCAAATAAGCTAAAAAAACAGATTTTTTTTGAACAAAAAAAAACATATTAATCAAACCTGGTGATGGATAAATCAATTCGTGATTATAGATGTTCGTGATGAATTCGTCATGGATTCATCATGATCGCGTTTAGATGGATTCATGATATAGTAGATCGTGATTATAGATCGGGGGTAGAGAGATAAAGTAAATCAGGGGTAGAGAGAGAAAGAGAGATCCGATGTGTGTTTTTTGTGAGAGAAGAAAGAAGAAAAAACATTATATATTAGATGGTGAAATGACTGAAATACCCTTGCAGTGTAAATTAAAGATTTAATCTTAGTCATTAGATGAAAAAGAGATAAAGGGTGAGGATGAGTCCCCCCATATCTTAGATAAGTTTGGTATCCAAATGAACTTAAATCATATATTTTACTCTAAAGGTCAAAGTTTTTGATCATGATACCATGTCAAACCTCAAGCTATTTGTAAAATTTTCCCAGAGAACAATTGTGCCGTTTTAAAAAGATTCCAAATCAAGTATGCAACAAAATCCCACAATTCGAAATGGTTACTTGTTGTCATCTTCTTACTTATCTAAACATCTGTCAAGCATCGTCTAAACTCTAAAACAACAACTATTAAAACTTTGTTTTCAACGAAAATAGGTACATTCCTATATGAAATTATGAATTACAAAGGGGTAATGCTATATTGCTATATAGAAAAATGATTAATCATTGAGTACTCTATATTTTTTGCTACTCTTTTGAAATCTAAATATTATTTTTCTGTATAGAAGTCAAAATAAAATCACTCCTTTTGAAATGAACACCAACAATAAGTCACATTTGGTATCTTTAGAGAGTCGGGATATGCGTGCTACTGACTATATAGATTATAATTTTATCGCACTATGGTTCAGTTAGTTTGATTAAACCAAACAAATGAAAAGAAACAAACAAAGTTGTGTATGGCATAGATTTTTAGTAAAACATGGAATAAGATATATTGTTGTATGAAATCCCTAGCAACTACTCCATTGATACTTGATCTTCAAATATGATTAGAGTTCTATTAAATTTGATTTTACTAAGCATTTTAAAACTACTTATCAAAGTTTTATGTCTTTTTCGTTTTAAAATAAGTATTTATTTTATTTTTTTAAAGTCAAATTAGTTCAACTTTAACAAAAAATATATTATTTTATGTTAAATAATACTTTACAAAAGTTATACTAATAAAGATACATTTAAAATCCAATCAATTCATATATTTTAATTATCATATAACATACACGTAAATAAGTTAGGTCAAAGTTGGACAAATTTGACTCGCAAAGGTCAAAGTAAACACTAATTTGAGGCGGAGATATTATCAATTTTCTTTAAAAAAACATGAGTTCTCTTAGTGCGATTTTTTTATGTGTTAAAACTTTATTAGAAAAAAATGTTTATGTTAACTTGGTGTTATACAATAATGCTAGAGATGGCAATGCATACAAAATTCTTGAGGCACCACTACACATGACCTCCTAAGGCCATACTGTAAGTATAAACTGCTTAAACTGTGTGTATATTGAGTGTCTCATCGATTTTGTGTGTGTTTTTGTCACACCCTCAATTTGGCCCATGTGTACAATTACACGAGGATGTGACTATCATGACAACCAAGAGACAGATACAAGAATAACTAAGAAAAGTCATTTTTCATTCACAAGACATAAAAATAGAATTGGTCCAAAGGAAAATTATTTTACGCATCATAACAGCATAAATGAAGTTTTCAAATATCATACATCCAAAGCAAGTCTCAAAGTTAAATCATGATAATTTTTATTAATCTCTATAGCACAACCACGTCACTCCTCCGCCTTGACACCTGAGAAAAACATTGCTAAAACGTCAACACAAATGTCGGTGAGTTTATAGGTTTAAGTATAAGTAGTGTGATGAACCATAAGATTTTAGTTAGGCAACCGGCAAATAATCTTATAACAAATACAAGATTATTATCAAAATAGCATACGTTCATGATATCCTACGTCTAAGCTCGTGACACCGAAGCGTTAATCGTACCAACAAGTTAATACAAGAGTGTGCCCAAGCAAATACTACCCCAAAGTATTCGTAACAACCTCAAATGTATTTGTATCTAATTTGGTCACACAGCCAACAATAGATAGGGAGGCCAATCCCAATAGATCTATCCATAACATTTGCGCTTACACAAAGTAATTAACGGTTCATGATAGTGGGCTAAAGCATCTAGGGGTATCGCTACTTAGACATCATGTAGGCACGTATGAGTTTTAGGCACTTATGTTCATCCGTTTAAAACAAGCAATGTTCTCACCCCAAAGTGATAAAACAAGTAAAAGTGGGGATATAAACTCACCTCGTAAGTCAAGTACGATGATTGAAATGCAAGGTAGCTCGAGGATGTGATCACGCTATCCACACCCTAGTTAATCATAATGACTACGTCACGACATCTATAATTACATTAATAAAATGCATGATGTCCTAGTGTGATTGACTTTATTTTTCATTTACGATGACTCGAAAATATTACTCATTCATTAACGGGTTTTTTTTTGCTTAACTCTACAAGTTAATAAGCAATTTAGTTTTGGGCTTACATATATTCGGCCAAAAAGCATCAGCCCAACACACACTCAAACATGGGCTCGGCCCATGTGTTGTTTTGTTATTACAGTGGCCTCAAATTCGCTCATGAGCTTGGCCCGGTTGTGGTTAAGTCCAACCCATCATAAAGGGCGACATAACCCAAGTGGTTGGGTTATATGTTTTCATTTGTTCTAGCCGACACTCACACAACCACTTCCAGATATCTCTCTCTCTCAACGCTTCATCTTTCTTTCTTTATGATTTATCAATATCATATCTAATTAATCCCATATTTCATTAAGTCCGATTTACAATCATCAAATGAAGATGTTTTTGGTCCTATTATGATTCGAATAATATGGGATTCACCCTCATGCCTGTTTGTTTCGATTCTTGATATGGGTTTCGTATGATTCATAGATGATCCTTTCAAAGATAAGTTATAATCCTTTTATTTTTAGTCAAAAACGTTTTCTTGTATTTATTTGAAGGTTCTATCGATAGTAAGGATCTTCCTTGGTTTAAAAACATTCGATTTATCAAATCTGTAATTGGGGTTTGAATATATTTAGGGCTTTTCTCAATCTTGTGTTTCATTATAATTAAACTACGTTTTTAGACACCTCTTGAGGTTAATTAATCATTAAAAATGTTTTCTTGAAAATTAGGGTTTTTGAAGAATTAGGGTTTTTCTAAATATGTGATTTTAATCTAATTAATTATCATTTTTATGCTCCTAGTGCGGTTAATTACTAAATGTAATTGAGTTTTCGAAAATTAGGGTTTATATATAATTGGGGGTTTTTATACCTGCGGGTTCAATTAGGGATTCTTAGCATTTTCATGAAGTAAATCGGGTTTACATTATGTTTCGACATGTTTCCAGGGTGATTAGGGTTTCGTTAGGGTTCTTTTAGCTCTAGCACAATTTGGGTTTGTTATTATGACTATTATCATTCTTTTCTCTTAAAGTCACTTTGATATAAAGTACTAAAATGAAAGAAAAGGGTCTCGGTATGGTTGTGGTCTCGTAAGGGTGGTCTCGGTCTAGATAAAATTAGGGTCTTGGGTCGTTGGTCATGTAAAGTAGGCATGGCCAATATTTATTAGTATCGTCTTACCATCTTTCAAGTATATAACCTAAATCTTAATTGTTTTCACAGGGTTTTGGTGCAAGCATACTATATGAATGCAAAATGATGAAATGGTGGACAAAAGACTCACAGACTAGAGAGATTCTCGGCTGATGGGTTTGAGTAGTGGATCGGCTTTGGCTCAGCTACAAGATTTCCCAATTGCTCCTTACAATTTGCCTAGAGCTTGTAATAAGGACTCTTATTTTTGGAACTCGGATTTGATAGATGATTGTATGTTTGTTGTTGAAACTGTGAGAACTTGGGTGTAGTATATATTTAGCATTTTTAGTCTAGGGTTATCACTAAACTGGTTTTGCAAACTTGTGATATGCCCAGTTATGGCAAACTCGGCATGTGTGCTGGCTGGTTGTGGTGAGTGGAAGGATATAATATGTTTTCAGGTTTTATGTTTGACTTTGGTTGGTCAAAGCTGTAATAATATATCTTCTCACTAAGGGTTCACAAGTTTAAATCTTATTCTCAACTTGTAAATACTTTGTACATACTTTAACAATCCTGGCACAGTAGGGGTTTAATGGGCAATCTCGGCCCAACAGTAACACTTAACAAGTTCGGCTAAAATGAGGGTACTTGTCTCTAAATGATACTCTAACTAGCATTGATGATTTAGTGTACGCCCGAGTGTCTACATGACTAGTAAATGTAGTGACCAACACATAACGTTGTATCCAATAAGGGCGTGTGCTCACGTGTTTTGATAACTAGAATACAATATAATCCGGCACAAACCGATAGTACATCTAAACATCGTACATAGACACATCAAATGTTTATAAGTGAACACGTCATTACACAAATAAGACGTGGAAATTTCGAGTTGTTACATTCCCTCTCCCTAAAGAGGGCTTTGTCCGCAAAACAAAACAAACAATATAGTTTAAGTCGACGCCACATTAGCAAACAAATGGGGGTACTTTGATTTAAATTTCTCCTCACGTTCCCAAGTAAATTCGGGTCCTCTACGCGCATTCCAACGCACTTTGACGATAGGTATGCGACTTTGTTTGAGCAGTTTGACTTCTCGTTCCATAATTTCGACGGGTTCTTCAACGAACACGAGTTTATCGTTGAGTTGGATTTCGTCCATAGGTATAACAAGCGTTTTGTCAGATAAGCATTTCTTCAAGTTGCAAATGTGAAACACATTATGCACGCGATTAAGTTCTTGAGGTAAATCCAAACGATAGGCAACGTCACCTATGCGTTGAATAATTTCGAACGGTCCAATATATCGAGGGTTTAACTTTCCTCGTTTACCAAAACGAATTACACCTTTGCATGGTGCAACTTTCAACATTACCCAATCTCCGACTTTAAATTCCAAAGGCTTTCGTCTTTTGTCGGCATAACACTTTTGTCGATCACGAGCCGCTTGCATACAACTCTTGATTTGTACGTTTTTCTCCGTTGTTTCGTGAATAATTTCCGGACCGGTAAGTTGTGCATCACCAACTTCCGCCCAACAAACGGGTGAACGACACTTTCGACCGTAAAGTGCTTCAAACGGTGCCGCTTTAATGCTAGTGTGGCAGCTTGTTGTACGAAAATTCTACTAACGGTAAGTGTCGATCCCATCTGTTCCCAAAGTCGATTACGCATGCGCGAAGCATATCTTCCAATGTTTGGATGGTTCTTTCACTTTAACCGTCCGTTTGAGGATGGTAAGCCGTACTCATGTCCAATTACGTTCCTAACGCTTCTTGGAGAGATTGCTAAAATCTTGAGCAATATCGACCGTCTCGGTCCGATATGACAGAAATTGGTACGCCGTGCTTAGCAACGATTTCTTTCACATATATTCGTGCTAATTGATCCATTTTGTCGTTTTCTTTCATCGGAAGAAAGTGTGCGGATTTCGTTAAGCGATCGACGATGACCCAAATGGTGTCGTATCCCGCGGACGTTTTTGGGAGTTTTGTAATGAAGTCCATAGTAATTCTTTCCCATTTCCATTCCGGGATCCTAGATTGGACTAGTAATCCGGAAGGCTTTTGGTGTTCAACCTTAACTTTGTTGGGAATAAATTAAGGCCAGATCACTTGAGCGCTGACAAGAACAATTCAAGCGTTGACAAGAACAAAACAAGCGCTGACAGCTCAAGCGTTGACAAGTTAAAGTCAAGCGTTGACACATTGAAGTCCAGCACTGATGGAAGATATGATCTACACGTTTATTATATTCTAGAATAATTCTAGTAAGGATAGAAACGACAATGTATTTTCTATGTTTATCTTTACCTAGAATAGCTGATACGTAGCTTATTGTACAAGGCTTCTTGTATCTATAAAAGAAGTCCTTTAGGTTAATGTTTGATATAAGTTTTATATAAGTTTTCGTTCATAAACATCTTTCATTGTAAGCAAGTTCGACATTGATAATCAAAGTGAAAGTTTGTTTATATCTTGTGTGTTCTTGTTTAAGTGTTAAATTCCGCATAACACTTAGATTCACAAAGCATATACAAAGGTTTCTCTACGTGTATTACTTGATCTAATCTCGTATACACAAAGCTAATCGATCTAAGTTTGGGATCAACAAGTGGTATCAGAGCTTGTTGAGGAACTTTTTGATCTTTTGAAGAACACCATACACGAACACCAAAACCCTAAAAACACCAAAACCCTAATTTTCTCAGAAACCCTAACAACATCATGTCTGAAGCAATAACCTCCTCCTCCTCAGCCTTACCTAACATCAAGATTCCCATGCTTGATGCAACCCACTTTGACTTATGGAAGTTCAACTTTGAACAATATCTGGGGATCTATGACTACACACTCTGGGAGATTATTGAATATGGAAACTCATTCAATAAGGCTCAAAAGATTCTTGATGCCATTAGTCAAAGAACAGCTGTTGAAGGATGCCCTGAAGAGGATAAGAAAGAAAAACCTGGAGATGGTAGAGCTGTAGGTGCTGAAGATATTGCAAAGAAAAAGGTTGACATGAAAGCCCTAAATATTCTGAAAGTCTCGTTGGGACAAGAAAACCAGCACAAATATAGAGGCTATGAATCTGCTAAGGATCTTTGGGAAGCACTTGAAGTTGCATATGGTGGCAATGCAGACACTAAGGAAGAAAAGAAAAAGCAACTTCTGCATGATTATGCTGTCTTCAAAGCTCAACCCAATGAGAAACTGAGTAGTGTGAGAAGCAGGTTGCTTGACATCACAAGCAAGTTGTCCTTTATGGGGACACAAGTTGGTGAACACCAATGCTACCTTTCTTAAGAGTCTTGGTGAGGCATGGAAGATTGAGGCAAGATCTATTCTTGCCAACAATACTTACAAGAGCTCCTCGTTTGATGACATCTACAACAAACTAAGACTGTTGGAAGATGAAACTCTTTCAGAGCATGGAAACAAATCTACCACCAGCAACATGGCCTTCTTCTCTCATAGTGAAGGACAATTCAATCAGAAGGACTCTTATATGCATCCAGTTACTGGATCATCATATGTCAGCGCTGGAACAAGTCCTGTCAACGTCTCTTTTTCAGACGCTGACACATTCAAGAATGACTCCCCAAGAGTTAAACCTGCTGGTTTGGATTTGGATACCGTTTGTGCTTACATTGCTTCTTTGCCCAATGGTTCAGTGATTACATATGAGGACCTTGAGCAGATAAGTGATGAGCACTTGGAAGAGATGGACATCAAGTGGAACATGGCTCTTGCTAGTATAAGAGCAAATAGGTGGAATAGAAGGTTCAAAAAGAAGATGACCTTCAATGCTAAAGACACAACTGGATTTGATAAATCCAAAGTTGAATGCTACAACTGTCATCGTATGGGGCACTTCATGAGGGAATGCAGATCTCCTAGAAGATCTGATGCTGGTAAACCCTCAAGTCAGGTTGTTAAAGCTCAGGATTCCAAAGCCATGGTTGCAGTTCAAGGAATTGATGGTACAGGATGGGATTGGAGCTATCTGGCTAAGGATGTTGAAGAGGATAAAGCTTTGGTTGCTGATATTGAAGAAGAAGAGCATGTTGAATATGCTCTCATGGCACACTCCTCCTCTTCATCTGATAATGAGGTATATGATGATGCTTTTTGTAGCAAAGGTTGTAGGTTAAACACTGAAAGACTTAACAAAGAGGTGTTAAAACTAAAAGATGATATGAGTACTGAAAGGTGTAAATTGTCTAATTACCAACTAGCTCTTACTGAAACTGAGAAAACCGTTTCTGAATACAAGAAAATGGAATTTGACTTAAAAGATAAGATCAATATCTTAAAACATGAGCTAGAGGGTAGTATGGATGTTAGGAACATCATGACAAAGGTTAATAGAGACCTACAGGCTAAGCTAGATGAGGCCATTAAGAATAAAGATAATGTTGACCTCAAAATTCAAAGATTTGATAGAGCAACCCAAACCCTAGGAGACTGTGTAGCTAAACAAAGGGATCCTAAGGACATGACTGGGATTGGAATGAATGATTACTCTCTGGTTCCACCACCAGCTGGTGACTTCTATGGTGTCCTTAGAAAGGACTTGTCTTGGACTGGTATACCAGAATGCCAAGAAGAGGAATTCATTCCTCCACCAAGAGTTGTCACTCCAGTGGAAGAGTATCAACAAAAATTGACTGACCTAAATGAGTGGAAGAAAGCTAACCCAACTTTATTTGTTAAAGGAGGTTTGCTATGTGAAAATCCCAATGAATCACCACCCATTAAGGTTACTCACCCAATCACTGGTAAAGCTTTTGACCTAGGCTCAAACACTGTTAGAAGACCTACCATTAAATATGCAGAGATGTATAGGAATAATAGGTCACCCAAGAGCCAAGTTAGCAATCATGGAACAGGTTTCTTCTCTTCTAGACCTAAGGTTGTGTCTAAGAAAGCCTGTTATACTTGTGGTAGCTTTTCACATTTGGCATACAAGTGTGTCAACGCTCCCAAAGCCAGCGCTGACAGGAACAATTTCAACGCTGACAGGAAGAAAGTCAACGTTGTTAGAAAGTCAAACGTTGTCAGACCTAAACCTTGTGTGCAGCAAAGACCACAAGTGATTAGACCTGCCCCATTCTTTTCTAGAAGGTCTAACACTCATGGACAAAGACCATTTCAAAAGACAAACACCTGGTCAAATAGGCAATGGGTTCCTGTAGCAAACCCTAGATTCAACGCTGACAAGGGTAATTTCAGCGTTGACATGACAAATTCTAACGCTGACAGAAACGTGACCAGACCTAGATATTTGCAGCCACAAGGTAAGGGGTCTAAAGCTTCTTCAAGCTTAACATGGAGACCCAAGAAAGATCAAACCCTAATGAAAATGGGATTTCAATGACTTGCAATAGATTTAATTACATTTCAAAGGTCATTACAAAACCTATTGGGGTTAACTGGGTATTTCATCCTAAAAAGGATGAGAATGGGGTTGTTGTGAGAACTAAGTCTGTTCTTATTGAACAACCAGATGAATCCAAGTCTTTTGAGACTTGGGTTCCCAAAGAAAAATAATTTGTTTTCTTTATGTGCAGGGCATTCAAAGACAGATCAATGATTATGGATATTGGGATAGTGGATGCTCAAGGCACATGACAGGGAAGGAAGACTATCTGACGAACTTCACTCCTATTAAAGATGGTGATAAGGTATACTTTGGAGGAGGATATGGAACTATCACAGGCAAAGGAACCCTTCTCACCAATAATCTGCGTTTTGAGAACGTCTTCCTGGTAAAAGAACTTGATTACAACCTGTTTAGTGTATCACAAGTTTGTGATAACAAAAATAAGGTTCTTTTTACTGATACTGAGTGTTTGGTGTTAAGCAAGGATTTTAAGATCCCTGATGAGAAATATATTGAGTATAGAACACCTAGGCATAAGGACATATATAATGTGAATTTAAATGGGATTAAAATGAATACAAATATGTCTTGTTTTTATGCTAAGGCCTCAGTAGATGAGAGTAATTTGTGGCACAGGAGACTAGGGCACATAAATTTTAAAAATATAAATAGACTTGTGCGGCTTGGTTTAGTTGATGGTTTGCCTGAGAAGGCCTTCCACAATGACCACTCTTGTGTTGCATGTCTTAAAGGCAAGCAGCACAAGGTCTCATTCAAGTCCAAACAGGTGCATACTAGTTCCAGACCTCTTCATATGCTTCACATGGACCTATTTGGTCCAACAAATATAGAAAGTTTGAATGGTAAGTCATATTGCTTTGTAGTCACAGATGACTTCTCTAGATTTACTTGGACATTATTTCTAGCTATGAAGAGTGACACAGCTGATGTTCTTATCGATTTTATCACTCAGATTGAGAAAAGGTCTGGCAATGAGGTTAAAATGCTCAGGAGTGATAATGGTGGAGAATTTAGGAACAAGAAGCTAGATGATTTCTGTGCCAGGAAAGGAATTACTAGGCAATTTAGTATTGCTAGAACCCCACAACAAAATGGGGTTGCTGAGAGGAAAAATAGAACCCTAATTGAAGCAGCCAGAACAATGTTGGCTGATGCTCACTTTCCAATAGCCTTTTGGGCTGAGGCTGTTAATACAGCATGCTATGTGCAAAATAGAGCATTGGTTAACAAAATACAGAACAAAACACCTTATGAGTTACTTTGGGGAAGAAAACCTAATATTGGTTTTCTCAGACCTTTTGGTTGTCATGTAGTAGTGTTGGATACTAGTGATGCCTTAGGGAAATTTAGCGCAAAAGGTGATGAGGGTTACTTCATGGGGTATTCAGTGCAAAGCAAGGGTTATAGGGTTTATCTTAAAGAGGACAAACGTATAGTTGAGAGAGTACATGTTAGGTTCTTAGAGAATAAACCTAGTGATCCTGAAAGTGGTCCTAATTGGTTGTTTGATTTGGAACCCTTATCTAGAACTTTAAATTATATGCCTGTCACTAATCCAGACATTGTGAAGGTAACTTCAAATGTTGTGGAGGAACAAGTTGTTAATGTTTCAGGTACACAGGTTAATGAGAGGGTTGGATCACAAGAAGAAAAGGCATCTCCAACATTAGAATATGTCACAATTCCCATTTGGACAGATGCTTTTGCTGCTGCTGCTGCTGCTGGACAAGATAATGGTGGTTTCCAAATACCACCAGATACAAACATGCATGGTTCTTCAGGCGCTGACAAAGGCAAATCTAGCGCTGACAAGACCAATTCAGACGTTGATGGCTCAGACGTTGACAACAACAGTTCAAGCGTTGTTAGCCCAAGCGCTGACAAACAAGGTTCATACGTTGACAACACCTTTGCACATCTTTTCTCTTCCACTTTTGAACAAGGTGAACCTTCAAATTCTTATGAAGAAGGTCATCCTTATGTTGACATAAGAGAGTCTGATGAAGAAGACACTGGCAACATGGAGCATGAGGTTGAGGACACCAGACTTTTTGAAGGAGGGGTTCTCACTTCCACAATGAAGAATCACCCCACATCTCAGATCATTGGTGATATTATGACTCCAGTTCAGACTAGAAGATCTCATCAAGGTCTTGGTGGGTTTATTGCCAATATACACAAGAAGGTTGATACCCCTCTTGTGCAAGCATGTTTGTTTGCATGTTTTATGTCACAAGAAGAACCCAAGAAAATATTTGATGCTCTCAAAGAACCAAGTTGGGTGGAAGCAATGCAGGATGAGCTTCACCAATTTGCAATTCAGGATGTTTGGGAGCTGGTTGATTGTCCTAGATATGTCAGACCTATAGGGACAAGATGGGTTCTCAGGAACAAAAGAGATGAAAGAGGTATTGTGGTCAGAAACAAGGCAAGATTAGTGGCTCAAGGTTATACACAAGAGGAGGGGATAGACTATGAAGAGGTCTGACTTTAGCTTATCCCCGTTTTCTGCAAATGGTTTTTGATGATCAAGGTTACTGCTCAAGGGATCACAATGATTTTTATAAGATCCCTGAGCAAAAGAAAGCTATTTTTATGAAGATGGATTCACCACCCCATAGAGACTTACCTTTAACCCCAGCCATGCTTGTTGTTATTGCAGCAGCACAACCCCAACCAGACCCCCAACCTCAAATTGACCCTCAACCACAACTTGAACCGATTCCTGAACCTTTACCCTCACCCGAACGAATGCAAATTGACCAACAACCCTATGACGCTGACACATCAAATGTTGGCGTTGATGTGCCTATTTCCAACGCTGACACACAACCTTCACAATCCCAAACACCCCTTAATCAACCCACATCTACCCATTCTTCCACACCATCTTCCACACCTCCTGAATATAGGTTGATAAAACGCCAAAGGACTACTGGAGTGTTCTCCTCTGGTGGTCCTAGCCATGAAGCAGAGAGAACCACCACCACAAGTGTGGCTAGTGACCTGGATGAGGCTGGGACTATTGGTTCTGGCTTAGATGCTGGCCAAGGCAGTCCCACCATCATTAAGTCCTCATTCTTGCCCAATGAATCTGACTTGGGAGGTCACATCCCCATTTTAGAAGAGGGCAGACTGGAACCAATGACTCTTATGGAATTGACGGCAGTCTGCATAAGCTTGCAAAAGCAAAATGCAGACTTAGTATAAATTGTCAGCTCCCAAGGCCTTGAACTCAAGCACTTGAGGGAGAGGATTGTTGTTTTGGAAAGTGATCGTACTAGGAGGGGTATGGAGGAGTCTTCCAAAGGGGAGGAAGATCAAAGAAATCTGAGTGATAAGGGCAGCCAGGATGGTCAATCAATGGATGTTGCTGAGGCCCTTACAACTTTGAAAGAACAAACAGGTTTTGACACGTCCTTAATCTCTCCCACCAATCTAAATTTATCATTTACAGCTATGTTGAGAGAGGTTACACAAGGCGCTGAGGGAAAATATTTGAGCGTTGACAAGGCAAATTTGGACGCTAATAGAAGTATTTTGGGCGCTGACAGGATAAATTTGGGCGTTGACAGACCTGCTCATGAAGGTGATGTATCCCAGTCATCATCTATCATCAAGGAAGTTTCTACTCAGGTATTACCATCTACCTTACCAACCATTGCACCATCAGATAAGGGTAAGGGTAAATTGGTAGAAGAGATTGTTCCAAAGGATGCAGCCCAGGTTGAATTTGATAGAAGACTAGCTGC
Organism: Glebionis coronaria; assembly: GCA_025667525.1. Classification (NCBI taxonomy): domain Eukaryota; kingdom Viridiplantae; phylum Streptophyta; class Magnoliopsida; order Asterales; family Asteraceae; genus Glebionis; species Glebionis coronaria. The sequence goes on along the minus strand of CM046879.1, from coordinate 91,415,008 downwards.
ACAAATCATGGAACAAGATGAAAAGGAAAAGTCACCATTTGTTGTGACTTCAGAAGAAGAAAGTGATAGCTCAGACTCAAGTGTGATGATAATAGAACCAGAAAGGCTTGAGTATGGTGATGAGCTTGCTAGGGAAAAGTTGAGAGAATTAAAATTGCAGGTTGACTTTGACATGCAAGAGGTGGTTCAAATGTACAATTCTTGGGAAGAAAGCTGCATGGATAATCCAAACTTGACCATTTCAGATCAAATATGGGGTTTGGAGCTTCTTCTTAGAGTTCAGAAGGATTGTAAGGTGATTTTGAAGCACAAGGCAAGCAATATTCTCTCAGAGTTGAAAAGGGATAGAAGGGAGCTCTATTTTATGTTGCTCAGATGTCATGGAGTTGGTTGGACATATCAGAAGTTGAAGGCTTTGACATTTGATGAGTTGGAAAACAGGGCTTATCCCATTTGGGTGAGAGTGTAGGAAGAAAACACTCTCAGACTTCTTTCAGATGAAAGAAAGGAGCAACTTGCAGAAGAAATGGAAATCAAGAAAGCTATGATGATTCCCAGGCCAGTGAAGAAGGGAAGTAAATTTGAGTTTCCAAAAGATATAGATCCACTATATCCAAGTGAAGCAGTTATAAGAAAGAGCCTCAAGCTCTCCCCACTAGAAGCTTCAGATATGGTGCAAGTGTTACCATTAGATTCCAGGAATCCAATTGTGAGTTATGAGGAAGATGAATGTGGATTCTGGAAGATTGGAAGATTTGGCAAGGAGGTACACACTTTTACCACTCTCATATCTTTGTTTGCAAGTTGTGATAGAGAAGACTTGGTGGACCTTTGGAGGTTGCTGGAGACCAAGTATGAGGCTGAAGCACCTACTTCAGCTAATGGAATAAAACTTTGGACCACATTCAAAAGAATGTGTGGGACAAAAGAAGAAGATCCTGCAATTTGGAAGGATCTTAAAGATGACCTAAGTGGTCTTCAATGGAGGTTATATTCAGCTGCTGGTGTATACCATTTGAGTTCTACAAAGTTTGCTGAGTATCTGCTTGTGGATGCTCAGTATTTCATATCCAAGGCTGTTTTGGAAAAGATGAAGGACACTCAGCTGGAAATAGATTACTCAAGTGACGTGGCAAAAGATTTGATCAGATTTATTCATTACCAATATGAAAAGGTTTATCAGACTCCTCCAAGTTCTTAATGCTTATTCAGAAACTTGATCATAAGAGTGGATATCAAGTTTAGGGGAGGATTGTTGGGAATAAATTAAGGCCAGATCACTTGAGCGCTGACAAGAACAATTCAAGCGTTGACAAGAACAAAACAAGCGCTGACAGCTCAAGCGTTGACAAGTTAAAGTCAAGCGTTGACACATTGAAGTCCAGCACTGATGGAAGATATGATCTACACGTTTATTATATTCTAGAATACTTCTAGTAAGGATAGAAACGACAATGTATTTTCTATGTTTATCTTTACCTAGAATAGCTGATACGTAGCTTATTGTACAAGGCTTCTTGTATCTATAAAAGAAGGCCTTTAGGTTAATGTTTGATATAAGTTTTATATAAGTTTTCGTTCATAAACATCTTTCATTGTAAGCAAGTTCGACATTGATAATCAAAGTGAAAGTTTGTTTATATCTTGTGTGTTCTTGTTTAAGTGTTAAATTCCGCATAACACTTAGATTCACAAAGCATATACAAAGGTTTCTCTACGTGTATTACTTGATCTAATCTCGTATACACAAAGCTAATCGATCTAAGTTTGGGATCAACAAACTTTGGCGCAAGTTAGGCATTTACCAACATAAGTCGCGATGTCGGCTTTCATGTTTGGCCACCAATAGAACATTTTCATGTCATGATACATTTTGTCCGATCCGGGATGGATCGAGTACTTGGACTTGTGCGATTCATGCATGATTAATTCTCGGACATTACCGTAACGAGGTAACCAACTTCTATTGTCAAGGCACAATGTTCCATCGGTACGTGCAACGAGATTTTTGATGATCATTCCACCGGCTTCTTCTTTATCGATGTTTTATATCTTAATAGCTTCTCGTTGGGCTTCTAAGATTTTTGCGGGTATGTTTAAGCCAATGGTCATCACTAAGGCTCGAACCCTTAGAGGTCGCTCACGGGGTTTTCTACTCAAAGCATCGGCTACAACGATAGCTTTTCCGGGGTATAACGAATGTCACAATCGTAGTCTCCAAGTAGTTCCAACCAACGTCGTTGTCTCATGTTGAGTTCTTTTTGGTCCAAGATATGTTGAAGACTTTTGTGATCGGTGTAAACTACACACTTAGTTCCGTAGAGGTAGTGTCTCCAAATTTTGAGAGCAAAGACAACCGCTCCTAGCTCCAAATCGTGAGTAGTGTAGTTTTCTTCGTTCGGTTTTAGTTGTCGAGAGGCATAAGCTAGGACCTTTTTCCTTTGCATGAGAACCACGCCTAGACCTTTAATTGAAGCATCACAATATACTTCAAAGTCTTCACTACCCTCGCGTAGCGCGAGAATGGGCGCATCGCAAAGTTTTTGTTTTAAAGTTTGGAAAGAAGTTTCTTGGTCGTCTCCCCAAATAAACTTCTTGTTCTTTTGAGTCAATTCCGTCATAGAATTAGCGATTTTCGAGAATCCTTTGATAAACGTCTATAATAACCGGTAAGTCCAAGGAATTGGCGAATCTCCGTAGGTGTGGTAGGAGTCGCCCAATCCTTTACCGCTTCGATTTTAGCGGGATCCACATGAATACCACTACTATCGATTACGTGACCAAGGAATTGTACCGTGTGAATCCAAAATTCACACTTTGAAAACTTGGCGTATAATTGTTCTTGTTTCAACAATTCCAAAATTTTCTTTAGGTGTTCCTCGTGTTCTTCCTTACTACGAGAGTAGATAAGGATGTCGTCAATAAATACGATCACGAACTTGTCCAAATAAGGTTTATACACGCGGTTCATAAGGTCCATGAATACCGCGGGTGCATTGGTTAACCCAAATGGCATAACTTGAAATTCAAAATGACCGTATCGGGTTCGAAACGCCGTCTTGGAAATGTCTTCTTCCCGGACTCTAAGTTGATGATAACCCGACCTAAGGTCAATCTTGGAATAAATGCTCGAACCTTGAAGTTGATCAAACAAATCATCGATCCTTGGGAAAGGGTAACGATTCTTTATAGTAAGTTTGTTCAATTCGCGATAATCGATGCACATGCGGAATGATCCGTCTTTCTTTTTCACAAATAAAACCGGGGCTCCCCAAGGTGAGGAACTCGGTCTTATGAATCCTTTGTCGGTAAGATCTTATAGTTGGTCGGCTAATTCCTTCATTTCGGCGGGCGCTAGTCGATAAGGTGCTCTTGCAACGGGTGCGGCTTCGGGAGTTAGTTCGATGTGGAATTCACTTGACGAAGTGGAGGTAATCCGGGTAAGTCTTCGGGAAAAACTTCGAGAAAGTCGCAAACAATTGGTACGTCTCCAATTTTCTTCTCCTTTGGTTCGAGTTCGTTTTTGCTAGTGACTTGGATAAGAAAAAAGGACGACCTTCTTCGATGTACTTTTGGGTTTTAGTACATGAGATGACATTTAAACTAGCCCGGATTTTCACACCGTTCTTCTCACCGAGGATGGTTAGGGTTCGGATTCCGTAGGGAATACGGACTTGTTTCTCGTGGCAAATATCTCCGCATGGTACTTGGATAGCCAATCCATACCAACGATAACGTCAAAACTTCCAAGTTCGATAGGTAAAAGGTCGATGATGAAAGGAATATTTTGGAGGCTTAGGGTACAACCCTTAAGTACGGTGTTTGTAGTGATCGCTTTACCATCGGCTAGTTCCACATTATAGTCGACATCTAATGGAGTGGGGTTCACATTTAATAGTTCACTAAAGGCAATGGATAACTTCTATTGGCACCGGAATCAAATAATACGGAAGCATAGATGTTATTGATGAGAAACGTACCGGTGACCACGTTGTTGTCTTGAATGGCCGCTTCGGCACATAGAGCGTACACACGTCCCGGTGCTCCCGTTTGATTCCCATTGTTCTGCCCATTCGGATTACCGTGGTTTTGACGAGGTTGTCGACGATCTTGGTTGTTACTGTTGCCTCGGATTTGGTTTCCTCGGCCTTGAGTGGTAGCTTTAGGACACCAATTCTTAAAGTGACATTTTTCGCCACAACCATAGCAAGTGGCATCCGCGTATTGAGCATTTGGAGTGGTAGGAGTCCGTTGGTTCGTGGGCTTTGGTGCACTTCGACAATCCTTGGCGAAGTGACCAGTTTTCCCACAAATGTGACATGCACCTCCACATGCACCATTGTGGTGTTTACCACACTTACCACAAAACGGTAGTTTTCCTTGGTAACCGGATCCACCGTTCACATTGAACACCTTTAACACGTCTTGGCGTTTGTTAGGGTAGTCACCATGATTGGGGCCATGGTTTCCTTCCCATTTTCGTTTGTTATCACCACTTTCCAAGGTGATGGAGTCCATCAAACCGTCCTTCATTTCAATGGCCTCGTTCAAATCATTGGGTTTTGAAGAGATGACGTCTCCTTGGATTGAAGGCGGTAGTCCAACGATGTACCTTTCCACGGCTCGTGTCTCATTTGGTATCATTTTGGGACACATCAACCTCAACTCTTGGAAGCGTTGAGTGTAAGCCATCAAGTTAACTCCATGTACACGGAGGTTCCACAACTCGGATTCCAACCTTTTTATCTCATTTCTAGGGTAATACTTTTTGAGAAGCATTCCCTTGAAATGAGCCCAAGGAGTAGCGTTGGCCGCTTCCAAACTTACGGCGTTCACATGGATGTTCCACCAAGTTAGTGCACCATCAACCAAGGTGCTAGAGCTAAACTTTACCTTGTCACCTTCGGCGACATTGCTTACGTTAAATTGAGACTCAAGTCTCTCAATCCATCGTGCAAGTCCCACGGCACCTTCGGTGCCATTAAAAGTACTTGTGAAGCATGATCGAAACTCCTTGTATGAGCATGCACGCGTAGGAGGTACCGGAATTGGCACTCGATTAGTCTCCTCTTGCGTGCTTGGATTTGTTTCGTTGACGGCAAGAGCGGCGACAACTCCATCGGCGATCATTTGACTCAAAACCGATGGGTCGACGGTGATAGGTGCGGCCGGAGTTGGATCGACTCTATTCTTGCGGGTTTTTGGTGCCATGGTCCTAAATTCACAACAGAGTTTATGGCAAGGTTAGCATTACGAGTTCATGGCTAGAGAGTACAAGCATGTTAGAAAACACGATATAGCATCCAATGAAGTAATAATCAACAAGTTATGTAGTGCATAAATAATTCATTCCATGATTAAAAAAAAAGAAATACAAAGAGTTAACACATTGTTTTAGAATTTTTAGGGACTACAACACATGGAGGGAAAATTTGGAATGAAGGTGTACACAAAAGAACCATACATAGATCTAATAGAAACGGTGCTCAAGGGCGGCAATCCTCTCGGATAAATCAATCAATGCCCTATGGAGAAGAGTGCGTAAAGCTCCTATCTCGTAATGTTGGTCCTCGACTCTCCTAGCTAGTCCCGTGAAATGGTCGGGTGGGGGTGGGCCATTCCTACCCAAACCCGCGATGACCACCTCGTAACAAATCTCGAGTCGAACCAATGACTCATGAGACAAACCACCCAAATTACGAAGCACGTGGGTCACCTTGCCTCGTAATGTAGCAAGCCTATCAAAACGATGAGGGGGCATTCCCCGAGCCTCGGCGGCCGCGGAGCATTCGACTCCATTATAGCCGCAAGGTGGGGGTGGCATGGGCATAGTGGGTCGACGAGGGGCATCGTGCCTTGGGGGCACTCTCACGGACGGTGACTTCGAAGACTTGCGGGTAGTGCGGGTAGAGCTCACACGTCTTGGGGCCAACTTCTTCCCAATCATAGAACCTCTCGCTAACATCCTCGCGGTACGGTTTTGGCGAGGGGCCCTAGGGGCATGAGATGAGGATGTGGATGGAGGAACCATCGGTGCCTTGCCACGCCTTTGGTAGCAAACGAGTGGTGGTGGTGACGCGCGAGTAGGTGTATGAGCATTTGGCTCTCCTCGAGTAGATGATAGTGGCGAAGCACCACTAGTAGTGGGCTCGCGTCGTGCTCCATCCGTAGATGAGATCAAGTAGTACAACGAATCTTCGGACGAGATAGACATGTCACTGCCAAATCAAGAAAGACATGTGTAAGAACAAATCAATTTTGCAATATGTTGAAGTTTTAGTTTGTCATGGCACACACCATTTAGCACAAAAAATTTTTTAAGACATGTTGATACAAGATCAATATTGTATTCGCATAGCATGGCACAAACCATTTAACGTAGGGTTTTCAAGAAGTATAATCGCATCAATTTTGCATTCACGTAACATGGCACAAACCATTTAGCATAGAGTTTCTAGTAGTGTTGAAATAAGATTAAGCATTGCGTTCGTATATCATGGCACAAACCATTTAGCATAGAGTTTCAAGAAATGTTGAAATAAAAATTCGATTTTGCATTCGTATAGCATGGCACAAACCATTTAGCATAGAGTCTCACATAGTGTCGAAATAAACATCGATTTTGTATTCATATATCATGGCACAAACCACTTAGCATAGAGTTTCACGTAGTGTCGAAATAAACATCGATTTTGTATTCATATATTATGGCACAAACCATTTAGCATATAGTCATAAATTACGTTACTTGATACTTTTAGCAATTTACTTAGTAGAGTACTAAGAGCAATGAAATGATACGACTTAAAGTTACAACTTACTTGTCGAATGCGCGAAATGATGTGGTCTATGGAGATGGAGGTAGTTATAGTCTAGTATTACTCTTTTTCCAAAGTTTCATTTTTGACCAAAACCTTTGTAAAAATGATTTTTATAAAAGTAACCTAGTTCCCTATAACCATGGATCTGATACCAATCTGTCACACCCTCAATTTGGCCCACGTGTACAATTACACGAGGATGTGACTATCATGACAACCAAGAGACATAGATACAAGAATAACTAAGAAAAGTCATTTTTCATTCACAAGACATAAAAATAGAATTGGTCCCAAGGAAAATTGTTTTACGCATCATAATAGCATAAATGAAGTTTTCAAATATCATACATCCAAAGCAAGTCTCAAAGTTAAATCATGATAATTTTTATTAATCTCCATAGCACAACCACGTCACTCCTCCGCCTTGACACCTGAGAAAAACATTGCTAAAACGTCAACACAAAGGTCGGTGAGTTTATAGGTTTAAGTATAAGTAGTGTGATGAACCATAAGATTTTAGTTAGGCAACCGGCAAATAATCTTATAACAAATACAAGATTATTATCAAAATAGCATACGTTCATGATATCCTACGTCTAAGCTCATGACACCGAAGCGTTAACCGTACCAACAAGTTTATACAAGAGTGTGCCCAAGAAAATACTACCCCAAAGTATTCGTAACAACCTCAAATGTATTTGTATCTAATTTGGTCACACAGCCAACAATAGATAGGGAGGCCAATCCCAATAGATTTATCCATAACATTTGCGCTTACACAAAGTAATTAACGGTTCATGATAGTGGGCTAAATCATCTAGGGGTATCGCTACTTAGACATCATGTAGGCACGTATGAGTTTTAGGCACTTATGTTCATCCGTTTAAAACAAGCAATGTTCTCACCCCAAAGTGATAAAACAAGTAAAAGTGGGGCTATAAACTCACCTCGTAAGTCAAGTACGATGATTGAAATGCAAGGTAGCTCGAGGATGTGATCACGCTATCCATAACCTAGTTAATCATAATGACTACGTTACGACATCTATAATTACATTAACAAAATGCATGATGTCCTAGTCTGATTGACTTTATTTTTCATTTACGATGACTCGAAAATATTACTCATTCATTAACGGGTTTTTTTTTTGGCTTAACTCTACAAGTTAATAAGCAATTTAGTTTTGGGCTTACATATATTCGGCCAAAAAGCATCAGCCCAACACACACTCTAACATGGGCTCGACCCATTTGTTGTTTTGTTATTACAGTGGCCTCAAATTCGCTCATGGGCTTGGCACGACTGTGGTTCAGTCCAACCCATCATAAAGGGCGACATAACCTAAGTAGTTGGGTTATATGTTTTCATTTGTTCCAGCCGACACTCACACAACCACTTCCAGATATCTCTCTCTCTCTCAACGCTTCATCTTTCTTTCTTTATGATTTATCAATATGATATCTAATTAATCCCATATTCCATTAAGTCCGATTTACAATCATCAAATGAAGATGTTTTTGGTCCTATTATGATTCGAATAATATGGGATTCACCCTCATGCCTGTTTGTTTCGATTCTTGATATGGGTTTCGTATGATTCATAGATGATCCTTTCAAAGATAAGTTATAATCCTTTTATTTTTAGTCAAAAACGTTTTCTTGTATTTATTTTAAGGTTCTATCGATAGTAAGGATCTTCCTTGGTTTAAAAACATTCGATTTATCAAATCTGTAATTGGGGTTTGAATATATTTAGGGCTTTTCTCAATCTTGTGTTTCATTATAATTAAACTACGTTTTTAGATTCCTCTTGAGGTTAATTAATCATTAAAAATGTTTTCTTGAAAATTAGGGTTTTCGAAGAATTAGGGTTTTCTAAATATGTGATTTTAATCTAATTAATTATCATTTTTATGCTCCTAGTGCGGTTAATTACTAAATGTAATTGAGTTTTCGAAAATTAGGATTTATATATAATTGGGGGTTTTTATACCCGCGGGTTCAATTAGGGATTCTTAGCATTTTCATGAAGTAAATCGGGTTTACATTATGTTTCGACATGTTTCCAGGGTGATTAGGGTTTCGTCAGGGTTCTTTTAGGTCTAGCACAATTTGGGTTTGTTGTTATGACTATTATCATTCTTTTCTCTTAAAGTCACTTTGATATAAAGTACTAAAAGGAAAGAAAAGGGTCTCAGTATGGTTGTGGTCTCGTAAGGGTGGTCTCGGTCTAGATAAAATTAGGGTCTTGGGTCGTTGGTCATGTAAAGTAGGCATGGCCAATATTTATTAGTATCGTCTTACCATCTTTCAAGTAAATAACCTAAATCTTAATTGTTTTCGCAGGATTTTGGTGCAAGCATACTATATGAATGCAAAATGATGAAATGGTGGACAAAAGACTCACAAACTAGAGAGATTCTCGGCTGATGGGTTTGAGTAGTGGATCGGCTTTGGCTCAGCTACAAGATTTCCCAATTGCTCCTCACAATTTGCCTAGAGCTTGTAATAAGGACTCTTATTTTTGGAACTCAGATTTGATAGATGATTTTGTGTTTGTTGTTGAAACTGTAAGAACTTGGGTGTAGTATATATTTAGCATTTTTAGTCTAGGGTTATCACTAAACTGGTTTTGCAAACTTGTGATATGCCCAGTTATGGCAAACTCGGCATGTGTGCTGGCTGGTTGTGGTGAGTGGAAGGATATAATATGTTTTCAGGTTTTATGTTTGACTTTGGTTGGTCAAAGCAGTAATAATATATCTTCTCACTAAGGGTTCTCAAGTTTAAATCTTATTCTCAACTTGTAAATACTTTGTACATACTTTAACAATCCTGGCATAGTAGGGGTTTAATGGGCAATCTCGACCCAACAGTAACACTTAACAAGTTCGGCTAAAATGAGGGTACTTGTCTCTAAATGATACTCTAACTAGCATTGATGATTTAGTATACGCCCGAGTGTCTACATGACTAGTAAATGTAGTGACCAACACATAACGTTGTATCCAATAAGGGCGTGTGCTCACGCGTTTTGATAACTAGAATACAATATAATCCGGCACAAACCGATAGTACATCTAAACGTCGTACATAAACACATCAAATGTTTATAAGTGAACACGTCATTACACAAATAAGACGTGGAAATTTCGAGTTGTTACAGTTTCAATCAACACCTGTTTAGTATGTTATATTCTATAAAAAGGTGCAGATTAGCGGGAATACATTGATTGATCCCGGGTGTTTTTTTTGGCACCAGTCATTGTCCACCTCACAAGAAATAGCTTCAGCAACTTTCCTTGCTCAGAGGAGTAACATCTGGAGTGATACGAGTTAAGACTCGACCCTCAATCTCTTATTCCAAAAATCTTTTTAGTATGTCCATAGATTTTGCGAAGACGAATATTTAAGTATGTTATTAACAAGGTAAAAGTAATAAAAAGAAAATGAGAAAAAGAGAAAAAGTTAAGGGTAAAATAAGTAAATAACGATAAAATGTACACAAATTGCCATTACTGTTAAGCACGATAATCATTAGTATATCCTTGAACATAATATATACTGTAATAAAAGTTATAGTGTAATCTAATAATATTATTATATTTTTGAAAAAAACAGAAAACACCAAATTCCACCAGTTTATATGTGTTCCTCCTGTTATCTCTCAACACCTCCTAACTGAACACACCAAAAACATTTTCAGTTGATAATAAAACATGTCTTTAAATTTCCTATGTCCAACACAAATAAACCTCCAAGGTAATAACCATCCAATCTAACTGCATATAATTCAATTTCTAACTACAACTATTGGAGTATATGTAAGTAATTGTGGTTTATTTATGTGCAGGTGGGTTTTCTTATAAGAAGAAAGATGTTAAGGTAGCAAGTATCAGGTGTTCAGCTCAGCCATCTCCACCCCCAGCTTGGCCTGGGACTGCTTTGGTGGACCCCGGTACTAAGAATTGGACTGGCCCAAAACCCATTTCTATTGTTGGCTCTACTGGTTCTATTGGTACTCAGGTCAAATTTCTTGTATACATATACATATACTTATTGGGTGTGTTTAAGGTTTATGGCTTATTTGGTTTTGTGCTTATGTTTCATAATCTCGCTTTTTGTGGCTTATTTTGAAACTTTTCAGCTTATGTAAGTTTTTTTATGTCATAATGAAATTGTATATAAGGTGAAAACTTCTAAAATAAGCCACAAAAGTGAGCTTTATGAAACATAAGCCCAAAACAAAATAAGCCATAAGCCGGCTATATTAAGCCGAAACAAACACCCCGGGGGTGTTTGTTTTGGTTTATGACTTATTTGGTTTTTGGCTTATGTTTTGTAAGATCACTTTTTATGCTTATTTTAGAAGTTTTCGGCTTATATAAGTTTATTATGTCAAGCCGAAAGGTTTCAAAATAAGCCACAAAAAATGAGCTTAGGAAGCATAAGCCCAAAACCAAATATGCTCTAAACCGGCTATATAAGTACTTTTGAGTATTTGAATGGAGAAAATCGCTTTCACTTGATAAAAAGTGCGTAAAGCGGTTTTCTTCGTCCAGTTTAGTCAAAAGTGATTATTTGTTGTTTAAAATTGCGCACAAGCTCATTCGCTGAAAAAAGTAGGCAATTTCGAAAACGTGATGGATTATTTTTAGAATAAAAAAACAATTGCTAGATGAGTAGTTTTGATGTGTAAATCCAAAAGTAACAATGGTTAATTGTTTTGTGTTTATGATGTGTAGACACTTGATATTGTTGCTGAAAATCCGGATAAGTTTCGAGTTGTGGCACTTGCTGCTGGCTCAAACGTGGCTCTTCTTGCTGAACAGGTAAGTTTATAGTTTAATCTGGTCTTTTAGTACAAAAAGTCAGAAACGGACACCAGGATTCAGAATATTGCCACTTAAAAGGGACTGTTTTGTTTCTCTTTGCAATTGCAAAGTACAATAAGATTGCATCATAACAAAGATTAGTATTAGAAGGAAATCTCCTTTCACATTGTGAATAAAAGCAAAAGGTGAAAACAAGAATACAAATTTAGTGCAAATGAACATTAATTTAACGTTGATAGAATTTGAGATGTCGGGGGGCTATGCAAAAGAGCACAAATTCAAAGATTAATATTTTTTGAAGTTTTCATGTTTATAATTTATATCACTGCTGGTTACTAGATCTACTACATTCCATCTTGTAGGTGAAGGCATTCAAACCTCAGCTAGTTTCTATTAGAAACGAGTCTTTAATTGGTGAACTGAAAGAAGCTTTAGCTGATGCTGATTACATGCCTGAAATTATACCCGGGGAACAAGGGGTTATTGAGGTAAGTATCCTCGAAACCCCACCATTTCTATTTTTTCCACTTTGGATATGTATTCATAACTCTCTACAATGTTAGGTTGCCCGACATCCGGACTGTGTCACAGTAGTCACGGGCATAGTTGGTTGTGCAGGTTTAAAGGTAACTGCTTATATAGTCTTTCTACTGCTAAGCAATTGATCATTGCGTATTTTGTGCTTTTTGAGATGGTGATTAATTATTATAATATAGCCTACAGTTGCTGCGATTGAAGCAGGGAAAAACATTGCTTTAGCTAATAAAGAAACCTTGATTGCCGGCGGTCCGTTTGTACTGCCTCTTGCACATAAACATAATGTAAAGATTCTTCCAGCCGACTCAGAACATTCTGCTATCTTCCAGGTAATACAAGAATATAAAAACAAATTAGACCGTCTATTATAATGACGTTATGAGCCGGCCATCATGATGACATCATTAATTGTAAAATGATGATTCATTCTTTTGTCAGTGTATTCAAGGCTTTCCTGAAGGTGCTCTTAGACGAATAATCTTAACCGCATCTGGAGGTGCTTTTAGGTATCATAATTATTTCGAACTTTTAAATCTGTTCTTTAAAAAAAAAGCGTTTAAGTTGATACTGCTAGGCTAATTGGCTTAAAGGCATGTCGGTATTAGTGCTAAATGATTTGAAATTATCTTCTGTTGGGACAGAGATTGGCCCGTTGAAAAGCTAAAAGATGTTAAAGTGGCGGATGCGTTGAAGCATCCAAACTGGAGCATGGGGAAAAAGATCACAGTTGATTCGGCTACACTTTTCAATAAGGGTCTTGAAGTCATTGAAGCTCATTATCTCTATGGATCAGATTATGATAATATTGAAATCGTTATTCACCCTCAATCCATCATACACTCGATGGTTGAGACACAGGTTTTATTCCCATCATACCCTTTCTTCACAAGCCTTAACTCTGTTTATATGTAGCAGGATAGATGGGAGACACCTAGATATGGGCATATATCTACTTTGGATACTTAGCAACATGTACTTTTGTGTGTGTGCAGGACTCGTCGGTTCTGGCACAATTAGGATGGCCCGACATGCGTTTGCCAATTCTTTACACATTGTCTTGGCCAGATAGAGTACCCTGCTCTGAGCTTACATGGCCTCGTCTAGATCTTTGCAAGTATGTAACATGTTTATTTCTGTATGTGCTTGTTATTTGCTTGTATATTACACACATTATGGACTTCAAATTGTTTTTATGATGCAGGCTAGGATCCCTGACGTTCAAAGAACCGGACAATGTGAAATACCCATCGATGGATTTGGCTTATTCTGCTGGTCGAGCTGGTGGAACAATGACAGGAGTTCTTAGTGCAGCTAATGAAAAGGCTGTTGAGATGTTCATCGATGAAAAGTACGTTTATGTTAGAGGGTGTTTGGGATTGTTTGTTTCAAAATTCATTTCTGCTTATACATACCATAAGCAGGTCCCAACCTGCTTATACTCGTAGTAACTAAGATAAGCAAATAAGCACTTTTAACCTAGACACTTGAAACTGCTTGTCTATTTTAAAGATACGCATTGCTTAAGTAGCTAATTATTGTTTTACAGGATTAGGTACTTGGACATATTCAAGGTTGTCGAGTTAACATGTGAGAAGCATCAAGCAGAATTGGTGGCAGCACCTTCCCTCGAAGAAATTGTACATTACGACTTGTGGGCTCGAGAGTATGCTGCTAGCGTGAAGCCGGCTGCGGCCATTGTATGACTAAATACATTTTATGGTGCAATTAATATGTGATGTAACAGAAATCCTTGCAATAATTTCTGGGCAAGGGTGCAATAAACCTATAGTTCAAAAAGCAATCACTTTCTTAAAACTCACCTATACACTTGGCGGCATTCGAGTTGATAGTTATAAACTATGTGAATGTACGTCGAACCTTGTGGATAAAGAAGACCAAAATTGATGATGCCAAGGCGAACCAAAAAAAATCGAACCAAATTAATAGCCGAACCGAGTTGGCTAAAACCGAACTGAACTATAGTCTAAATTTAGAACAGCAAACAATTGTAGTTGTGAAGTTACAGTTAAGTGTTTTCTGTATATTATTTCTTGTTTTGTATTTTTAATTTTTAATTTAGTCGAGATCATGGCTAAATTTTCAGGTTTAATGTATATATGCTTAAGCTTGATTATTTCGATCCCTCGTAACATATCAAGCAATAATTATAGTACAAATTTTTAATCAACCCCTGCAACAACATGCTTTAGTACTATCTGGGCATGCCGGGTAGCATACTTTAGGGTCTCGGTTAATCGGACAACAATAGTCAATACAATCTTGTAAAACTTTGCAAGCTGGAGGAGGGCACATCGATGGATCTGGTGGATTACGGCAATAATGAGGATGGCAATTTTGCTCAATTCTGGTCGATGGAGTTTTGAAAAATGAAGTCATATCGCTTTCTCCAAAGACTCCTACAACAAATAAAACAATCGTCAAAGAAAGGAAAACATATAACTTAATTCTTATATGTGCACGACATTTATGAAATAAAAATTTAATAAAGATAAAATTACCTGCGAAAGCTAGCAATGTTGCGAAAAGCATGAACTGTAGTATAGCGATTTTCGCCATGTTTGGGTATTGTGGTGTGAAGTCGACTTTATATCACGTCATGTTGAAACTGTATTGTTCAAACATTTACTAACATGAAGTATTAATTAGGTTGGTAACAGCAGGCCATCAAAAGCCCCTTACGCTTAATCGCAGTTATTACTTCACTTTCTAAGGTTTTTAGTCATTTGGATTATGAATACAAAAATAACGATGCCAATGCGAAAACCAGGGTCCGTGTGAAGTGACAAACTAACATTGCCTCCAATGGTAGATCCGGAATTGTGTCAAATAATATGCATTTCAATCCCTGAGTATGCTTGTTGTTCGGATCCTGACCGGGTCTGAGCTTCCCAAGCTCTCTATGCTGGGGAACTCTGCAAGGGTCTTAGTACGTGTACGTGTTATAATTTTCATTAACAAAAACAAGATTCATGTTAAAAAATATACATTATGGGTTGTCCTAAATAGGGGTGTCAGTAGGGTCGGGTTGACCCGACCCGAACCCGAATCCGAACCCGATTAAGTTTTATCGGGTCGGGTTAAATCGGGTTGGAAATCTTGTCGGGTTGTTTTTCACCCGATAATGTTATCGGGTCGGGTTCGGGTTGTAATAATTTTATTGTCGGGTTAGCGGGTCAACCCGATATGACCCGCAAATCATTTTTATAATTTTTAAAATAAAAGTTTTCAAAAGTTTGCAATTTAAATTGGAATAGATATGCAATATTCTTTGCTACTGAAACATTTATATTGTAGTAATTATGAACTTTTTTTTTCTACTGCGACAAACTACAAACTACAGTAACATTAAGAAAAACTGGATAATAGCACACTTGTCACGTAACTTACCATTTACAAGTGAAGAAATGAGAAATCAGTACTCAATTCCCACAAGGTTAGCATATATAGTTGTGCTTTATTTGTAATATTTTATTTACATTATGTAGTCTTATTGTTTTCATATTATACTCATATATTTTGCCAATTAGTCTGTGACAACAAACATTTATTTATATCAATTTGCAAAGATAACTTAATGATAAAAAAAACAAAAAGCTCATTTATAGTATTATTACCTAACCTGACATAACCTGAATCACCCGACTCGACATAACCCGACCCGAATACCACCCGAACCCGATAACCCGATTCCTTATCGGGGCAGGTTGCGGGTGAGTTATGAAAAATCAAAACTCGACTTAACCTGACCCGACAAGATCCGATAACCCTATAACCCGACCCGATAACACCCCTAGTCCTAAAGGGCATGCACGTTAAATTAGGGGGTTGTTCATCGGTTTGATTATTGGCAGTGGCGTATCTAAAATTTCGAACTATGTGTGACACAATTTTTGGCTTGCTTTACCTGGTTTGAGTCTGTGTGGCGGTAGGTTCAAACCATGTGAATTAGTCGGCCAATTAGTCGGAAATCACGGTTACAAAAAAAAAAAAAAAAAAAAAATTTTGGCTTGATTCGTTTTGCTGATAGATTTCAAATACACTTGCATGTTCATTCGCGTTTAACTATTATTTTTTCTTTTGTTTTTTAGTTTTGGAATCCGAGTTATTTAAGCACAATATAAATAATAAGAAAAAAAAACTTACAAGTTACATTTACGACAATTCATACTGCTACTGTAATTCTTTCTAAAATTAAAAAATCAATAACCCACTTCTAAAAAAATAGTATATTATGATGGGAAGATCACATAAACTAAAATTCATTTAAGTGCAAAATAACGTCGGATTTTATGCATTTATTGTATTTTTAATACCAACTCGAAAGTCCAAATTGTACACTGCATGTAACAACCAAAAAAATTGTAAAAGGATAAAAATACTTTATTTTATTAAGGGTTTTGCTAACAATAGGTGTTTTTTAAACTTCCATAAATAAAAACAATTCCAAATATGAACTAATTATTTCCATAAATACATGATTCTAACACTTGTAATTAAGGTAAGTAAGTTTTAATATGGTATATATTAATATTAACTATGTTAAATATGATACATTTGAATTTCATTAATTGTAAATTTTTTATTTATAGAATGTTTAAAAAACACCCATAGGATGGTGGTTAGCAAAACTCATTTATTAATATTATTTACTGTTTATTTTCTTTATCTTTGTTTGCTACTTTTTGTTCTTCATTTCTAGGTTCTTCTCTACAGATCAAATGTCATAACTAAAAATTAAGAAGTTTTTTTTTTCTCTTGTCTTATAATCTTTGTGCACTTATTCAAACTATGTATAGCACTTTACACAGAAATTACATTTCGTCGGTTTTAGTTATGTGGCACACGTGGCTCATACATAGATCCGTCCTTGATTATCGGGTTTAATTGGTTGAACTTTTATATGGTTAAACGGATTATTTAATTGAACCGATTTTTAATTGTACTTAACTAAACCAAAAATCAAATTTAAATTCTGTTTAATTTCAGGTAAAAACCTTCGAGTCCAATAGTTACATATGTGTTCATACAAGGCTCAATTTTAAAACAACAAAGAACTAAAACATATAATGTTCATACAAGGCCCAGTTCATACAAGGCCCAATTTTGAGGCTTTGATCATTAACAGACTGAGTCACGTGAATTCGGTTTTCGTTGGATGTCTATTTTGCAGGAAAATATATCGCTGTTTATTTTCTAACCAATGCATTTAACATTAGATTGGATCATTGGAAGCTACACATATATCTGAAGCATCAATAATTCTATGGACTTCATTAGAAAATCTTTGTTAACAAAAGTTTTTGAGCAACAGACCAGCCTTTGACGCTTGAAGATATATGTTAATTTGAGGAGGAACATTATACACACTGCACACTTTTTAATTTGAGCAGGAGCATTATACACACTACACTCTTTTTTCCTTCTCAAGTTTTTATCCCACTGTGTTTTTTCTTGATAATGTCTATATTAACTAATAAAATGAAATAATTTACAAGCTTATTAAGCTTGCAAAATTAAAAACATTTCCTAAATTATAAGTACAACTATTCTAAGCTTGAGTATTAAATATCTCATAAAAACCTTTCCTAATTTAAGCCACTAATACATAATTTTTAATATGGCCTATAAAATAATCTTCTGAACTGAATTAATTGCCATTATAAACATTTCTAAAAATAAGATTTTTTAAAGAAAGTTTTAAAAAAGAATTTCGGGAATGAAAAATTCACAATAAAAAACTTATTTAACAAAGATTTAGTAAAAAAATTATTAAAAATGTTGCTGTGAGAATTTTGTAAAAAATATAGTTTTAATAAATTTTATAAAAAAATAAATTGGCATTAAAATAACATTCCCATATATAAATCAATTTTTAACTTGGTGATTTAAAAAAAAAATAACTGTTTTTCATTAAAACAATAATAAAGAAGTTACCATATTTATATATGTAAAGTTAAAAGTTGCTTTTCTTATACATGTTATTATTCTTTTACAAAAAACATAATTATTTAACGTGTTCTATATAAAATAGATATAAAAACTAACGTTTCTTAATTTTAAACTTATTGTATAAAAAAGTTCCAGCCAATTATGTATTTATTAAACATTATAACATGATTTTTTAATAAATAAGTATTATTATTTAATATTTAGTGTATTTATAAAAACTTACCTATGTATTTTGATTGTGCAAAAAGATTCAAAAATATTTAACCATGTTATTTTTGTAAAGTATTAATTTACATAAATGAAAATAATAAGTAAAAACTGACACTTTAATTGGAATCGTCCTAATTTAAAAGATGATACATTATAATCAAAGCTTCTTGCACAATTTTCGGGCCCTAATATAAAAACAAGCAGGGTCTCTCATTCGAAATCACATAAACATCTCATTGATGGAATATTTCCTTTACACTCTTTCAATTTCACTATTTTGCCGACACATATACAAAAAAAGTCTCTCGACTAACAACCTATTCTATCGTATGCGTATTACACATCCCTTCATTCTCTAATTTTGGAATTTTTATTATCTTTTTACATGTTGTGATAATTTGGATATAATTTTTATTGATGTTATTCTTACTTTTGATGTGAATACACTTTGCAGGCTTCACACTTCAATCTACAATTATTCAGAAGTTTGATACGATCCACAAAGTATGTAAGTTTTAATTGTATTGAAATACCATAAATTTATATTATTTCCAGTTTTTTATATTTATTATAAAACCCAACAATTGAATACAAATTAAATTTTGATTTGAAATTTGTTCTACTTTGTTGTGTTGAAATCTTTATAATCAATTACCTTGCTTCGAAATCCAAATTTTTTTTGGATCATGATACGTATGGATTATTTTTATTATTTCTTTTGCAGGTTCAGGTTTATGATTCTTGATTTCGGCTGTGAAATTATTTTCTTAGTAAGTATTGTGTAAAAGCTTAGCTAATTGAAATAATGATATAGGATATTGCTTTCTCTAAGAGGCCATCATGGATTGTTATGACTATC
Organism: Glebionis coronaria; assembly: GCA_025667525.1. Taxonomy (NCBI): domain Eukaryota; kingdom Viridiplantae; phylum Streptophyta; class Magnoliopsida; order Asterales; family Asteraceae; genus Glebionis; species Glebionis coronaria. The sequence goes on along the minus strand of CM046879.1, from coordinate 91,395,776 downwards.
CTATGTTAGTTCCTAAGCCGAGATTTATTACAAGGCTCTTATTTTATTGAATTAAAATTTTAATCTGAGTTATATTTGGCTTATGCGTCTCAATATCGAATATAGGTTTATATGCTTGAATCAAAAGTCAGCTTAACTATAATCCCAATTATCACCAATGCCTCCTTTTTATATGTGGACGTCAGACAGTTCAGGTTAACTGGTAAATGAATTAGCTATTTTGTCATTGGTTAACGCCGGGTGGGTCGGTTAACGGGTCAAATAGGATTCAAACTGAAACATGCCATATTTTAAGTATTGGCTGTAAATTTTCTTTGATGGCCTTTAATGTAATATTCATTTCAGCGTCCACTTTTGTAACGTATTCTGATAGTCTCTGTTGTTTAATTTCTACCTTCCATGCTTTAGCCTCTAACTTATGCTCATTTCTATTTCAGGTACAAGCAATCCAGATGCTCATATGTGAAACTAAATAGAGTCTTTGACATTAGATCTTTGCTCTTATGCGTAACTAAATAGAATCTTTGACATTAGATCTCTACCCTTCCTTGCTGATCTTAATGCAAAGAAAAGATATGCTTCCTCAACTGTAATAAAATATAAATTAGTGAATTACATGTCTTGAAACGAATATCGCCATCCAGGAACTTCTTAAAATAATGTATTTGCCGAGAATGATAGTTTGAGTTATAGATGATGTGGTTAAATTATAGATGATGTTGGTTTGAATAATGTATTTGATCATATATAGCGTTGAAGTTTCTCTTAACAAAACTGGTAAAATATAGTTACTCGCAAAACTGGTCTGACATACACAAGTTGTATTGATACATTTATGTGGGTAATCTTGAAATGTTGAAGCAAGTTAATGCTCTAATACTTTTTTGTGGAAGTTCAACCACATAATGTTTAAATTTGGTAATGTCTTATCTGTAATGGTTTGAGAGCAATCTTTACTTTTAAACGGGTTTTTGAGACGATTGAAACAAGATCAATTCTTAAATATTGTATGTTTCAGTTAAGAAGGAACTCTAACTCATTTTACATTGACGTTGTTTTACACTTTTTTGCATTTATTTTTTATATAGTTGAAATTATGTAAGTTATTCTTATATCGTATACTTACGGTTTAAATATGAATCTTGAATGAAATTCCAAATATTAGTTTTGGTAGCTGATGCCATATGATACACACCTAGAGTTAAAATGTACTGATAGTTTATGTGCCGATAATTTTTTCTAATGATGTATTACATGTTCCTGGAGGACCATGTATAAGAATGATACTGCAAATTTATGATAATGGCATCAGATTGAAGAATTTAACACATACTAACTTATCTGCTATGCAAGAATCATAAACAAAACAACTGTCAGAATAATATATCAAATACAGAGGTGTTAAATGTTAAAAAGAACTATAAAGATGTAATCGTATTTTTTTTTTTAAAAGTGACCATTAAAGATAGCTATTAAAATGACTTAAATATCATCTTCTACTTCCAATTATATTCCGTTCACATTGATTAAAATAATACTACATCCGTCTCAAAATTATTGTCCATAGACAAAAAAACACACAGTTTAAAAAAAAAATCATTTTTTCAGATTTCTCTCTCTTACTTTTTGCAGAATGACGGTTTTAACCTTAACTAATTAATTTTATACTTCTTTATTGTTTGTAATAATAACCTCAAGTGAGGGTAATATGGTAAACTCAAACAAAATTGTTTATCTAATTTTTAAAGTTTTGGAAGTAGACAATAATTTTAAAACAACCCAAAATAAAATTGTGGACAATAATATTAGGACGGAGGTAGTAATTCTATATTTCAAGTTGACAACAATGTGTAGTAGTATCATGAGTGAAATATGAGACAAATACATTGTATAGGTGATGCTTCTATAACTTTTAGATACAAAAATGTAAGCCAGTTAATGTCCCTATGTTAGTTCATATCATTTTGATGCGAATGGGTCTTTTTGAGTGGATCATAAACAAAATTGTTGATATTTTGATCCGACCGAATCGAACTGAGTCCAATAACATTGGTTACAAGTATATAAACATTATTTTGTCGACTATTAACTTTCATTTTAATTTCATATCGTTACCGTAAATGAAAATATTACGATAAATTCAAATATCAACAATTTTGTTTACTTTTTTCATTTTTTCATATTATAATTGCGACAAAAACGTCAAGATCACTAATCACGCAACAGGCTGTGTTAAAAAACCCATATAATATTACATGTTCTTATTAACCTTTTGTTCTACATATAAATGAAAATTTAAAAATCACTATTGATGCAACAGGCTGTTTGTTAAAAAAATACTTCATTAAACTACGTTAAACAAGTCACTAAACTGCATGTTTAAAGAGAGTGAAAATACTACCTCCGACATTGTACAAATTATTAACAGAACAAATTTCAGAAAAAAAAGTTATCATACAAAGGTGTTGAGAACACTACAAAATAAATGACATTTACTTACTAAAGTTTTGCTTACTAATAAAATTTATAATTATTTAAGTCAGTATAACTTTTCTATACTAAACACCATGCATATAAAAGTAAGCAAAAGTAACCCACAACATTTGCTTACTCTTTTTCTTACTAAAAAAGAGTCATTAAATATTTTATATTTTTGCTTACTCAATATTGAGTAATTAATTACCTTTAGTGCTCCCCTCTATTACTTACTCTTTTTCATAAGAGTATGAGTTGATAAAAATTAACTTTTAATGACTCTTTTTGAGTAGAAATTAATAGAAAATAGTCAAAATACTTTTGCTTACTCAATATTGAGTAAGTATAGACTTTTAGTGCTCCCCTCTATTACTTACTCTTTCACGTTTAACTTAGTAAAAAAATGTTATAAATTTTGTAGTGGAATTACTCTCTCCGACAAGTGTTTACGTTAAGATCGTCCTAATATAGTTCCTTATTTCAGTTTCATTTGCAAGGACCATTTACGAAATCCAAGGCCAACCGCTTATAAAAATAGGTTTCTCATGTCCTCTTTTCACTCATGAAAAATTATACGTAGTTGTTTTAAGCATGAAAAGAAAGAAAAGATTGAAGGTTGTAGTTTCTGATCAGGATAGGTCTAAAAAGACAACAAATGTGGTTTACAAAAAAAGTGACACATGGTATAGGAACAAGGTTCTAATGATATGAACAATATACCTTTTCATATGTTTTCTAATATTATATAATTTATATATACATATAAATCATTGTTCACAATTTCATTTTAACTACTTTTTTCATTCATCTATTAGGTGTTTATAGAATGAGCATTGGTTGTTTACTTTATCCACTCTCAAGTCTCATGTACGTCCATGTTGAAGACAAAAATGCATGAAACTATATTATTGTGATTGTTAAAAATAAATACTTATCGAATAATTCCTGTATCTTTATATTGGTATTTTTATTTATTATCGAAATCTGGGTATGTTTTTTTAATGTTAACATTTGTTTGTTACTCCATACAAAAATCTTCTATATAACATGAATGATCTTTTATATTTCTAAGAAAGAGCAATTCTTGCGCCAACTAATGAAGTTGTAATATATATATATTTTAAATGTTTTTTCAAATATTTTGTAATTATATCTGAGTTATTGTTCACACTTTTCTTTTAATTATTTTTACGCTTAACTTTTAAGTGTTCACGAAATGGACATTGGTTGTTCACTTTATTAGGTTCATCTATTACCAAAACTCGATTAATTTCTTTAATATTAATATCTATTTATTTATTTTTTTAAAATCACCCATTAAGCTATACCCGACGTTAGACGGGTATTTAAGCTAGTTTTTAAATAAGACAGATTATAAAGTATAACAAACGGTGAATATCTAAAGAAGAGTGTTATAAATATATTCATTATGTATGTATATTCACCATGAATGTATAGATTATTAGCCTTTAATTAGTGGTTAATTTGATAAGAGGTTACACTCCTTAAAGACTTATATATAGATAACACAATAAAAATCATCTTCTTCCTTCTCAATCTCTCGTTCTTTTACATTTCAAATATCGACGAAGTTATAAAGCATTTATATATATATAATAGAGAATAAAGATACAAATACTCTATATTTTTAAGCGATTTCACAATAATAAATTTCATAATAATAAGTTTCATGTTCAAATTCAATTAATCGTCAAATAACTTTATAATAAAATAAGTTTAAGCTTTCAACTTATAATATAAACTTGTGCTTCAAAACTAACTCCATTTTTAGCTTCATCTCCGAGTATAGTTAATTTCGCTAGGCATACCTATAGAATGCGTAATTTATGACATTGTTTATTACAGGCAAAGTGTCACACGGTGGAAGAGGCTTTGCCGTACTTTGCTGGCAGTTTCGTCGGCTTTCGTCGGCTCTCGTTGCAACACCGTCCCCTCTGTCGCCGTGATCTCGTTGTTGCGCCAGCGAGCCTTCGACGAGAGTGAGTGGCAAAAACAGCCGTTGGCTTTTTTAATATTATGATTTTGAAACTTGTTTTTTTTAGAGTAGCCGTTGGCTATGGTTTTTTTTTATGAAAAAGGTTTTTTTTAACCCTAAACCTTTTTATATATATCCCCCATTTAACACTTTTAACACACAATATTTTTTCTATTCTCCTTAAAACACACAACATTCTTTCTATTCTCTCTAAAACAATAAAAAAATGTCTAACATCCTAAATGACCAATTCTCACAACTTAATTTCACCGGGCTTCTCAACACTAGCAACACATCGACACCAACGTCAAACCACTCGACGCCATCGTCGCAAAACTCAATATCATCTTCTTCCCAGGTTCCATCTTCTTCCCAATTTCCATCTGGCTCTCAATTCACATTCCCTCTTTTTACTCAAACTTATTTCCCTCAATTGACACTAGAATAAATTTACCAACAACAACATATCTAGAGATGGCAAAAAACTCCGAACCCTACGGAGAATCTGATACCCGAATCCGATTTGACCGGAGATTCCCCGAGTTGACCGGGTATGGGGACGAGGGTGGGGATTCCCCGATAATAAAAAGCGGGTATTGAGGTGGGGATGGTAATACCCTTGGTTCCCCAAACCCGACCCCGAATATCTTTATTCTACATATACATTTATATATCTTGTATGTTTCAAATGTCTATTAGATATTTGAAACACTACCAATCGATGGTTAATATCTCATTTGACACTAACCTTCTAGGATGAGCTCTTGCATGTTAATTTTGTTATTATTAATACTGGGCATGATCACATGAATGTTTATCTCGTTAATGTTGTTTGATATTACTGTATTTTATTATACGTAAGGGTCGCGTCATTTGAAACGTAGTTCAAATGTTAATTGTGTAACGGGAGAAAAATCCCCGATTCCCCATTGGGGATCCCCGTTCTCCGCTGGGGATGGGGATGGTATGTAGCTTGTAATCCCCGATGGGGATGGGGTTAAATATTTAACTTTGAGGATGGGGATGGTAGCAACCATTCCCCGCAAACCCGGCCCCGTTGCCATCTCTAAACATATCTTATTTCAAAACGCTCAATTTAACAGCTAGTTTATCCCAGTGAACAACAACAAGTGTCAGAAACCCAATTCAAAGTTCCAAAGTCACGATCACCAGTCGAAAAAGGCAACCACAAAAAAACAAAGCTAGTAAACCAAAAAACCGTTGATTTGGATGCAGATGATGATGACATTGAATTTGTGGAAGCTTTGTCTCCGGCACCAGCACGTTGGACGTAGGCCGAGGAGGTACTATTGGCGAAATGTTGGTTTGGTGTTTCGTTAAACGCCGACATTGGAAACGATCAAAACCTTGATCGTTTTTTGCGGCAGAATGTTTGAGATTTCAATGAGCAAACAACCGGGATGCAGCGCACAAAGAACATGATTACTAGAAAATGGAGTCGGATGCATCCCGATGATCGAAAGTTTCAAGCGATTTACGAAGGAGTAAATCGTAAGAGTGGGTGGAATGATGAAGATGTTATGAAAGCTGCGAAGGAAGAATTTGTGCGGCACATAAAGGAAGAAAATTTACTCACATTCACGTGTGAAGGGTCCTTAGAACCCACCCAAAGTTTGTCGGGGCAAAACCGGTTTCTGCGGATGATCACACGAAATTATTCGGTGCTGATGAACGTCCTCGACACCCGCGAGAAAAGCTCGACCCACCAAGAATCACGATATGAGACAACTGAAAGCACTAGAGGAGCATCGTCGGGGTCGTCATCGAAGAAAATACTGAAAAATGCAATGCACCCAAAAATGATATCGGCTAAATCCGCGTATGATGCCCAAATGAAGTTGACCGACTTCCATATTCTCGCGATTGCTGCCGACACAATGGTAGAACCAAATAGGTCGTTCGTTCGTCGACAACAAGAGGAAATCATGGCCCGATATGCCCCCCAAAATTAGCAGTTTATTTTTATTGTTGTTTTTTTTAATTTTCGTAAAAAAACTTCGTATCGTATTTTTAATTCCGTATTTGTAATTTTTATTTAAGTTTTTGTAGTTTTTAATTTGAACTAAATGATTTTTAATTTGTGTGAAATTGAAAATAGAAAAATAAAAGATAATGATGGGACCTAAGTGAAGATGGTTGGCATGTCATGAGTAAAGAGGTATTTATGTAAGTTGTTTTGTACTGATATGACAGCTGTAGAGACAAAGTGAAGAGAGTTTTGTGTGTTATAATACCCTTTCCTCTTACCTTGCCTAGTTCGAGCCACAATAGCTTTTATTTACCATCTTATGATTGGCATACAAAAATCATTCTTCGGTACAAACCAGATCTCTCATATCATTTTTTTGTTTAAAAATTACCTGATAAATGTATTAATCCCTATAACCAATAAAGTATAATAAAATGTGATTAGCGTACACATTAATCTCAAACTAAAGCTTAAACTGCTTAGCTCAAATTTGTGGCATTCCATGAGACTAATGCAACTCACACATTAGAAACTACTAATACACGTCATATTACATATTGTTATCATACAATCTAACACTAGGCATGTTCCAACGCGCAAGTAATTTATTAACCACCGTCGTGTTCTTGAACCTGAATGACATCAATTTGAGATGAATAGCGTCTAGTGATTAATCAGATTGTAAATCAAAGTTGTAAAAATCAAAGTTTGTAAAAATTGTTAGGCACTACCTAGGCGGATGAGTAGCGTCTAGCGATTAATCGGTTAGCTGAGGTTAATCGAATATTGATCTGATTATATTTTTATGTATAAAGTTATAAAATTTTGATACTATAGGTTTAATTTGGCCGATTTGGTCGATTGTTGTCTGATTTTACCAAATTATGTCTAATTGGACCGAATTCTATCCGTAATTGAGTTGGTCGTTTAGCCAATTTTTGTCTGATTTAACCAATTTAGGTTTGATATAACTGATATTTTCTGTTAAATCGGTACGTTGACGATTTTTATTCGATAAATTGTTAGAATTTATTCGTCCCAACCAGGGTAAGATAATCAAACCTAGCTACGTACCAAAACAATGGTTACCGGATATCACTTGGAATCGTGTAATCACTTTCCAAAGTAAATTATTCGACCCTAATGCCTGGGTATCACAAATACCTACTTGGGATAAGACCAAATGCAGTTAGTGATTTACGCACAAATCTCTAACCCTTTCGATGTTATGTATTTCTGTTTTTTTTTTGTCTTCATGCAGTTATGATCACCTTTTTATAGGTGGAGTACTCAACCCTAGTCAATGGCATTAAGAGGAATTAATGGCCAATTAATCTCCTCTTAATAAGCTCAAGAATACCAGGACCTAGTGGTTACAAGACCAATTAAACGTGGTCTTTAATGCACTTGAATTGGTCAAAGACCGTTACAAGCATACTTGTTCAGCTCCAGCATTAGTCCATCCTTCAGTCCAATTGAAGCATTAGCAAACCCTGAAGGGTGTTCCTACTGAAGCCTTCAGTACTGAAGAAGACTTGCTGATGAGTAAACACTAAAGACAAGACTTCAGTGGAGTTACTCCCTAATGAATACCTTCAGTCCAGAGTTCAACTCCCTAAAGAGTTAACTCACGGAATATCATCAACAATGTTGAACAACATGTTACCCACTATAAGTGTCTGGGTGTTCAGGGACTTATGAATGTACACTCCGTACCTCCTTACCCATTCACCAGGTATGAACTGAACCTACAATTGAACTATATTTCCAACTATCCTCCCCAATATAGTACAATTCTTTTGCATGAAAATTAACTTTAACAAACATGTGCATACATGAAAATATCTTGAGGATTAAATTTCCATATTAGTATATTATACTTTAAACATTCGAGAATCAGGGTGTTCTAAGAATTGAACCCTTTCAACTACTTTGAATACCTGAATATAAAATACACACAAGTTTTCAAATACATAACAACTCCTGACACTACTAGCCATGTGTCCATATCCAAATTTATAAATGTTGTAAGAGCCAAGTCCATGCTCCCTAAGGCGGCGAAACCTCAACATTTACATAGGTGGTTCCTCTTTAGTTCATGCTCCTACTTCGCACTTTTCAAAGACATTAACCATTGAGAAGTTTATAACTTCATCCTCCTTCAGCAGGTACAAGCACATCCTTGGGATGATATACATGTGCTTCAGTCCCCTGAATGTTCAGATTTCCACATTGAACTCAACTCCTAAGTTTCCTCATGAGGGAGTTAGGTGTACTAGCATTCAGTGACTATAGTGGACTTTTAAACCCATCCCTTTAGCAGCCTTTATAACCAAGTCTCTAGCCAATCCCTTCGTCAAGTGATCAGCTAAATTTTGTTGAGACCTCACAAGCTCTATTGAAATCACCCCATTCATGATTAGTTCACGAATCATGCTATTTGTAACACCTAAGTGTCTAGACTTACCATTGTACATCTGACTATATGCCTTAGCCAATGTAGCTTCACTATCACAACGGGATAGAGATGGGTGCCATAGGTTTGACCCACAATGGAACCTCAAGAAGCAAGTTTCTCAACCATTCAGCTTCTTTGCCAGCAGTTGCTAGATCCACAAACTCAGATTCCATAGTAGAGCTAGTAATGCAAGTTTGTTTCTTAGATGCCCAAGAAATTGCACCACCGCCAAGAAGGAATACCTAGCCACTGGTGGATGAATTATCCTCAGTATTGTTGATCCAACTTGCATCAGTGTAACCTTCCAATACTGAAGGATATCCAGTATATGACAAACAATAATCCATTGTTCCTTTGAAATACTTTAGTACTCTCTGAATTGCTTGCCAATGCTGAGTACTAGGATTACTAGTGTACCTACTCAGTTTACCACAACAAAAACAATGTCAGGCCCAATACTAGTCATGGAATACATCAAGCAACCAATCACCCTAGAATACTCAAGCTGGGAGACAGCCTGACCATTGTTAGGCATCAATTTCTCACTTGTATCCATTGGTGTACTCACTGGAGTACAATCAAAGTGATTGAATTTCTCCAGGACCTTCTCAATATAATGAGACTGAGAAATCACAATACCATCACTTTCATGTTTAATCCTTAAGCCAAGGATAACATCAGCCTCCCCCATGTCTTTCATGGAGAACTTAGATGATAAAAAATCTTTTGTCAAGTCAACTTGAAATTGATCAGTACCAAAGATTAACATATCATCAACATATAGGCAAATGATGACTCCTTTATTAGATTCATCAAATTTGCTATATACACATTTGTCAGCTTGTTTAAGTGAATAACCATTAGACAAAATCACTTCATCAAACTTTTGGTGCATTGCTTAGGTGCCTGCTTCAGTCCATAGAAGGACTTAATCAGTTTACACACCTTGTGCTCATTACCAGGCATGATGAAGCCCTGAGGTTGGTTCATATAAACCTCCTCATCCAAGTCACCATTCAAGAATGCTGTCTTCACATCCATCTGATGAATAATCATATTATGAATTGATGCCAAGGCAATCAACATTCTTATGGTACTGATACGTGCTACTGGAGCATAAGTATCAAAGTAGTCTATCCCTGAATTTTGTTTAAAGCCCTGAATGACTAACCTTGCCTTGGACTTTTTAATAGTTCCATCTACCTTCATTTTCATTTTGAAAATCAATTTGTTACCAAGTGGATTACAAGCTGGAGGTAGATCAACCAACACCCAGGTGTTGTTGCCCATGATGGAGTCCATCTCATCATTGATTGCTTCTTTCCAAAAAGCAACATCTTGGGACTTCATTACTTCTGCAAATATCTTGGGATCATCCTCAACATTAAAGCAATAGGAGTATTGGTCAGAGACCTCATCCCTTGTACCTTCAATTAAATATAATTGAAATTCAAGCCCAGAGTTCTTTGTAGTCCTATGCCTTGTGCTTCTTCTCAGCTGAGGCTCAGGTTGCTGAACTACAACCTCATCAGTGATCCTTTCAGGTTCCACTGAAGCACCAATGTCCTCAGCTCCAGTAGGAGTCCTCAGACTTGGTCTAGAGACTGATGAGAACCTAGTCTCATCAAAGTTTGCGTCCCTTGATTCAATGATGAGTTTACTAAAACTGAATCATTAGGTTCAATTACATAGAACCTATATGCCTTGGAATGCTCGCATATCCAACAAAGATGCATTCAATGCCTCTTTCACCCAAGGTTTTAACCTTTGGATCAGTGAGTCTTACAAATTCCCTACAATCCCAAACCTTGAGGTAGTTCAAGTTTGGTTTCCTTTTAGTCCAGAGTTCATAAAGGGTAATCTTGTTCCTTTTGTTGGGAACCCTATTTAATAAATAGCAAGCTGTTAACATAGCTTCACCCTAGAACCCTTGACTCAACCCTGAATAGGACAACACGAAGTTAACCATTTCCTTTAGTACTCTATTCTTTCTTTCAGATATACCATTTTGCTGAGGGGTATAGGGGCAGTCGTTTCATGGATTATTCCAACAGACTGAAAGTACAAAGTATCCATGTACTCACCTCCCCTGTCAGTCCTAAATCTTTTGATTTGGACTCCCTATTGTAATTCAACTTCAGTCTTAAATACTTTAAATTTATCTAATGCTTCATCCTTAATATGTAACAAATAAACATAACAGTACTGATATGAGTAATATAGCTCATATCAAACTCCCCCTTACTAAGTAATTGTCGTGTCCTCACGCAATAATAAAATAAAACACTAACTACACTTTTATTCAACTATTGAAACGTTATTTTGCAAAGACATAATGTATTGCTTTCATTATTTTAAAAATAACTTTTAGGATCATAAAACTCAAATAGATTCATCGTCCTCGACTTTTCACTTTTCCATGCCAAGTTTAAAAACAAGATCATTGTCAATCATAAGTCCAAAAATTAAAACAACTCATACAAGTAATTTGTGTTAAACTCGATCTCCTATTATTCCTAATTGTATCTCTAGATTTTATTTGTCATTCACCCACATGCTCATTTGACTTTATTTGATATTTATTAGTCCAAAAATAAAGGGAAAACGGTGTAAACTCAACACTCAAAACCTAACCTTGACTTCAAAAATCGTTGCCACTAAAGAAAGCCCACATCAAGGATAACTTAACAGGATTTGAGGGATAAATCCCTGGATCCGAAATTTGGCTAATAGGACTACTTAAAAGCAACAATAAAACCTCCAAAGTCAATTATGATCTTATTAATGGAGTTAGCAACAACTACATCATATCACCTTGTGGCTCTTTAAGATGCAATCGTGCTCCTTATTAAAATCCACACCCGAAGGCTCCTAGAGAACATGTTTTTATTTATTCTTCTTTATTATTATGATATTTATAGTAAGCCAAATTTCCGCAATCCCATGATCAAAAGTCCATGACGCTGACACCCTTAATGTATTCTCACTTTAATTACAAGGGAAGAAAAAGAAGGAGTTACGAGTTAAGATATCAAGCCTAAACCGCTAAAAACTTCATTTATTAAGCAATTAATTATATAAGCGTGAAAAATAAATACGAGGAGATTAACTCAAACACAAAAATACTTATACAAGGAAGAATTAACCTTAGAAACTTATGATTAAACTATATAATCTCTTGTTCTCCATATTGTAAAATTTCAAAAATGTGAAATCAATGGATACTTAGCCTATTAAATCAAAGTTTTAGGTTTTCAAGTCATCTATAGGATCTTGCATCTTCTTAGACTTTATCAAGTTTTAGAATTTGCGTTTTAAAGTTCCCTTGATAAACGACTTTCTAGGATCAATTATAGGAACTTGCGAAAAGTTCTCGTTCTTAACCCGTATGAGTTAAGACTTTCGCGTTTTAAAGTTCCTTATATAAAACCCTAGTAAAACTTGATTCAAACACGTTAAGGAAAAAGCTAAGGTAAAAACCGAGTCGAGTCAAAAACTATTTTTATTTTCACCAACGGAAAGCCTACATTCAGGTCAAAAACACTAATTTTCTTTATTAAAACTTAAAAATAACACTAAAAATTTAAAATTTAAATTTTTTTTATGAAAAACGAGAAAAACGATTATGTTTGGACACGACAAAAGCAATTGCAAGCGATTATATTGATTGACTCCCCCATGCTAAAACTAAACATTGTCCTCAATGTTTCTTAGCTCAAGAGTAACACCCCTTGCTAAAACACGAAGAGTCTAATGCAAAATCCTAACATGGTAAGAGCACGCAAATCTATAAGCCGTTTATTAGTTATGCCTCAAGATAAAACGTTAGTCGATAAAAATCAAAGGATAGAGAGTGTGCCCCTTTTTGGCAATCAAAGTATGAAAGATCAAGTGGACCGACAAAAACCAAACACGAGAGTCTTCAATGATTAGGGTCATACCTAAGATTCATAACACAACAAACACAAGCACGAGCTTGAAAGATCAAGCCTTATTAGTGTTAGAAAATAGAAAAAAGATAGAATGTATGGGACTCCCCCACAAGGCACCTCGTTTTTGTTAACCGAGTCACAAGCTCGACTCGATCCCCGCATTCATTGGTCCTTAGGGAAAGTTTGAAGATCCGGAACAACCTCCGTAGGTATGTCCCCTCCAAAGTAGTGTTTCACACGATGACCATTCACCTTAAAGTTAGGCCCGTCTTTTTAAGCAAGCTCAACGGTGCCATAAGGGAAAACTTGTGAAATGGTGAATGGTCCGGACCAACGGGATTTAAGCTTGCCCGAGAAAATCTTAAGTCTAGAGTTGAATAAGAGGACTTGATCACCAACATTGAAAATGCGGTTTTTGATCTTAGAGTCATAAATCCTCTTAGTCTTCTCTTTATAGATCAAAGAATTTTCATAAGCTTGATCCCTTAATTCACTTAGTTCATTCAATTGAACCTTGCGATGATCACCCGCGGTCCGCAAATCAAAGTTACAATGCTTAAGAGCCCAATACGCCTTATGTTCGAGTTCAATTGGCAAGTGGCATGCCTTTCCGTAGACCAACCTAAATGGTGTACAACCAATTGGCGTCTTGTAAGCCGTACAGAAAGCCCACAAAGCATCATCCAAATTATCCGACCATGAAGTGCGATTTTCTCCAATAGAAAGCTCCAAAATCCTCTTAAGAGCTCGGTTTGAAACCTCCACTTAACCACTCGTTTGAGGGTGATAAGCCGTCGAAAGTCGATGAGTGACACCATATTTCTTTAGAACTTTTTCAAATTGTTCATTACAAAAATGGGTCCCACGATCACTTATAATAGCCCGTGAAGTTCCAAACCTAGCGAAGAGTTGTTTCAAAAATTTAACCACAACTCGAGCATCATTCGTGGGCAAAGCTTTGGCTTCAACCCATTTAGACAAATAGTCCACAGCTACGAGAATGTACTTATTTCCTTTCGAATATGGAAATGGCCCCATAAAATCGATCCCCCAAATGTCAAATATTTCACAAACTTGGATAATGTTTTGAGGCATTTCATCCCTTTGTGAGTTCTTTCCTTGACGTTGACAAGCATCACAAGTCTTGATCAAGTCTTGGGTCCTTGATGTCCCCCGGTGGGTCCTTCATGACAAGATTTAAGGATATCTTGAGCTTCCTTACCAAACACGCACCTACGAATCACTTGATCCGTGCACATACGAAACAAATAGGGGTCGTCCCAAAAGTAATAGGATATATCATTGAAAAACTTTCATTTTTGTTGGGACGACATACCCTTGATCACAAATTTCCCCGCATGGTAATTTGCAATGTCCGCAAACCATGGGGTACTATCATCACCACGAAAAGCAATCATACCAAGCGTCTCGAGAGGAAATGTTTCATTGATTTCCTTTTTCTCTCGATCACTTTGGTGAGGATTCTCAAGTCGAGATAAATGATCGACCGCGAGATTCTCGGCTCCTTTTTTGTCTAGAGTTTTGAAATTAAATTCTTGAAGGAGGAGAATCCACCAGACCAACCTCGGCTTAGCATCTTGTTTACTAAAAAGATATTTGATAGCCGAGTGGTCCGTATACACTACGGTTTGAGACAAGACGAGATATGGTCTAAACTTTTCAAAAGCGTACACAACGACAAGTAACTCCTTTTCCGTTGTAGTGTACTTTGTTTGAGCATCTGTCATAGTCTTACTTGCGTAGTGTATTGGCAAGAAATGTTTTGACTTACGTTGCCCCAAAATTGCACCTACCGCATAATCACTAGCATCACACATAATTTCAAAAGGTAAGTTCCAATCCGGAGCAACTAAAATCGGTGATTCGGTTAATTTCTTTTTAAGCATCTCAAAGGCTTGAATACACTCATCCGAAAAGAGGAATGGAGTCTCTTTTTCCAAAAGATGGGTCATAGGCCGAGCTATCTTAGAGAAGTCTTGGATAAAACGTCTATAGAAGCCGGCATGGACGAGAAAACTCCTAACTCCCTTAACGATGGTGGGTGGAGGTAATTTGGCAATCACGTCGATTTTAGCCCTATCAACCTCAATACCGGCCTTAGAGATCTTATGTCCTAACACAATTCCTTCTTTGCACATGAAGTGACATTTTTTATAATTAAGCACAAGATTCGTTTCCTCACAACGTTGCAACATTCTTTCCAAGTTAGAGAGACATGAAGTGAAAGACTCTCCAAAAACCGAGAAATCATCCATGAAGACTTCCATGGTTTTTTCGATCATATCATGGAAAATGGCCATCATACACCTTTGGAACGTCCCCGGAGCATTGCATAATCCAAAAGGAATTCTACGATAAGCAAATGTTCCATAAGGACACGTGAATGTGGTATTTTCTTGATCACGAGGGTCAATGGGAATTTGGAAATAGCCGGAAAATCCATCCAAAAAGCAATAGAATTCATTTCCCGCTAGTCTCTCTAACATTTGATACATAAAAGGTAATGGAAAATGATCCTTCCTAGTGGCATCATTAAGCTTCCTATAGTCAATACAAACACGCCAACCGGTTACAAGTCTAGTAGGAATCAATTCATTATCCTCAATAGTAACAACCGTCATTCCTCCTTTCTTTGGAACACAATGCACGGGACTAACCCATGGGCTATCCGAGATAGGGTAGATCATTCCGGCGTCTAGAAGTTTAGTAAATTCCTTTTTTATCACCTCATGAATCTTTGTATTGACCCTTCTTTGATTTTGGATAGCGGGTTTATAATCTTCCTCCATTAGAATTTTATGAGTACAAAATTTTGGATCTATACCCTTAATGTCGGAGATTTTTCATGCAATGGCCCGTTTATGTTTCTTAAGCACTTTAATAAGTTCAAAAGAGAAGAAAGAGAATGATGAATTGAAGGGCCAAGATCAAAGATTCTGCTCAACAAACTCCACCAAGGGCCTTGGGGGATTGGCTATAAAAAACCCCAAAAAAGATGTAAAATCATCCCATTTTTTATTTTCAATGTTATTATGCTAGATTAGTTTTAGGTTAAATGTAATTTCTTTTCCAGTATTGTAATCACTCTTGGTATTTAATAAAATTTTATTTTCATTTAATTCAAATCGTGTTTTATTTTTCTGTTAAGAAATTTATATTTGCAATTTAATCTATTAACTGTTTGGTTATAATAATTATTAAATTTATTTAATCAAGTTAATTAATAGCTTGTTTTAAATAAAGAAAGTAAAAAGTGGATACAAACTTTCCCACTGGAAAGTTGATTAAAAAATATATGATGGTTCGTATGATGATGATGAATGGTGATATCAATTCGGTTATTTAGACGGCTCAACGCCGCTTCTACTTCTCAAATGTTTTCTACAAAAGGTGAGTTGTTCTTTTTATGTTAGTGTAATGAGTTTATTTAGTTTTGATAAATGAATGCTAAAAATGTTTATGAATCTGCTTAAATATGTTTGATACCTGAGTTTGTATAATTGGGAGTTGTGATGGTTTGATTTTATGTTATAGTTAATTGTTATTGTAATGATATGAATCTGTGATAATTAGTTGAGATTTCTAAAAAGAGTTAGAATGATAAAGATCCACGTCGGCTGACTGTTAATTTCTATTTGAAAGCTACTGATGTTATTAAGTTGAGTAGTTAATAATCTGTGTTGATGAATTCGTATTGTGCTTGAGTATTTGGAACTGCGCTTTTGATCTAACAGATTTATTGGTACGTTTATGAGTTTATAGGTTTTGTTCAGCTTTGCTAGTTTTATGATTTAACGGATATGTCTAATTTTTGAGTTTTCATTTGTTCCTTACCTTTCTATATTTTAAGTTAGATTTGCTGAGTTTATTTGGTTAGTTCTACTGATATTTGAGAGCATTTGTTCAATATGAGTTTGGGTTTGTTAATTCTTCTGAGTTAATGAGTTATTGTGAGTCTGGTGTTTAGACTGCTGATTTATTTGGTACTTAGTTTGCCTGCGATTTAGTATTGCTGCAATTGTTGTTCTGCTGAGGTTCGGATGCTAACAGACTCTATTGGTCTGTTAGTTTATTACTGATTTATCAGTTCCTTAAATAGAGTAACATAAAGTCACTCATGTGACTCTCGTTTTCATTTTAATTGTTCAAAAAAATAAATAATCAAAAAAATGTCCTCCATGGGACTCGAACTCGTGACATCCTGGTCACATACCCAACATGTTAACCACTTGATCTAGCAGTCTGTTTTGGTTTAATTTCAGTCGATCTATTTAATATAGCTTCTTATTAAATTGACTGTCAGCTTTAAATAAATTTTAGATACTAGTTTTCACTAATTAATTTTTAAATCGTTTATCTAAATATATTTTATAAAGTTTTAAAATTATAAATAAATACATAAAATAAAAAAATAAAATGTTTTATTAATTAGTTATAAAGATTCGTTTTTAAATAAATTAGATTTTAATTAAATTAGTATTTAATAAAATAGTTTTATATATAGATTTTCTTGATAAAACGTAAAAGTTACTTTTAAATAGATTTTATTAATTTGTAGATTTTAAATAATATTTAAATTTGTTTAAATAGTTTTTTTTAATAGTTTAAAATTAATCTTAGATAAATAGTTTAAATTTTAAAATTGATTTTTAATAGAATGTTGATAGGTGTGTAAACACCCATCTTTTCTACCACTTAATTACTATAATAACCGGACCAAAACGTGTATTTTATGTCTTTTATGTCGGAATTATGCGTGGTTTGTGTTTTTGTTGTAATTTAGGACGAAATTGTGTAAAGTGGAAAAAACACGAGAATTCACGGGCATTCACGGCTTTTATTGAAGAAAAAGATGAAAGACGAAGTCGAGAAATCAAGAGTGGAAAAAGAACGGAAGTCCAAGACCAATTCTGAAGATTTATCGAAGAAAAAGTCAAAAGACGGAAGTTTATCAAAAGCCGAGAAACTCAAGTCTATTTTATTGAAGAAATTAAAGACGAGTTCAAAAGATATCCCGAGCCACAAGTCCTTAAAGTCCAAACTTAAAAGAAAAATGAGAAGAAAAGGACTAATGACGCAATTAATGAAGATTAGATGAGAAGAAGGACTTAATCCCGCAATTAACAAGAAATGAAGGAGGGGAGGAAGCTTCCTAATCCTCCCCTATAAATAGATTAGATTAGTTATCATTTGTTTTTGTTGGCTAACTTGACAAAGTAGCTCTTCCATTTTTAATTACCTTGCACCTTTATTTACTTGTCAAATTTAATTACCTTGTCTTGCACTTAATTACCATTTAATTCAAGTAAGTTTTTCTTTTTAATTCTTGTCAAGTTTTATCTTTATCTTGTTAATCTCATTCTTCCTTTCTTAATCTTTGTGTTGATTTGTTCATGTTTATGTTCTTTATTTTTGTTGATTTATTTAAGTGGGTTTTGATTAATTTGATTAAGTTTTGTTAGTTTTATTGTTTTGGATTGATTGTTGATGCTTTATATTTGTTTATTTAGTTGTTTGGTTTAATCTTTTTGTTGATTTGGTTAAGTTCTTAATTAATTCGTGCCTTTTTAATCTTCCTTGTTCTTCGTTTTATACAGTAACTGTTCTTTCCCAGACCTGTGCCCAGATTATTCCGAATAGGTGTGGAATTTAGTGTTCTATTCGGAACATTTCATTTATTCCGAATAGGGATCTTGTGAGATTGCTTATTCGGAACATTTATTCCGCATAGAGGTTTTTTTTAAAATTGCTTATTCGGAACATTTTATTCCGCATAGGGGTTTTAAAGGATTGCTATTCGGAACTTTCTGGATATTCCGAATAGAGCGATTTTTCCAAATAGAGCTGATTTTTCCGAATAGGGTATTTATTCCGAATAGTGACAGTATTCCGAATAGGACCCATATTCCGAGTAGGCTATTTATTCCGAATAGTGACAGTATTCCGAATAGGACCCATATTCCGAGTAGGCTCTTTATTCCGAATAGAGCAAATATTCCGAATAGGGTTGGCTTTCCGAGTAGACAATTATTCCGAATAGAGCTGATTTTTCCGAATAGGTGACAGTTATTCCGAATAGCATTTATTCCGAATAGGAGTTTATTCCGGATAGGGAAGTCTTAGTTTTTAGTTTTCTGCCTTTTCATTTTAAGCTTCATTCGCCTTAGTTTAAGTCTTAGTTTTAGTTGCGTTCCAAGTTTGCCTTAGTTAGATTTAAGTTTGCGTTATTTACTTTTTTGCCCTTTAGTTTTAGTTGCACTTTTAGATACTTGCACTTTATTTTAATTAGACTTAGATTTATTTTAATTGCACTTTTACTTTAATTGTTTTGTACCTTTTATTTTCAAAACTACAACGACACATCTTTGTTCCACCAAAGTTCAACTGAGTCACACATTAAACATCAAGTTGTTCAATTCGATTAGATCGGAACACAACGAATATTTTTAACCTGAGTAAAAACGAAGTATCAAATGGCGCCGCTGCCGGCTCTTTTCGTAAAGATCAACAGTTTTTTGTGAGAGACACGTTGCTTTTTGGGATCCGTTCACTTGTGAGCGTTATTTTCTTGCACTAAAATTTCAAAAAATCCTAAAAATTATAAAATTCATAAAAACCATAAAAATTAAAAATATCAAAAATCCAAAAAGATTTTATCTTTATTGTGTATATATATTGTTTTTGTGTTTGGTTTTGTTTTCTTTTGCATTTTCAGGTGTATGCGTACTAGATCTTCTAATTATCAAGAGCCCGAGCCTCAAGAAGATTTAGATATGGCAGGTGTTAACAACAATAATCAACCACCGCACCTCAATAATAATAATAATAACAACAATGCTCCCCCACAGCCCGATCTTCGGACCATGGAGGAACTTTGTCAACCAACAATGTTTGGACGAGGAGGACCGATTGCGCCGATGCAAATCAACGCTCCTGAGTTTTCGTTGAAGCACCACATGATTCAGCAAGTGCAAACAAACCCATTTAGAGGATTGCCTGATGATGATGCCAACAAACACCTCGACAAGTTCATTACAATCACCCAGAGCATGAAGTTGGCTGGTGCCACTATGGATGAGCTTCGCCTACAACTCTTTCCACACACTCTATTACATCATGCCGAGAAATGGTTTGATCGTCTCCCGAAGAATTCTATTCGCACTTGGGATGACATGACTCAACGCTTTTTGTCGCGCTACTTTCCACCATCCATGGTCACAAGCCTTCGCAATCAGATCAGCGGTTTCATGCAAGATCCCGATGAATCTCTTTTTGATGCATGGGAGAGATATAATGTCTTGATCGATCGTTGTCCAAACCACAACATGCTTCCGGTTACCTTGATCGATACTTTCTACAACGGATTGACTTTTCGAGATCGTGATACGATCAATGCAGCCGCCGGTGGCACATTCATGAAAAGGAGACCCGAGGAGTGTAGAGAGTTAATTGAAAACATGACTACTCATCATAAGAACTGGGATTCCTCTGCTTCTTCTAGAAACAACACGAGAGTCAATGTTTCTTCTACCTCAGCAAACCCTGAGATGACCGAACTCACCCGCATGATGGCCGAAATGAGCAAAAGTATTATGCTTCTCGCTTCAACCCACCAACAACAACAAGTTAAAGCGGTTGCTAATCCTTGTGAAACATGTGGCGGTCCTCACTCATACACCGATTGTCCTTCAACACAAGGAAATCCGGAAAATGTGTATGCAGCTTATGGTAATTATTCACCGGAAAATTACCAAGCTAGACAACAAGGGGATAGAAATCTGCTGAGCTACCGTTCCAACAATTACCTTTCACCCGGTTTTTCTCCTCAAAACCAAAATTCCGCCAACAACTACAATAGAAGCAACCAAATCCCACCTCGTGCTTCTAATCCTTATCAACCACCCACCCAACAACTCCCACCCATTAATCCCGATGTTGACACAATCATGAGAACTCAAGGTGAGCAAATCAAGAATCTGCAGAGCCAAATAATTAATTTGAAAGGAGATATCTTGAAACAAGGTAATGACATCAGAACTGAGGTTCGTGATAATCTTCAATCCTCTTTCATCACTCAAACAACTGAATTGAAGAATCTGTTGGCTAGTTTCTTGCCTGACGCTCAACCTTCTTCTTCGGGTTCTCTACCTTCAAATACCGTCACCAATCCGCGAGCTAATGTGAGCGCTATAACTACGCGTAGTGGAACTACCATTGTCACTCCATCTA
Organism: Glebionis coronaria; assembly: GCA_025667525.1. NCBI lineage: Eukaryota > Viridiplantae > Streptophyta > Magnoliopsida > Asterales > Asteraceae > Glebionis > Glebionis coronaria. Next base: position 91,374,675 of record CM046879.1, on the reverse strand, counting down.
CCCCACCACCATCATCTACACCTCCTCCACCACCATGTAGCCCTACTCCTCCTACACCTAGTAATAGTGCACCATTACCGTCTCCGCCTCGTCATGACGATGTATCTCGGAAGGACCCTTCAACATCACAACCTTCACCAACTACACCTCCACCCAATCCTTATCAGCCCAGAATCCCATACCCTTCTCGCATAGGCAAGACCAACGAGCTAACCAAGAATGATTGTAATGTAATGAAATATGTGGATATGCTATCTAAAATGACCATCAACATTAGCCTTGTTGAAGCACTTTGCCACATGCCGAAATTCGTCAAAACATTCAAGGATTTGCTTAGCAAGAAGGAGAAGTTACTTGAACTTGCCAACACACGCTTAAATGAAAACTGCTCTGCAGTCCTTCTTAAAGAACTTCCGGAAAAACTTGGAGATCCCGGTCGTTTTGTGTTGTCTTGCTTATTCAACAAAACTGAAGAATTTACTGCCCTTGCTGATCTCGGGGCTAGTATTAATCTTATGCCACTCAGTGTTTGGAAAACACTATCATTGCCCGATCTCATTCCTACAAAGATGACTCTCGAACTTGCAAACCGCACTCTCGCTTACCCCGTTGGTATAGCCGAAGACGTGTTTATCAAAGTTGGCACATTTACCTTCCCGGTCGATTTTGTTGTAGTTGATTATGAAATGGACCCTCGTATTCCTCTAATACTTGGTCGGCCATTCTTGAGAACCGGACGTGCTTTAATAGATGTAGCCGAAGGTGAGTTAATCTTACGAGTCGGGGATGATTCTAAAATTTTTAAAATGGGGAAGCTTACAGGCAGATCTTTTGGAGGCCGAGAATCAGTGAATATGATCAATGTGCTCGATGACTTTACCGTCTATGACAATCCTCTATTCGAGTCTTCCACTGATAATCCACTCTTTGAAGATAATGTGGATGATTCTCTCCCTACTTTGGACGCTTCTCCCATTTTTGATTCTCCACCGGTCTTTGATGCTTATGAAGATGATAATTCTAGCTCAGATTCGGATGATTTTGATTGTACTTCTGAGTATCCCGAGCTGCCTACATATGATGATTTTGATGAGGCCGATACTCTCTCGAGCGATTCTTCACATGATGAAGATCCTCCGCCATCACTCGATCCTACTTTGGACGATTACTCATTCGAGGAAGATTTCTCTGAATTTCTTAACACATACTTCCCTCATGAGAGTGATGCACCTCCTTTGGACTTTGAAGATTATCGTCTTGATCCTACTTTGGATTTGAAGAGCATTTTGTCCAAGGAGAAGAAACCGGTTGACACCGAAATCCGTTGCACTTATGATTTGACACCTCTTTGTCCCACTTCTGAGGACGAGGTTGTGCTTCTTTGCGAATCTTCTTCACACTCGGCTGAGCCGGAGTGCTATTTTCCCCTGAAGGAAAAGGTGTTCGATCCCGGTATTGAAGTCTTTAAGCCATCTCAGTATCCACCTGATGCAATAAAAGGAAAAATCTTTGGAAATTTGGAAGACATGCTTGCACCGCTTCATACTTGCTTCTACTGTGCTCCATCTCTGCTTAAGGGAACCTTGCCGCTTCTCTTTTGGCTTGCCTTGTTCACCTTAAGCTCTTGCCTATTGATGGATGAAAACTATGTCTTTGATCCTGGTGGATTTGTTTCATGCTACTTCCGTTGATGATCAAGGTCGAGTCAGGCTCACGACTCGGTTAACAAAAAACCAAGCGCTTCTTGGGAGGCAACCCATGCATCTATCTTTTCGCTTTCTTTATCATAAGTGTAGGGGGGACCCCTTTGGATTGCCATTTCCTCTCCTCACTTCTTAATCAGGGATTCGAGCTTCAATGATCCACTCTTAATGATTCTTGACGACCCGTGATTCCGTGTTCTACTTCTTCCCGGTTCTATCCTAAACTCTTTTCGATTCACTATTTTTATATTTTCTCAATATTAAAATAGGAATCTCTTTAGTTGTCTTTTCCTTAGCGAGATTTAAACAACGTGCACAATGTCCTAAGTGTAGGGGAGTTTACTCCCACATACTTAAACATTGAGGACAATGTTTATCTTAAGTGTAGGGGGGACTTCTATCGAAGTTAAGTGGTCTTTTCCTTGTATTTGTCCTCATTTTAACCGGAAAATCAATTTTTCGACATTTTTCAAAATTTTTGATCTATTTTGGCCTATTAGTTTTTACCTTTGTATAGTTATTTTCTTTCTTTGCTAGAATAAATGTTTAATAAGTGGTTTTAATTTTCAAACGTTGTGAATCTTTTGACTCAATCCGAGTTTACTCTAGCTAGTATCCTTAACGTGTTTAAGTCAAGTTTTGCTAGGCTTTTATATAGGGAGCTATAAAACGCGAAAGTCTTAACTCTCACGGGTTAAGAACAAGAACTTTTCGCAAGTTCCTATAATTGATCCTAGAGAGTCGTTTATCAAGGGAACTTTAAGAAGCAATTTCTAAACTTGAAAAAGTCTAAGAATTTGCAAGATCCTATAGGCGACTCGAAAACCCAAAACTTTGATTTAATAGGCTAAGTATCCACGAGTCTCATTACTTGAGATTTTAAACTGTGGAGAACGAGAGATGATAGAGCCAATTATAAGTTCGGTATTCTTTCATGAATTTATGTGAGTTAATTATGAGCCTATTCTCCCATCGCTTGCTAATAATTTATTTGCTAATAAATAAGGTTGTACGATTTGAAAAGTTACTTAGCTTCTAGCCCCAGATCGTTTAAAAGTTGCTCGGTAATGACGAGAGTTCATAGCCAAGGCATAACTTATGAAGCGGGGCGCGAAGATTGGCGAGTCCGAAAAGGCCCTAACAAGGCATGAGGGCTATGTTTTGTTGCTAAAGATCCAAAGTGATGTGAAGAATCATTTATCGAAAATCAATATGAAGGATCGAGACACACGACGTAAAGCAAAACTCCCCAAAAGTCATGGAGAAGTGTATCCGAAAAGACCCTAACAAGGTATGAGGATAAATAGATCCAAGTCATAAAAGGAGGCGGATCGTTGTATATCAAAGTCCAAAATAAAGATTGGAGAAAAATGAAGAAGTCGTGGTCAATATATGAAGAATCTCTCAAAAATTCTAAGTGAAGAAATTCCAATTATGAAGAGAAGACCATTATTTCATGAACGTCTCTCAAGATTTGAAGTATGAAGTCGCTGCCAAATATCGGCCCGAGAAAGGTCTCAAATCGCGAACCAAGTTATGCCAAGATATGAACTTTCTGATATCCCGAGAAGCAGTTTTAAAAGATTTGGACCTTTAGCTAACTATTGATTAAATCGTGCACTTTATTTTCAGACTAAATAACTATCGAAATAAGTCAAACAAATGCATCTTCGTGATCATTCAAGACAAATAATAAAATATAAGAGATACACCTAGGAATAAGGGAGTCTAAGTGAGTAATTGGCCCACATGAGTTCGTGTTAGTTTACTAACTTATAATAACAATGACCTCGTTTTTAAGCTTGGTTTGGAGAAAGTGAAAAGTTGAGGATGATGATTATTCATGACATTTTCAAAACCCAAGGTATGCTTTTAATTTCTTTGCTTTGCATTTTTATAATTTTCTATCTCTTTAATAAAGGCCAATGTGGATTGATTATTATGAAAAGTGTAAACATGCTTTGTAACTAATGCATTGCATGAGGACATTGCAATGGTCAAGTGTAGGGGATTTGATAGGTGTGTAAACACCCATCTTTTCTACCACTTAATTACTATAATAACCGGACCAAAACGTGTATTTTATGTCTTTTATGTCGGAATTATGCGTGGTTTGTGTTTTTGTTGTAATTTAGGACGAAATTGTGTAAAGTGGAAAAAACACGAGAATTCACGGGCATTCACGGCTTTTATTGAAGAAAAAGATGAAAGACGAAGTCGAGAAATCAAGAGTGGAAAAAGAACGGAAGTCCAAGACCAATTCTGAAGATTTATCGAAGAAAAAGTCAAAAGACGGAAGTTTATCAAAAGCCGAGAAACTCAAGTCTATTTTATTGAAGAAATTAAAGACGAGTTCAAAAGATATCCCGAGCCACAAGTCCTTAAAGTCCAAACTTAAAAGAAAAATGAGAAGAAAAGGACTAATGACGCAATTAATGAAGATTAGATGAGAAGAAGGACTTAATCCCGCAATTAACAAGAAATGAAGGAGGGGAGGAAGCTTCCTAATCCTCCCCTATAAATAGATTAGATTAGTTATCATTTGTTTTTGTTGGCTAACTTGACAAAGTAGCTCTTCCATTTTTAATTACCTTGCACCTTTATTTACTTGTCAAATTTAATTACCTTGTCTTGCACTTAATTACCATTTAATTCAAGTAAGTTTTTCTTTTTAATTCTTGTCAAGTTTTATCTTTATCTTGTTAATCTCATTCTTCCTTTCTTAATCTTTGTGTTGATTTGTTCATGTTTATGTTCTTTATTTTTGTTGATTTATTTAAGTGGGTTTTGATTAATTTGATTAAGTTTTGTTAGTTTTATTGTTTTGGATTGATTGTTGATGCTTTATATTTGTTTATTTAGTTGTTTGGTTTAATCTTTTTGTTGATTTGGTTAAGTTCTTAATTAATTCGTGCCTTTTTAATCTTCCTTGTTCTTCGTTTTATACAGTAACTGTTCTTTCCCAGACCTGTGCCCAGATTATTCCGAATAGGTGTGGAATTTAGTGTTCTATTCGGAACATTTCATTTATTCCGAATAGGGATCTTGTGAGATTGCTTATTCGGAACATTTATTCCGCATAGAGGTTTTTTTAAAATTGCTTATTCGGAACATTTTATTCCGCATAGGGGTTTTAAAGGATTGCTATTCGGAACTTTCTGGATATTCCGAATAGAGCGATTTTTCCGAATAGAGCTGATTTTTCCGAATAGGGTATTTATTCCGAATAGTGACAGTATTCCGAATAGGACCCATATTCCGAGTAGGCTATTTATTCCGAATAGTGACAGTATTCCGAATAGGACCCATATTCCGAGTAGGCTCTTTATTCCAAATAGAGCAAATATTCCGAATAGGGTTGGCTTTCCGAGTAGACAATTATTCCGAATAGAGCTGATTTTTCCGAATAGGTGACAGTTATTCCGAATAGCATTTATTCCGAATAGGAGTTTATTCCGGATAGGGAAGTCTTAGTTTTTAGTTTTCTGCCTTTTCATTTTAAGCTTCATTCGCCTTAGTTTAAGTCTTAGTTTTAGTTGCGTTCCAAGTTTGCCTTAGTTAGATTTAAGTTTGCGTTATTTACTTTTTTGCCCTTTAGTTTTAGTTGCACTTTTAGATACTTGCACTTTATTTTAATTAGACTTAGATTTATTTTAATTGCACTTTTACTTTAATTGTTTTGTACCTTTTATTTTCAAAACTACAACGACACATCTTTGTTCCACCAAAGTTCAACTGAGTCACACATTAAACATCAAGTTGTTCAATTCGATTAGATCGGAACACAACGAATATTTTTAACCTGAGTAAAAACGAAGTATCAAATGTTTATTTTTAAATAGTTTAATTGTTTAAATTTTTAATAATCGTCTTTAGATAAAATAATGGAGAACGATTCATGCACTTAGGTTTCAAATTTGTATGATTAATATTAGATTAAAAACCGAAAACCCATTCAAATCAATTGTCCAAATCGAAACAAAACGTCTCAAATTCACTCGATCTTCGTGTACAACGAACTTGGTTCATCAACGTGTTTAATCATATCCGTCTTCGGCTTATTTATGGCTTATTACCTTTTCCTAAGGGTAATTGCTTAAATTTGTCATATACCCTATATCATTAAAATACATCGACGTTTCCTCATCACATCAAAAATTTTGGCGCCGCTGCCGGGGATCTTGTGTACGATTCATTTCGTTGATATTTGTTGATCATTGATTTAAAGACCCTTACCGTCCTCGAAAAGTTTTGTTATTTTTCTATTATTATAGTATGTATCGTTTTTCGTGTTTTTTGTGATTACTATATTGTATTCCGTAGAACAATAAAATTACCTACTTCCAAATAAGACCTTAGTTGGGATTTCATCACCTAGCTATTGTATTTGAATCCAAAACGAAAAAAAAGACAAAATAGATAAATACTAATAAAAAGTTTGAACTCGATTTATACAAACTATAAGGTGGGTATAAGGCGACGAGCTATAAAAGACCGTCTAAGGAAAAAGGTTTTTAAGTGCTTTGTGCCACCTCGTTTCCCTGCTTGCTTGTGCGTATATTGAGAGGGACGACCGATTATTGGTTTGCCAACTCAAGTAGTATTAAATCTTATTTTTGTAATTTACTTATTGAACCTCGAGACATTTAGGTTTTCACCTATCGTTTCAAAGTCGACCGAGGGTAGATTACTTCCATAGTAGTTATCCTTATTCCTTGTTTTTTTATCAATCTTTTTGATTGAGCAATACCAAATAAAAATACCAAAAATAATCTTCTTCTCGTCTAATTTCTTTTCTTCAACCCTCTAAAATTCTCGTTACTTTGGTTTATGCGATTACGATGTTCTCGACTTTCGATTGATTTAAATAGGCTTGAAAATATTCCTCGTAGAAATAGAAATCGTCAACAACGAATAGTGGAACCCGAGCTTCCACCTATTGTTGTAGAGATGGCCGATAACCGAACAATGGAGGAATTGCTCCGTGCACCCACCGAAGGGTATAGGTAAGCAATCGTTGTGCAGGCTATTTTGGCGGATCATTATGAGATTAAATCGGGTCTTTTATCACTCATTCGTGCCGATCAATTTCGTGGCAATGAGACCGATAGCCGCACTCTCACATTCGGAATTTTCATCGTATTACCTCGATTCTCAAGTTTAGAGATGTGCCGAATGACGAGATTAAGCTTATGCTTTTTTCTGTACTCGCTCGAGGGTAACGATAAGCTTTGGTATGAGAAAGAACCACCGGGTTCGATTTTGACATGGGATGATTTAGTGTCTAAGTTCATGAATTACTTCTTTACATCATCCAAAACAACACACTTTAAGAATGAGATCACTAGATTTGAACAAAAAGTGCATGAATCGTTTGGAGTTGCTTGGGAAAGGTTTAAAGATTTGTTAAGACAATGTCCACACCACGGTTTCTCGTAATTGCATCAAATCAATACTTTTTATAATGGACTTAATATGGTTGAACAAGATTCTTTAAACGCCGCCGCGGGTGGTAATCTTTTAAGAAAAACTCCGAGAGACGCGTGGGTATAATTGAGATTAAGTCTAGAGTGCAATATTCACGAAACACACCGGTTGTTTCCAATGTGAATTCATCTAATACCGAGATTGCTAGATTGGACTCTAAGATTGACACGATTTTGAATGAGATTAGGAAGAATCCTCATGGATCGATTAATAGGGTTGAGAATTTTTGTGTATCATGTGGTGGAGCACATCCTAATTATGCTTGTTCAACCACGGGGTTTGATCAAGCTAGTGTTTTTTCCGCGACGGGAACTTATGGCCCTAACGGTCAAGTTCCTCGTCAAAATCTTGTTGCTCCACCGGTTCAAAATAGGTACAACAATGGAAACAATGTGAATAATTTTAACCGTGGTAACCAAGGGATTTTCGATCAAAGAAATGGGTTTAATGCTAATCAAAACAATCAAGGTTTTCACAATAACCAAAATGATTTGTCAAGCTACACGAATGAGGCAAATTTGAAAGCTTTTCAAAACAATATTCAAGGACAAATGGCAACTTTGAAAAATGAGTTTCAAAATACAATCAAGGGGCAAAATAACAAGATTGAGCTTAATCAACAAAGACTAGAGCAAAACCAAAACCGTTTTGAGCAAAGATTAGAGCAAAGTCAAATTCGTATGCAACAAAGTTTAGAACAAGGTCAAAACAAATTGCTTTCGATGTTTGAGTCTTTTATGAGCAAACCCTCCACTTCTTCGGGTGGCTTACCTAGCAACACCATTCCAAACCCGAAGGGTGAGATGAAAGCTATAACCACACGTAGTGGGAAGGCTTTAGACGGACCTTTGCTTCCACATGTGAGTACCTCTCCGGTGAGGGAAGTGGAGCAAGAACCCGAGGTGGTTAAAGAAAAGGAAATTCCTATTCCACCAAAGGTAGACCAATTTCCTATTCCGAAACCCGAGCTTCTGAAGACTAAACTCACACACCCTACCCTTCGAGACTTAACAAAGAGAAGCTCCGCGAAAATACCAATGCTCAAATGTCTACGTTTCTTGAGGTGTTTAAGAAAATGTATATTAATCTTAGTTTCGTGGATGCATTGATTAACATGCCTAAGTTTGCTTCAACAATGAAAAGGATGATGAACGATAAAAAGAAATTGGTTGAAATGTCTACATCTTTAAATGAAAGTTGTTCCGCGGTACTCTCTAAAAAGTTTCTTAAAAAGCTTGGAGACCCCAGTCAAGTTTTGATACCATGTGATTTCCCTAATATGGAAGAATGCTTAGCATTAGCCGATCTTGGCGCTAGCATTAATTTGATGCCTCTTTCCATGTGGAAAATGTTATCACTTCCCGACCTTACACCTACTAAGATGACTATCGAGCTAGCGGATCGATCGACCACCTTTGCAAAAGGTATTTAAGCAGATTCATAAACATTTTTAGCATTCATTTATCAAAACTAAATAAACTCATTACACTAACATAAAAAGAACAACTCACCTTTTGTAGAAAACCTTTGAGAAGTAGAAGCAGCGCTGAGCCGTCTAAATAACCGAATCGATATCACCACTCATCATCATCATACGAACCATCATATATTTTTTAATCAACTTTCCAGTGGGAAAGTTTGTATCCACTTTTTACTTTCTTTATTTAAAACAAGCTATTAATTAACTTGATTAAATAAATTTAATAACTATTATAATCAAACAGTTAATAGATTAAATTGCAAATATAAATTTCTTAACAAAAAAATAAAACACGATTTGAATTAAATGAAAATAAACTTTTATTAAATACCAAGAGTGATTACAATACTAGAAAAGAAATTACATTTAACCTAAAACTAATCTAGCATAATAACATTGAAAATAAAAAATAGGATGATTTCACATCTTTTTTTTTGGGGGGGGGGGGGGGGGGGTTATAGCCAAACCCCCAAGGCCCTTGGTGGAGTTTGTTGAGCAGAATCTTTGATCTTGGCCCTTCAATTCATCATTCTCTTTCTTCTCTTTTAAACTACGGCTGATAAATGCACACTAGCACACGGATCGCCAACGTGGCAATCATGTGTGCTAGTTGTGCTTCTTTGAAGCTGACTTGGCCTATTTTGATTGGAGAGGTGGAGGTAGGTGATGTGTCTCACCCAATCAGAGGCAAGATATGAGCCACGTCACTGCTTTTTCCCCATCTTCTTTGATCCGATTTTCTTGGCATTTAATTTAAGAGCGTGTAAGCTCACACGCTTTTAATCATGAAAAGACCCAAAATGAGTTTGTGGATTAGGGTTAAGTGAATATTTGTTTTTACAGGTTGGGTTATTTTGTTTTGGGAGAGATAAGGGATGAAGGTAAAACTTTGTTTGTATCGAAGGTTGTTTTGTGTGTGTGGTGGAAAGATACGGTTTGACCAAATGCAATATAAACTTGTATTTAACCGTTCAAAAGTAAATACCCTAATGGGTTGTCAAGGCCCAAAATGTACTCCATTCGTTTCTTTATTTTCTTTGGTTAATCACTTGGGCTTGGGCCCATCAATCACTCAATCCGTCCCACAAATCATAACTTTTAGGCCATAATGGGCTTGTTTTTCAAAAGTAAATAACCATTGCTCCTTAAATGGGCTTTTGGGCCCATTACCCAAAAGTGGGACCCACAAAGCCCAAATAACTTCATTTTGATTAAATCCATTAAAACGAACTCGATTTTTGGCTTTGTTGATCTTTTCTTCAAACTCGTGTCGTTTTTGCCGGTTTTCGCGAACTTCGATACCTACACACATTAAACAACAAAACAAGCATATACATGGTCATTTTATACATTTAATGCACTTATTCATTGTTTATAGATATAAATGATATGGGTAGTTTAGCTCATATCAAGTACCTTGAAGCATCATCAATAAATGTTACCAAGTATTTCTTATTTTCTAATGAGAGAGAATAATGCAAGTCACATAGATCACGATGGATTAGCTCCAAGACTTTAGTTTCATGTTTTACATCTTGAAATGGTTTCTTAGTTATTTTGTTCAGCATGCAAGTCTGACATTTTTTAGCATGTCAAATCTTGGGATTAACCCATCCTTAGACATATCTTGCATTCTCTTAAAGTGGACATGGCCCAACCTAGCATGCCATAGTGAAGAATCCTTCAGTTTACTGGTGGACACAAAAGTTGAACAAATATTTGCACAACCACCACTAACTGAGTTATTACTGGTGGTTGTTTCAATATTAAGCATGAACATTTGATTGCTCAAATAACCAAAACCAATAAACACACCATGTTTAGAAAAAACAAATTCATTAGATTCAATCACTTGTTTATAACCACAATTATTCAAAACACTACTAGAAACCGAATTCTTTCTAATATTAGGAACATGCAAAACATTAAACAAGGAAACAATCTTTCTAGAACTAAACTTAAGATCTACACAACCACGTCCATGCACTAGGGCTGTTGACTCATTTCCCATGTGAAGAATAGATCCATCATTCAGTGACTCATAAGTCTTGAACCATCATCTATCTTCACACACATGAACAGTTGCTCTAGAATCAACCCACCACGCAACATCATCATCCTGCACAAAATAAGCTTTAGATACATATGTAACATAATAAATCTGGTGAGATTCATTAAACATATTATAACCTTTCAGTGTTGTGTTGTTAGAACCAATCACTAAACCATTTGTGTCTGATCAACTAGCCTTGCTGCTAGTACCAACACCTTTGCAATCCCTTTTAAAGTGTCTAGGTTTCCCACACTTCCAACAAGCCACTGATGACTTCTTGTTAGGATTAGCTTTAGTGTTATCTTGATGCTTACGTTTGCCCTTGTTGTCATTGTACCTGGAGGAGTTGTTATGCTCCACCATATTGACAACTGATGAACCAACAACATTGTTTCTCTTTGGCTTGTCATTGTCCAACACCCTGAGGGATTCCTCAATGCGCAAATGACTGGCCAACTCAACAAGAGTTAACTCCTCCTTCTTATGTTTCAAGGTGTGCTTGAAATCTTTCCAATAAGGAGGGAGTTTATCTATGACACAAGAGACCTGAATGGTCTCATCCATGTGCATATGATGTTGTGTAAATCAACCAAGTATACTAAGATGTTCATTGTATTGTTACATGACTGGTCTTGAATCAATCATTTTGTAATTTGTGAAATCACTCACAAGGAACTTTTTACTTGATGAATATATATTTAGCTTCCAAGGAATCCCATAGTTCTTTACCAGATTCATAATTTTGGTAAATATCAAATAAGGAATCAGACATACCATTGAGAATAATGCCACGACACACATAGTCATCATTCTCCCATTTGCTCTTTTTCCTCAGGTCCTCCAAGGTAGCATCATCACCACCATCAGGAATAGGAGTAGTCAGCACATACACCACACTCATGGTAGAAAGAAGAAAGTGCATCTTCTTTTGCCATCTCCTGAAATCCACCCTTCAAACTTATCCAGCTTGGAAAAGTTAGTCACCATATGCTTCATTGTAGCCGCCATTGATTATCACAAAATAATTTACTTTGATCGTTGGAATTTATTTGCCCCAACCAGGGTAAGATAATCAAACCTAGCTACGTACCAAAACAATGGTTACCGGATATCACTTGGAATCGTGTAAGCACTTTCCAAAGTAAATTATTCGACACTAATGCCTGGGTATCACGAAAAACTACTTGGGATAAGACCAATGCAGTTAGTGATTTAGGCACAAATCTATAACCCTTTCGCTGTTATGTATTTTTGGTTTTTTTGTCTTCATGCAAGTTATGATCACCTTTTTATATGTGGAGTACTCAACCCTATTCAATGGCATTAAGAAGAATTAATGGCCAATTAATCTCCTCTTAATAAGCTCCATAATACCAGGACCTAGTGGTTACAAGACCAATTAAACGTGGTTTTTAATGCACTTGAATTGATCAAAGACCGTTACAAGCATACTTGTTCAGCTCCAGCATTAGTCCATCCTTCGGTCCCACTGAAGCATCAGCAAACCCTGGAGGGTGTTCCTGCTGAAGCCTTCAATACTGAAGAAGACTTGCTGATGAGTAAACATTGAAGACAAGACTTCAGTGGAGTTACCCACTGATGAATATCTTCAGTCTAGAGTTCAACTCCCTGGAAGTTAACTCACTGAATATCAACAACAATGTTGAACAACATGTTACCCACTATAAGAGTCTGGGTGTTCAGGGACTTATGAATGTACATTCCTTACCTCCTTACCCATTCACTAGTATGAACTGAACCCACAATTAAACTATATTTCGAACAAAAAATTTTATGTTTACCGGCTTTTTTTTATCAAAATAATTAATAAGGTCAATTAGTAAAAATTAAAACGGTTAATGAGCGTCTAAGTGTTTAAGCCGAGATTAATCAAACGGCTAAAATGATTTTTGCATCCCTGATGTAAACAATGGAGAAAGAAGAGCACATGGTTGGCGAAAACTATTACGAGTACTATAGAGTAAACATTTCATTTTTCAAAAGGGAATAGACCCAAACTTTTTAACTAGTCACACTCTAGTACAGTTATCTTGAAACACAGGTCAAAATCGGATATAATGTGTCATAAATTGTCTTTTAAACCAGTCTATATCAAAACCGACTAGACCTTTTATTTACCGAATTTCTGTTGAGCCTTTATAGTTCAAAAGCCACTACAAGTAAATATTTATGAAGTCGTTAAGTGATACTACTCCACAAATTTTCTCTAGAACTTCGAAAAAGAAAATAGCAAACATGAAAAGTATAACATGATTGAGAGATGTGCATTAGAAATGAAAGGATGCATGTGCATTGTACCGATTGATATTGACTTAAAATGAGCAACTAAAGAAACATATATGGCCATCTATTTCCATTCCACTTACATGTAGCTTCCACTCACTTCCCTTTACTTGTGCTACTTGTATTTACACTATTATTATAAAAATTATTAACAAAGTTATTGCCAAAGTTTTCTTCATTATAGATTAGACCTCAATATATTGCCAAAGTTTTTTTAGTATACTTTTTCGAATTACTATCAGTATAACAATGACAATAGGGTGAATAAAAGTGATAGTATTATATTTAATATTGTTGTTTGGTTTGCTATATATGTTTTGATATCAAAAATTTAAAAATATGCTAGTATCATAGTAAAATATAATAAATATATTAAAAGTATAAAATATAATAAATTTTGACATATAAAGACAAAAGACAAAAACAAAAAAGAAGTAATGAGTTCATAGACATCTTCCTTAACTCCTATGAGAAAGTTTAAAATTTTGGATTTCATTCCGATATTTGATTCCAATATTAACGTACCAAATGAAAGCAATTATTCCAATAGTCATTCTCTCATTCCCATTAACGGATACCAAACACACCCTTAGAAGTTGCGCCCTTTAGTTTGATGTAGGCTTTGCGATTTTGTAAATAAAAGTTTTTGGAATGTTTTTTTTTCATGAGGATGCCATTTTACCAACATCAGACCATAAGGGATACATGACTTGCCTAATTATATTCTCGTTACATATAATGAGAAAATGCTAACAACAACTTTTAGAGTTGTCGACGACAAACTTTTTGTAAATATCTATTATTTGAAAGTTTATGAACTTAAAATTAATAGTCGTGAGATAGGATCGAACTCGGGATCACGGGATTGCACACATAACGTAAAGGGTTAATTTATTTATTAAATATATTATATATATATTTATTAAATCAAACCAAAGATTAACTAACGATCGTTGATAAATAAAAGTTAAGTTATAACGACCGTTATGGAATTAAATAGAAGCTAAAAGAAGAAGGAAAAATTACACAAACACCCCTTATGGATGGTGTTAACCGCCGGCTTGTAGAGGGGGCAAAGGGGAACTTCGGTTTCCTTATTTGTTTATGACTTGGAGCCCAAGGATTGTCAAGGTTATATAAACAAACCCCAAGCCTCATAATTTTTCAATCCTTCTTTCTTTTGTCTCTCTTAATGGTCGGCCAAACACCCCTACACTTAGGGTTTTGGTTTTCGACTTTTCTATTTGAATTATATCTAGTCCTAGTCCCTCTCTAGGGTTATTGGGTAGATATTCCATAAGTGTTGAAGCTCGGTTTGTTCGTGCTAGACTCACGGTTAACTCGTTGTATTATGTGTGTACAAGAGCGTGACATAATCTTCCTTTAGATTATATTCTTGGTGGTGTTCGTGATAAACCCTAGTTGCCGTTCGTTCCGTCGTCTTGTGGATCTTGCTAGGATAAAGGTATGTAACCCTAATCTTGATTAATATAATTGTGTTAAATTGATGATCTTGTTAATCGCTTCCGCTATGCGCTCTTTGATCCATATTAGAGTTTTAAATAATTGTTATGAACTCTATAAACTATCAGTGGCATCGAGAGCCGTTTTAACATGATTATAATTATCAAGATCTAAAGTTTTTTAACTAATATTGATTTGTGTTAAAAAATTACATGTTGTTTTTTAGGTTTTATAAAAATTAGGGTTTTGTTTTTTATTATTTTTAAAATCGGCTATGCCGGGTTTTTTTTTAATTAAAAAAAAAATTTGTAAACCCTAAAATTACATGGTAATTAACTTTAGATGTATGCATGAATTAATTGTTATGTCATGCGTGGTTACGATCCGTAGTGATTTCATTAATTGTTAAGTGATTTGGGTGGAATTTTGATGAATTGCATGATTAATTGTTATGTTATGTAAATTCATGTTTCGATCCATAGAGATTTAATTGTTAAGATATGTGGGAGATCCGTGATGAACATGCATGTTTTTCATGGATCATATGATTTTATGTGGTAATTGTTACGTGTTTTGCTACATGCTTTATTTGATTCAATAAATCTAAAATTAGGGAAGACTTTTATATGAATATAAAAACCTAGATTTGATATTATTTATTGAATAAATCGTATGCATGTGGCTATTTGATTTATTTATTGCACATATAAATTGTTATTATGTGTTTATAATTTAGTTTTTTTTGTACCTACTTGTTTTCATACGTTTTGTTTTGATTATATGTTGTAAACAAGGGTAATTTTTTACAAGAAAAATTAATGTGGACTAAATCATATTAAATAAATGAATTGTTTTGAGATCTAAATTACATATGATTTGCGTTGATTAGAATTGCAATAGCAACTTAACGGCCTACTCAATTTTGACAAACTATAAAGTGGGTATAACGCACCGCTGGTCATGTACCCGGTTAAGGAAGGAGGTGTTATGCTTCAGCGCTGACCAAATTCCCGGCTCGCCTGTGCGTCAAATTGGTATTACCTACGGTTGTTATTGGTACAATTCTTTAAGGTTGATTTAACTACATTAATTCACATCCGAAACACAATGAATAAGGTTATTGCTTTGTGCTATAACTAAGTTCTAGAAAAATTACGGTGTGAATTTAGTTGTGTGTAAAATCTTTAATTGGTTTAACCAATACCTCAACTTGCAAGTATATGATGAACTTTTATTCTCAACAAAAAGTTTACTAAACGTTTTATTAAAATTATGTTATGGAGATGTATGCATGATTCTCCATACATGATTTTGACACCAAAATCTATACCCTAAAATTTAAGTCATATGCCCTCTAATTGACGAACACTTGAAGTTACAATTGTCGTCATATAAGATATCAGACGATGTTGTAATGGAGAGAAAACTTCATGACTGAATAAGATTGCACATGAAGGTTTTACGTTCTTTAGATTAGTCGACTTAATTGAGTTACTCAGTGAGATCTGGAAACTTAAGGCATAAAGAAGGGATGAAACATGTTTACAATGCAAAATGACTTTTGGCAATGTAAATCCCTTAAATATCTAGAAATTGCAAATTTGTTTGTCAATCATTGTTCGACAAGTTACCATCTTGAATACTTTCATTGCTAGCAGATCAACTGATGTGATGAAATTATGTCAATTTGGATTCTAGTTTTCAAGGAAAATACTATGGTTATTATTACTGGGGTTAATTTTATTTTCTTGAATGGTATTATCAAAAATACTAAAATTGAATTTTGTAAATTCTTTTGCAAATGTATTGATGCAACGTTACACCGTAAACGTGGTTTATTCATTTATTGATCTACAAACCGTATGGTTGAGGATAGAGTCCATTTATAAATGAAAGATAAACCTAAAACTCTTTTTCATGAGTAAAGAAGGAGTAATAAGGATTTTTGAAATGTCAAATTCAAATCCATAACTCATAGCAAATTTTAATAGTTAAGAAAGTGCATATTTTGAGTTATTAAAAGTTACCGCAAATTGGTTATAAGGCAAACTAGCATATTTGTCTAGTAGTTGTGCTTTAACCATTTATAGGCACTACATACCATTGTGGAGTTGGTAGACCTATTAAGGAAGAAATTGCATGTCAAGTCTTTCAAGTTAAAAAGCATTTGATGGGTAAGTCATTATTTACGAAGTAGAATACACTCTTAAACACTATAAGTAATTGTTACGAATGTGTTTTTCTAAAGTGTAAGAAAGTAAACACAACACTAATTATTTTCACCGATTATGAAACATTTTCAATGTTGTCAAGTTCAGTGGGAGAATTGTGTTGTATTACTGATTTTGAGTCTATTAAAACATTCTCTAAGTCAGTGGAAGTTACAAGCTTTGTTGTCTTGGTAATAACCCATGTTATCTTTAGTATGTCCTAAGATAATTACTTTCGAATTGTTGACACTAATATCTTCAAAGATAGTTATGTACTGATTCTTGTTGATTAAGTGGTTCTACATCTACTTGTAAAAGCTAATATATGTGGCACAATCATATTTTGTATAGACGAACGTTAGACGTGATGTTTATCTTATATATAAGGTTGTTTCATGCACAAGTGGGAGAAATGAACATTGTGTGCAAGAAACAACTCATAAAGATATGATTCTCTTGTCTTTAAGATAAGAGATTAACAATCTAATTAATATTTAGATCATGTGTCAATATGATTAAAAGACTACTTAAAAGTATATATATCATTCACTTTAAGAAACACTTGTTGTTTTGATTTAGTCATGTAAGAGCTTGGACTAAATTGTAAACTAAAGGGTAAAATATCCACATGTCGTAAGATCGGGCGTGGAATGTTTTGAAGTTTCTTAAAATGGACTAATTCCTGGAATGACATAAGATACATAGAGTAATCTTATACTGCTAATGAAACCTAGTGGTGTTCATATAATAGTATATGATTGAATTAACTTGAAAAGATGAATGAAACCTAGTGGTGTTCATGATTTACTTTAGTTATACATGTTTATGATTTATTGTATAAAGTCACAAACATAAATCTTGGAAGATGTATAATATAAAGTAAGATGTTAATGTATTGTCTCTATTTCACTAAAGACATATACATGTAACGTGTAATGGACTTATAACTTTTATGAAGTGACTTTGTATTAAAA
This sequence comes from Glebionis coronaria, assembly GCA_025667525.1. Lineage (NCBI taxonomy): Eukaryota > Viridiplantae > Streptophyta > Magnoliopsida > Asterales > Asteraceae > Glebionis > Glebionis coronaria. The sequence goes on along the minus strand of CM046879.1, from coordinate 91,357,000 downwards.
GCACTTGAGTTATAAAGCATGCAAAATGGTTAGGAAATCTATTATACCATTAAGATGATTTAGTTGGTATATAAGTTAGCCTAAAGATATATATTTATCTTAAATATTGTTAAGATTGACTTACAATATTTCCCTAAATGAAATACATCATTGTTATGGTATGTTCATTAGGAGAATCAAAATTCTCAATATGATGGTGATGTTTGATTCAAGATAACTATATCTTCCTTTAATCCAAAAGAAATCAAGGTTAGAAAGTTTAGTATGACTTGATCTAAGAAGATTAATAAGATACCATTATATATGGAATGTGATGAATCACATTATATCTTAAATGAAGTTCGGATCTTGCTAAACTACTTATGAATTGGATTGTTTAGAAAATAAAGAGTATGGAACTGTCATTGTGTTTTGTAATGTCCCATATAGATAACGTTGGAGTGTTGATCTATTTGCTATGTATTTAAAGAGTAATTTTAAGTTACTAAAAGCAAGTGGGAGTTTTGATCTTGAAAGATAAAATTACAAGATACATAATCTTCTAAAATATACTAGTAATTATCATGAGGAAGGTTTGTAAAAGCTAACTCTCGAGATAAAGGAATTTATGTCATAGGTCCACAAGGATATCTCGGATATTTGATTTGTATGCTGAGAATTATGAGTTACAAATAATTGTTATGATTTATTACCAAATATTGTTTTGGGTATACTACTCATAATATGATTGTTATAGATGTTGTCCAACAAGATAATCAAATTTCGGTTTTGGTTTATCTTAAATAGTTTGACTAGAAATTGGAGATGAGTTTCGTCAAAGGAAGAAAAACGCCAATTGTGGTGGTTTAATCTTTGTGTCGAAATTATATGGACAAAATTGTACGCATATTTAATGTATGTATTATGAATAGATTATTAGTCACACTTAAGTAATTAATTGTGATTGAGTATTCTTTCCTAAACACATTAAATATATAAAGATTTTGATGGTCATATTTTAATTGACAAATTTGGATATGTATGAACTATTTCATGAATGACTATTTGAGAAAGGACTTAAGTAATCGAAATGAGTTTATTACTTCAAAATATAAATCTTTGGAAAAGTACAAAATGCAATTATCCATGAATGGATAAAAGCATGCATCTAAGAAATTATCCTTATGTTTAATTTGAAGTCCAAGATTGGATTTAAATTTGAATAAGATGGTTTCTGAGTATTTCTAAAAGCTAGTGGGAGTATTATGGTTATTTTCTTAAATTATATGTGTCAAATAGACATGTAAGAAAGTAAGTCTTCATTCAAATTAAATGTTGATTTGGTTTAGATTTGAGATGAAACTTTACTTTGGAGATTTAGAAAATAAGATTTACATATCCTTGGAACAAATAAATTTATTTATTTATGCGGTGGAAATACAACATAATATGTCATGTAGTAAGTTTACATGGATATTTAGGACATGAAGAAATCTAAATCTGGTTTGAGAAATTTTCATGTGTGTCGTGTTTATATCTCGCTTAAAATACATGATGATTTGAATATATTAATCTATTTAAAAAGTTATTAAATAACTTGTGTAATGAATATTCTGAAGGAATATGTTTGGAAATAGAATAACATCCTAAATCTTGGATCGGCTTCCATATTCTATAGATGAATAATTTGTCAATCGTTGTGCAAATTATCATAGCCAACAAACTTGAAGGTTTTGGTTGGAATCAAACATCACATAATAGATATTAAAGGTAACGTATTTATATCTTTTATGAAAAGTTGTAAAACTTGAAAAGATATAATTGAGGTAACACTCAATATTAGTCATGGGATCTTTGGAGATGACATGTTGATTAAAGTTGCATTATACATTAAAGAATTAGAATACTTTGAACTTCAAATGTGTTTTGGAAGTTTAGGAAATTGGTGATCAAGGATGTTTCACAATTTTGATACTATGTGGCAATATCAAATTATTTGAATGCACATGTACAAGAGTTTCAATGAATTGAATTTTTGAAGAAAGTATTCTCAAATTTCAATAGGTCAAGACTGGTTATTTTATGCTTTGCCAAACAAGTATGAATGTCATTACTAGAGGCATGATGCATGTACCAGTTTTATGCATTGATCTATTTTTAGTATTTGGATAAAGGATGTAAGACATTATTGAATTGATGAAATAAAGATTGGATTTCGTTTATTTTTCTGTTATTTGATTTTGTATCCTATTTTACATGTTTTAAATCCATGAGCATTATGATGTTTCTAAATGTCCGTTGTCGATTAATAATATGGGAGTATTATTAAACTAAGACAATTCAAAATAGTGACAGAGTATACTTGAAAGTATATTGGTCAATTTTGGATGATATTTGATGGATCAAATATTGGACTTATCCCAACTATATGATTTTACTTTATGGATCTTTGTCATCAAGTAAATCATAAATAGTTATCCTTAGACCTGAGATACCAGGAAACTGTCGTGGATCTAGTGCATTTCTGTGGAATAATCTAACGCTAAACGTAACTGGTAGCTATAAGGATTATTTCCGGAAGTGTTGCAAAGTTCATAAGTTTTGCTTGTAGTCAAAATGGGATTCGTTTCCTTCAAAATTTATTTTGAAGTATAATACAGCTGGGCCCCTCGGGGGAGTAGTAAGATATTTGTGCGGCCGCACCCAAATTTGTTTTGGTGATCTTGCTATATCCGTAAACGAGAAACATAATGGTTAAGGAAAGGAATGACTAGGATCCATATCCTTATTAACGTTGTATTTGAAATGAAAGGATAATAATAATAATGATTTAATCATTAAAAGGTTTTGTCCAAGAAACCTTACTCGAGTTATACTAGTGACATTGCTAGTGTAACTAGACGCTAGTCAATGTGATCACGATATTAGAATTTTGTCCAAGTGGGAGCTTAAAGTTTATGGACTTAAAATTAATAGTCGTGAGATAGGATCGAACTCGGGATCACGGGATTGCACACATAACGTAAAGGGTTAATTTATTTATTAAATATATTATATATATATTTATTAAATCAAACCAAAGCTTAACTAACGATCGTTGATAAATAAAAGTTAAGTTATAACGACCGTTATGGAATTAAATAGAAGCTAAAAGAAGAAGGAAAAATTACACTAACACCCCTTATGGAGGGTGTTAACCGCCGGCTTGTAGAGGGGGCAAAAGGGAACTTCGGTTTCCTTATTTGTTTATGATTTGGAGCCCAAGGATTGTCAAGGCTATATAAACAAACCCCAAGCCTCATAATTTTTCAATCCTTCTTTCTTTTGTCTCTCTTAATCGCCGACCAAACACCCCTACACTTAGGGTTTTGGTTTTCGACTTTTCTATTTAAATTATATCTAGTCCTAGTCCCTCTCTAGGGTTAATGGGTAGATATTCCATAAGCGTTGAAGCTCGGTTTGTTCGTGCTAGACTCACGGTTAACTCGTTGTATTACGTGTGTACAAGAGCATGACATAATCTTCCTTTAGATTATATTCTTGGTGGTGTTCGTGATAAACCCTAGTTGTCGTTCGTTCCGTCGTCTTGTGGATCTTGCTAGGATAAAGGTATGTAACCCTAATCTTGATTAATATAATTGTGTTAAATTGATGATCTTGTTAATCGCTTCCGCTATGCGCTCTTTGATCCATATTAGGGTTTTAAATAATTGTTATGAACTCTATAAACTATCATTATTAAGATATGTTTTAGAATATGTTTCATATTTTTCGCAAATATGCTATTATTAAGATATGTTTCAAAATATGTTTTATATTTTTCGCTAATATAACCAATGAGAAGTCTGAATTGAATTTGTGTATGCGAAATTATAAGAAATTTTTAATGAATTTGAATGAATTTTAATAATATTATTTAAACATTATACATTGTCTTAACGTAAAGTTTGAAAATTACTTGTTAACGACAACCGTAAGGGCCGATGTTAGCATTAGTGCAAAACCCCCATATAATGATAACAACTACATGAAGCGATTACGTAGGAGACTGCCAAATTATATTTACTGATCAATAGGTATACATTATGTAAATTACGACGATTTGATTGCATGTGTAGTGATTGATATGACTAGTTTTAATATTTGTCCATAGAGTTCATCAAAATAGTCGTGAGGTCGGAAGTTAATGCAATTCACAAGACCACAATAAATTAGCAAACATGAGATTATTGCATAATAAACGGAGTTAATGTTCTTTTCTTTCATTTCAATATGTGTATGATGCAATAATTCCACTGTCTAATGATTATTACCAACCGTTAATTTGAAGCTTTACAACCCACTCCGAATGTGTATGCCTTGTTCCACAACTATTAACACTCAACTATAAATACTATTAGTACACATTTGAGATCCGGAATGCTTCTCTTCTTTTCTTAGCACTAAGATTTGTACCCGTATTTCACCGTGGTGTAATATGTACGCTTTTGATGACGTATCTTTGTTATAGACGTTAGCCGACAAGGAATAGTAGTGAAGCAAAAGTGAGTACACATAATATGGGTCGTAAGCAATTTGTTACAAAGGATGTGTTCCGATTGTTAGACGACACAGTGGGTTGGATTAATATATAAAAGTAGCGTCCTACTATTGTTATTACATATTAGGTAGGATTAATATGTGTATAATGGTGTGTGATCACATACGGTATAAGATCACGTGCACTACAAATGTTTAACAAAAAAAAATTGCTGGTATGTCGGTTTAGTCGACTATGCCTTCTTTGTTTTTCTTTGCAGGTGGTTGCAGGTCTGGCAGGAGCTAACGTTTGGAGTTGGTTGTTTTTCTTTATGGGTCTTTCCCCTTGAATCTGTTAGTGAAATATGGGTGAACATTAGTAACTCGGTGGCATCACGTCCAAGTGCTAGCATACTAACTTCTACACAAACAGTTTTTATCCGTGGTCTATTGAAATCATCTATAGACCAAGTCACCTCTTAAAAGTAGACGGGTAAAAATGAATACATGTTACCTGTTATAATAGCGGCTCTCAAGATTGAAGGTGGTTGAAGAGGTTGCGGAGAAGAAGTATTGTTCTCATTGTTACCCATGATTACCGGCACCACTGCCATAATTAGCGATGACACCCGTAGGTAATGGGTACGGGTATCTCAAACTCGTCACCCACCTACGTATATACTTTTACACTCACCACCCATCCGTCACCCACTAGTGGGTATAATTTTGTACCCATACCCATTTCCATGGGTATTGTTAATGCAATGTAACAAAATAAAAAAAAAACCTTATACGAAAAGTAACTATAAAAGTACGTTTCAAGAAACCCAATCAAACATAGTATTTATAGAACTATGAAACTAGAATAAGTGAATAACTATTTAGATATATTAGATGACTAGATGTGTCTCGTGTACCTGATAAGGTGAGTAAGATGTGTTAGGAGTGTAAAATAGTATTAGCATATATGTATTAGTATGAACGAATTGACGTTTTTATATAACAAGATGAACTAGATTATCCATGTAAACATATTTGAGGGATTTGATATTTCCTCTTCATTTGTTAGTTTTGAAAATCGAACAATGTGTTTTAGCTTAATGTGTTTTCGTGATAGTGGTAGTTATTAAAATTTGTGACAACCTTACAAGTCGCAACTATTTAAGTACAACTATATGAAAGGTATTTAATTTTAATATATTTTAAATGAGTTTATGAGTACACCTATAAGTATATTGATGGGTATACACGTGAGTATATTAAATGGGTGTTATGGTTTACCCGTGACGAGTATCATGGGTTTACTCGTGACAGGTATACCATACCCGTCACCCACCCGCCATCCATCGATGGGTTTAAATTTTTAACCACAACCCACCCGTGGGAAAAAATTACAGAATTACCCACCCATTTACGTGTGGGTACTCGTGGGTTATGCGTTTCTCTCACCCATTGCCATCCCTATAGAACTTGACAAATGAAAGTATCATATGACACGTTAGTTACCTTTTTGACCGGACCTGAGAAATGAAAATATACACTTTAGGTAAACGTAAGAAAGATAGTTTGAAGTTTCAAAAAGGAAAAATTGTCTTAATTGAAACATGGTATGTGTTACGAATTAGTGAATGTACTATCTCGAGGGTATGTGATGTAATTGAACAATAAGCATGTTATTTGGTAGTTTTAGAACGACGAAACATACAGAATAAATGCAGATTAGACAGAGAATTGGCATCTTGTTTACCTCCGTCAAATTTTGCCTAGATATCCTCCCACTTGATGCACAGTTTGTCTAAGTGCTATGTTCAGCACTCGAAATGCCTGATTTCTCAAACTTCTTCAGAATTATATCACTATCATCCTGCTTATTATATATAGTATAAAAACATAATCTGAACGAACAAATAAACTCTAAAGAGCATATTTATTTTATCTATCTGATGCAAAAACCAAACTATAACTGTATTCAAATTGTGGTGCGTGTATACGTCAACACTTTAACCCACTTTCGAAAAGTTGAATCTCCCCTAACAGTGGCTTAACATTTAAGCTAAGACGGCGTGCTTGTGTCACAAGTATTAGCTTTTCAAACCTTACCCTATCCATTTGGAGCATGTTGGACAATTTAAACACATTTTCTAACTCCCTGTGAATAATAAATAAATTGAAAAGATACACTTCCAAATAACTTGCAAGTTTTAAAAACTTAAAAGTGGGTTGCTTACATGTTACTTCAGTTTTCAAAATAAAGAGTAGTTAGGCAGGTCATTTGATGAAATAATGTTGTTGCGTATCCTCTTTAATTCATATGAGTATTTCAAAGAATTATTAGAAGAAAACAAAGGTCACCTGCCATAAACCCCGACAACGAAAAAGTTGTGAGAATCATACGCGTCTCAAGAATAAACTTAAAAACAGTACACAAACAAAGTAAACCTAAGAATCAAATAAAAGTTGTGAGAATCATACGCGTCTCAAGAACAACAAAAAAACATTGTGCAAACAAAGTAAACACAAGAATCAAATACCTTGTTTATTTTAACCTTCATAAGCTCAAACCAAACACCTCTGAATAAGTCAGCCACCCCCAAACGTTTTAAACAATCAATCCTTAATCATATGTACACACATATAAGATCGTTTCTGCAAATCATAAGTTAAAAATCGAACCTTAAGAAGCAATTATCACATAGAACCACCAGTTTTATAAAAGGTGAAACAAAAACTTACTTAATCATAAGTAAAGAACACGATTGAAGCACGAAACCCCATAAAAGGTATGGTTTCCATCAAACCTAAAAAGTAGGGATTTCAACCAATTAGACCAAAATAGTAACAACTTGTACTAACAAAGATCACAATGACAATGATCAACGCGGATCAAAAGCACATAGATCAAAGATCTGATCAAGATGAAAATTCCGATCAATATTAGATCGGGTTGAGAGAGTATATATTCTGTTTTGAGAGAGAGATATGAGTGGGTGAGAACAATGTGGTTGGGAGTATATACACAACAATAATCCACTTGGCACCCATTTGTTGCTATCAAGGGTTGTAAAACACCCAAAAAATTCAACGGCCAAGGCTATTTGTGAGGATTTACAAATCAACCGTTGGAAGCGAAGAACTTTGCGCCATCAACGGATATAAACCCTCCCAGAACAGGTTTGAGAGAGAGACGAGTTTGTTTTTTATGTATAAAAAATTGAATTGTGAGAAGGGATCACTGTTCCTAGCTACAGTGATTCCCTCTTTTATTCGATTTATAATTCCATTTTTTTTACTATACAACACTTTCGTTACATCACCACATGTGTTTATTGATTGTTTCATATCGTAACATCTCGCATACTAAGACTATAATATTTTAAGTTTTGTATGTGGGTTCGCGACTTTGCTTTGCTATGTGAGGACTTTCTGACAGGTCACCCAAGCCAGTATAACTTTCATATGAGCATGTTTAATTTCTAGTTCTAAATAACCCCACTTGCAGTAGATCACAAGACGCGTTGTGTCATTCTAAAGCGAATGTTATTTTATGAATGATATCTCCTGGCCACAATCGATGTGGGATATGCCTAAGATGTCGTATATATTGTTTATGTTGTAGTTGTGATATATCATTTGTTGGGATTTAAAAACTAGGTAAATCATTAATTACGAGCACGCAACAAAGTGGCTAGTATAATAGTCATGATTAAAGCACATAATAATAAATAATTAAATACTAACCTTTATTAATTGAATAAATCAATTAATGGAGCTTGATCTTGATGTATAAACTTAACGCTTAAATTACCGTCTCTATTGGTTGCTCACACAACATGTCAAACGAACAATAACTACGATGCTAGTAGTAACTTCACTTTCAAACAACTCGTATAAATCTTGTAACTTTGAAACCCTAGATCCAAAACCCTAAATAGGGATTACGTAAGGATCGATTTATAACCTTTACAAGAATAATACCCAAAATCACCAAAACCCTAATTAGGGTTTGATGCTTGTCGATCAAAGGAGTACAAAAACAAAGATCAAAACCTTGATAAGAGTATCACGGATTCGATATAGGTTTAGTTACTTCACAAGAGAGTACCAAAAGGCAGTCGATCTTGCAAATATATACACTTAAGGTTTACAAGGATTTTGTAGAGAGAGAGGGGAGCTGAAATTTGGCTAGAAAGAGAGAGAAAGAGTGTGGGACGACTATTATGGGGAGACAAGAGGTGTTTATATAGCCTTTAAGCCTTAAGGCCCATAACTTGTTCTATAGTCAAAGAAAGGTTAATTAAGGTAATACTTAGCTTAATATCATTCACAAATCCCCCTTCTAAAACACCCCAAGGGGTCGGCCACTTTGGGCTCCTCCCATGGGTTTCAAGTATTGACTTTTAACCCCCTCTATTTAATTATACGCATATGATTCACGTAACGAACTATAACGACCATCAATTAAATAATAAGTGAAGTTTTATTAAACATTTAATATTAACATTAAATATTAATAAACTGTGTTCTCCATGTTTGAGTGTATGCTCCCGATAAGCCCACTCATTCCTGTTTGCTAAACGATAGCTTATCCCACCAGCATTTACTTTGCTGATATATATTATTTTTGCTTAAATTTTTATTACTATCTTTTTGACAAAAAAACACACAATTTAGGAAAACATAATCAAAAATGTTTTCTCTTTTTAAATTTTTGCAAAATATTTTTTAAACTAATTATTTACCTTTTTCGTTAAAGTTAGTAAATATAATTTCAAGTAATTTAATATGGTAATCTAGATAAAATTTCTCTATTTATTTTTATTAATGTATAATTAATATAGAAAGAAAAAAGTAACAATAATTTGTGAGACTCATGGAGTAAATGATACAGAGTAGCATGTGTCCCTCATAGCCGGCCCGACGTTAGCCGATGTTATTGTATCGTCGATGGTATAGCGTAAACAACATTAAGGCCGTATTGCGACCCATTAACGCATGTTAGTGGGAATTTTTTTATAAATTCATTTCGCCTCTAAGCGGTAGTTTTATAATAAAAAATCAACACTCTTCGGTTCATATCTAACAGTTAGTTTAATAATAATAAAATTATTAATTACCATAAATGACAAGTTTTTCTAAAAAAAAAACTTATTTCATATATTTTTCTCATATATTTTTATATAATCAAATACATTTTTATAACTAAAAATATGGTCGAGTATCCTCCTTCTAACCGTAGTGACATCTTCACGAAAACAAAAGACGAAATTAAAGTGAAACATGGTATATGTTGAGACTATAATTTTTTTGTTTGTTTCGAGAGTGGGTTTTTTTTGGAATGTAAGTTTTTTTAAATGTATTTTTTTAATCCGAATGTATATTTTTTTATGAATGAATGAAAATAAATTAGATTTTTAAAATGATTAAATTATTATTGAAAGTGCACTACAACATAATATGTGATTGTTCACATTTATTTTAGCTTTTTTTCACATATTAAAATGTGAACAATTTAAAAGTTCACACTTACTTATGTGTGAATAATATTGGTGTAACAAATAATTTCACACACTTAAATGTGAAGCTTTATAAAAAAAACTTCACACTTTAAAGTGTGAAGATTTTTAAAAGAATTCTTCGCACTTTAAAGTGTGATAATTTTAATACATTTCTTCACACTCTTAAATGTGAGGTTTTAAATCTTCACACTTTTAAGTGCGAAGATTTTGAAACAATTCTTTATAATTTAAAAGAAAATCTTCACACTTTTAAGTGTGAACTTTTATTTCTTCACACTTTTAAGCGTGAAGTTTTTGAACCAATAGTACAAAAAAAATTTGTGTTTAGTGACGACCAGGCTCGTCGCTAACAACCCAAATGTCGTCACCCCTTTCACATTATCAGGACCCATTTTATAGGGTTCAACTTTTGATTACTGAAATGAAGTAAAGCATTGGTCTCAGCTAACCTGTTATACCATATAAACCATCCATATTCGTAGAGATAACACCCCCCCCCCCCCTCCAACCTGCATTTTACTACCAGGCTTCTATTGCATCAGCAAAACCAAAGTCTTAGATTTCGATCAACGCCTCACCATTTGTCTCCCTTATTTTTTATCAACTCATAAAAAATGCAGTGAATGCTAAGGCTTCTACTGCATCAACCATCCTTAGCCTCTAAGGAGAATCAATTGCTTTCTTGGAGTCGCATACTATTCAAAAATTGTGTTTTGTTTTTTAATACACAAGGCAAATCAGTAAAATGGATTATGCATACATGTTTAAATTTGATTATCAGAAAGTGATAACATTCAAATTCAAAGTTACATTTAATCCACACGATAAATAATTCTGTGCAGCTTATGACACTATTCGTGTTTTCACATAATTCTAGTTCAGATTAACAAAGAACAATTATTTTTCTGGCTTGGGAATCCAAAGCTCAGGAGTGTTCTGTGAACCAATCTCGACCTATAAAAAACTACGTAAGTATTAGAAAATAATAATCACACACTAAAGAAAACTACTACACTACGCTAGTTTTGTTTACAGAAACAACAGTTGAGGTACTTATATAGAATCATACAGGAGGTGGTCTGCATAAAAAGACTATAGACGACTTTCAACCATTTTTACTAGTTCTCAGCTAAACTTTTTTTAATTTGACCCGTTTGAGATAATCATAACCCATTTACCTAAATCAACCCATAACCCAGTCATATTTTAAGGTGTTGAGATAGATGTGTGAAGTCAGATGACTAAACACTCTAAAAAAGCCGTCTTAATATATGCATTCACTGCATTTTCAGTTCGCATTCACGAATTAAACCATCTTTCGTACAGCCTTAGCAAAAGGGAGAGCACGTCGTACAATATCTTCAATCTTCACCTAATAATCTACTGAAAATAATGCCCGGTCTTTTTTTCCATGCATTTGTGATTGGGGCGTTGAGCTCTTCTGAGTTGATCTTCATCACTTGGTCCATGTTCTCTACATGCATCAATCGCCTTTTTTCTTTAGTTGCTCATAGTTTTTATTTTTATCTTTTATCACTATAGCTTTTATTTGATAATCTAAACCCGTTTAACGCGACTAACCTGGACCAATTCAACACGACTAACCTGAACCCTTATTAAAGGAGAAAGATAAAATATTATATTTTCTAGTCAATGTGCAATACTAGCAAATGTGCAAGAAGTTGTCCACTAAGACTTGTAAGATATTATTACTGTAATACCTAAGGTGTGTCTATTTTATTCCTCAAGCATCAAGGTTTTAGGCAGTATATGCATGTCTTCATAACTTAATGCTCAATTCAGCAAATAAATGCAAATATTGAATCAAATCAAGCTACCTTAATGTTAATACAATGAAAACACACAAAAAATACGCATACAAAACAATATTTCTACCATGTGAAGTTGATCCAATGTCAGCCTAGGTTTGTGGAGACTGACATTGGATCCAATGCCTGAGACGCCTAATGAGGATCATTTGGATCAGACTGATAGGTTGGTTAGTGAGGCGCAGAAGCCAGTTTGGATGCAGTTTTGTAAACAAGTTAAAGACGAAGTATAGACTATCAATAGAAGTACTATTAAGATTGAAAGTAAGGTCGATGATCACACCACTTAGCTTGCAAACAATGGAAAATAATTTCATGTTTGCAATTAGGATGCCTTGTTTCATCGGGGCAGTCAACATCTTGCACATAAAACTAAAATTCAGTTGAGCAAAAAATATTCAAAAACTTGTTGCTCAAAGTTATTTACATTGATCAGCAAGTGGTGTTCAATTTTGTTCAAGTCATTCAAGCTTTCAGTCTAATGCGTCATATGAACTTGACCGCTTTGACACGACACCAAACTTACAAACACACAAAAACTAGAGAACATATTTTCTAGATTTGCAAATGGGATGTCATCAATGCACGTTTCTTAATACATATGCAGGCAGATACTTATTGGTCAAAGTTGTAATCCTCAATTTCCAGTATTCTTTAAGTCAAATAAGGGCCACATAAGACTATAATCTACATATTTCCACAGCCTTATTTTATTAGTAGAAATAGAATGCCGAATCAGGGGGGTTTGTTTCACCTTATATAGCATTGCTAACAAGATCACAAAGGAAGATCTCGTTGTTACTGTAGAAATTAGTATTAAAATATGTGTAGGCGGTTTAATTCATTTGAGAGATGGTGCAAATGCACAATATGTGACATCTACAGTGTTCCTAGTCAGTGTTTATAGTGATTTATTAGCTAGACATAATATGCAAGTCACTTGTGGTGACAAACGTTTCACCTCTGTTCAAGTCATGGATTTCGCTAAGAAACAGGTATAACGTTTCAGTTGTGGATGCATGTGGCAGGTCGGGTAACATGTTCTTTATAAGTATGAAATTATAAAGAAATTATGCATGTGGAGTAAGAAGTACTTGCATATATCTGCTGATTTTTGAGAACTATGTGTAAGATTGGCCATATAAATTGTAGCAAGAGAGCATGTAATTTGTAGCAAGAGAGCATGTAATTTCCTCTTCATTCTCGATTAGAACATAAAACTTATGCTTGCCTTCATATTTCAATAGCTAATAAGTGAGTGAAGGCTTGTCAGGCTTAACTTAGTTAGTACAGGGTAGTATTGGTATCTGCAGTTAGATACACTATGTATAAATGTGTCGAGGAATGTATTCGCTCTGGTTTTCTCATATATAAAAACTGCTTGTTTAAGTAAGCATTATCAGGGAGATACACTGTACCTTCAAAAGCAGACCAAATCATAGAGAGCTGACCTATCTCTAGAAGATAGTCCGTCTACTTGCTCATTAGCTATGTTTATTGCTATTTGTTTTGTCATCAGTACATTTTTTGTATGATGTTTATAATCAGCTTTTATTTTATGTGTATGTAGTTTTGGTAATATGAAAAGGGGATTTTGTGCGTAGGGATATGTTACCAATAACATGGGATTATGGGAACTTTGTTATGAAACATTGAAAGAATGGGAAGATAATCTATATAAATTGCCTAAAGTGTGTGTTTTATTGAGAATTGCCTAAAGTTGGGAATTGATGTGCATTAATGAAGTATTTGTCTCCTAAGCTAAGGTGCAAAGCTATGATATACAGAGAAAATGCTTACAATTAATTCTTCCGTAAGCTATGCACGTTTTTCACCTTGCCATAACCTATGATACACGTAAACATAAAATATCATAAAAATGAGAGAAATTTATAAAACGTACAAACTAAGAGTGTTACTAACCTTGGAACATTGTTTGAAAGAGTTTAAGTTCAGCTCTAAACTCGCCAAGCGTGTTTTCCAGCTCCGTCGTCTTTTCATTCTGAGATACTACTGTGTTTTCAAGCTCCGTCATCTTTTCATTTTGAGATTCTACTGTCTTATTCAAATTTTCAACGGTCATATTCAAAGAATCTGTTGTTCTATTCTGAGATTCTATTACTGAGGCTTGTGACTTAGTTTGATCTAAAAGCTTGTGAACATAGTTAGAATTCATAAAACTTTCACCTCTCATTTTTCTTAATTCATTACTGAAACTTGTAACCTCAGACTTTGTTACCCCTTGATAGGTGTGAAAACAACCATCTTTTTTACCACTTAATTACAATAATAACCGAGCCAAAACGTGTATTTTATGCCATTTATGTCGGAATTATGCGTGGTTTGTGTTTTTGTTGTGATTTAGGACGAAAAGGTGAAAAGTGGAGAAAACACGGCATTCACGGGCTTTTATCGAAGAAAAAGACGAAAGATGAAGTCGAAAGATCAAGAGTGGAAAAAGAACGGAAGTCCAAGACCAATTCTGAAGATTTATCGAAGAAAAAGTCAAAAGACGGAAGTTTACTAAAAGCCGAAGAACTCGAGTCTTATTTATGAAGAAAATTCAAGACAAGTTCAAAGAAATCCCGAGACAAAGTCATTAAGTCCAAGATTAACAAACAATTAAGAAGAAAAGGACTTAAGTGTGCTATTAAGGAAAATAGAAAAGAAGGAGGAAGCTTCCTAAGCTCCTCCCTAATCACCCCTATATATAGTTTAGTTTCCTTTCATTTTTCAAGTTGTTGGTGGCTTGACAAACCACTCTTCCACCATTTTCATTTCTTGTTGATTAATTTCTTGCATTTTAATTTCTTGTTATGCACTTTCAATTTCTTCAATTCAAGTAAGTCTTTTAATTTTGGAATCTTTTCTTTTAATCAAGTTCTTATTTTTAATCATCTTCTTCTACCTTTCTTATTTTGCTTATCTTTGATTCAAGTTTTTACATGGATTAAGCTTTGAGCTTGACATGCTTATTGGCTTAATTTGTGTTTAGCTTATTTGTTTTCCTTAAAGTTTTCTTAAAAAGTTCATCTTTTTATAGTTTGATTTGAAAGTTTGCTTATTTTTAAGTTTGATAAGTTGTTATTCATGCTTGTTGAGTCCATTCTACTTAAGATTCGTTCTAGTTTTGGGTGTTAGCTTATCTAAATAGCTTATTACCTAGCTTATTTCGCATCAAAAACAATCGGAAAGGGTAAACCCCTTTCCGACCAAGCATTCCGACCAACACCCCTTTATTCCGATCTGTTGATCGGAAAAGGGTTTTAGTTATTCCGATTGGGGATGTTTTGATACATTCCGATCTGAAATATTTCTTAATATTCCGATCGAGTCTAATTTGCACATTTCGATTGGATCCATTCCCTTATTCCGATCATGTCCCTTTTTAACATTCCGATCGTGCTGATCGGAATAGGGTTTCATTATTCCGATTGGAGCATCTTGTTTAATATTCCGATTGATTTGATTTGTTTTAATGTATTCCGATCGTTCCCTTTTTAATCATTCCGATTACAACATTCCGATCGGATCCTTGTGGATTCCGATCAGGTGTATTCCGATGGATTGTTTTGTTTTGTTTTAGTATTAAGCTTGTTTGTTTTTCCGCCACTTTACTCGTTTTCTTTTTAGTCTATTTTAATTTCGTTTTGCATTTTTATTTGATTGTAAATTTACTTTTCGTTAAGTTTTAGTTCTACGTCATTTAATTTCTCGTCATTTAATTTCAAAGTTTTTAATATTGCACTGTTTACGTTTCAACTAGTTTTAGTTTTAATTACCCGTCCTTTATTTTAAAGTCTTGCACATTTAATTTACCAAAACCAAAAATATTATTTTCACCAAGAACAACTGAGTCGCACTTTAAACAGTAATTAATTCGAGAAGATACCGATAATAACGAACTTTCAACTAGTAAAATCCATACATTAAAATGGCGCCGCTGCCGGCTCTTTTCGTGAGGATCAAAGGTTTTTTGTGAGAGACGCGTTGGCTTTTGGTATCCGTTCACTTGTGAACGTTATTTTTCGCGTCAAAAATTTAAAAAAAAAATCCCAAAAACATTTGAAAAATCATAAAAAGCATTTCTTTTTCAAAGTTTTGCACCAAAAATATTCTTCTTGCTTCTCTATCTTTCTTTATGTGTTTTTATGTCCATTGCGTCGGGTGTGGGAGACGATTGTACGAGAACGACTCTTGTCAATGGTGTACATGTGAGCGGTGCGGAAACGATATCGACAATACACAATTCCTATTCGGATTTTGTCCTTTGTGCAACTCGACTAATTCGTCCTTTTTGAACCCACCTCCTCCTGTTCCCCCGTGCATCTATTGTGGAAGCGATTCTCATTGGCATGTTTCGTGCCCGGTTCAATACCCGTATGGACACGAGCAAGAACCGGGGTATAATTATGAAAATGATAATAGCTATCCACAAGAGGCACCAAGTTTCTCTCCATACCCATGGTGCTATAGTTGTGGGGGCCCTCACGATGCTTCTTTTTGTGATCCGTCGCAAGTCTTTGAGAAAGTACCGTGCTATCATCCTAGTGTCTATAATTTTGAGCCCCCACATCACACCCTCAATCATCAATCCTCTCAGCAAACTAGTCTTGATCAACAACTCACTTCTTTGAATGGCATTCTAGAAAGTATAGCTCAACTTCGAGCTGACTTGCATCCGGAAAAGCAACCCTTGCTTGATGTGGACGAAACCTTGAAAACCACCGACACCTTTTTGAGCCAATTTAGTCGTTTTCCCTTCTTTTCTACACCAAAATGTTTTATTACAGCGTGGGATAGAATTGGTGAAATTGAACATACTCGGGGCTATGAACAACAAAAGTTGCTGCACGAGCTTCTTAAAGATGTGGAGGTTATCAAGGAAGAGTTAGCCGACTACGTCACTCCTAACTGGACTCATCCCATCTATTATGATGATGACGACGACGATGATGTCTACACTTTCAACCAATCTTCTGAAGTTGCTGCTCCTACTGTCGATGTTCCTACTGCATCTAAGGATCTAGATTCGTTGAATGAGCTTAGTGATATTGGTCTCGACAAGGTATTGGATGATGAGGTTTGTGACTTACCTGCTATGGAGCCTGAGGACGACGTTGCTCTTACGGAAGAGGTCGATCCTAGTGATGACGATTTTTCTCCAAGCTATGAGAATTTCACTTTTGAAATTTCTCAATCTCCACCGGGAGATGCGGGCGATGACGATTTATTCTCTCCGGTTTACGAGAAGCTCACCGATGAACATGATCTTGTGGATGAGGTGGAAGACGTGCTTCTTCGCGATAGATTACGAAAAGTGCACCTTCTTATTCCTCAAATCGAAGCGTTGACTTCTCCTCCTCTTTCTAAGTCTTTACCTCCATCTAATCCTCCCGTTGAAGATAATGACCCATTGCTGGAAGAAATCGATATCCACTCCATCCCTCCAGGTATTGATGATTCTGACACTGAGGGGGACATTAATTTTGATAATTTGCTGCAGGAAGATATTGTCCCAAGTCCCCCTCCCGAGCACCTTTCATCCTCCCCTTTAGCCACTATCACGGAGGATGAGTGCTTTGACCCGGGAGGTGACATTGATTATGCTATGATTGATAACTATACGGCTTTGCCGCTTGCTCAGCATCTATTGTCTTTGGGGGAGGACAATCTGCTTACTTTACCCACCCCCACCTCCCGTAGATCTTGATTTCACATACTTTTCGTATGTTGAAAGGGTTTTTCTCCCATTCAAGACTTATCCCCCCGCCTCTCCTTTGTTGATGTCAACCGGGAACGAGGACAAGGTCTTTGATCCCGGTATCACATTCGAGGCTTCCCCATGGACCATTTAATTCGGGGACGAGTCAGGTTCGTGACTCGGTTAATATAAACAAGCACTTTTTGGGAGGCAACCCAATTATCTATCTATTTTCACCATAAGTGTAGGGGGGAGCCCCGTGGTGTTTCTTCTTTTCTTTCTTATCATGTGCATGGATTAGAGCTTCAAAGACACACTCTTGATGACTTTTGACGAACCGTGATTTCGTGTTCCCTTCTTCCCGGTTCTATCCTAAACTCTTTTCGATTCACTATTTTATATTTTCTCAATATTAAAATAGGAATCTCTTTAGTTTTCCTTTCCTTAGCGAGATTTAAACAAAGTGCACAATGTCCTAAGTGTAGGGGAGTTTACTCCCACATGCTTAAACCTTGAGGACAATGTTTATATTAAGTGTAGGGGGACTTCTATCGAAGTTAAGTGGTCTTTTCCTTGAATTTGTCCTCATTTTAACCGGAAAATCGATTTTTCGACATTTTTCAAAAATTTTAATCTATTTTGGCCTAGTTGTATAGTGGTATTTTTCTTCATAATGGTTATTTTCTTTCCTTGCTTAAATAAAGTGGTTTTAAATTTTTCTTAGTCGTGAACATTTTGACTCAACCCGAGTTTACTTATCTAAGTTTACTCTAGCTAGTATCCTTAACGTTTTTAAGTCAAGTTTTGCTAGGCTTTTATATAGGGAGCTATAAAACGCGAAAGTCTTAACTCTCACGGGTTAAGAACAAGAACTTTTCGCAAGTTCCTATAATTGATCCTAGAGAGTTGTTTATCAAGGGAACTTTAAAACGCGATTTCTAAACTTGAAAAAGTCTAAGAATTTGCAAGATCCTATAGGCGACTCGAAAACCCAAAACTTTGATTTAATAGGCTAAGTATCCACGAGTCTCATTACTTGAGATTTTAAACTGTGGAGGACGAGAGATGATAGAGTCAATTATAAGTTTGGTATTCTTTCATGAATTTATGTGAGTTAATTATAAGCCTATTCTCCCTTCGCTTGTTAATAAATATATATGCAATAAATAAGGTTGTACGATTTGAAAAGTTACTTAGCTTCTAGCCCAAGATCGTTTAAAAGTTGCTTGGTATGGATTAGAGTTCATAGCCAAGGCATAACTTATTGAAGCGGGGATGCGAAGATTGGCGAGTCTGAAAAGGCCCTAACAAGGCATGAGGGCTACATTTTTTTGCTAAAGATCCAAAAGTGATGTGAAGAATCATTTATCGAAAATCAATATGAAGGATCGAGACACACGACGAAAAGCAAATACTCCCCTAAAGATCATGGAGAAGTCTATCCAAAAAGGCCCTAACAAGGTATGAGGATAAACAGAATCAAGTCCTAAAAGGAGGCGGATCGTTGTATATCAAAGTCCAAAATAAAGATTGGAGAAAAATGAAGAAGTCGTGGTCCAAAGATGAAGAATCTCTCAAAACTTCAAGTGAAGAAATTCCTATTATGAAGACAAGACCATAATTTCAAGAACGTCTCTCAAAGATTTAAAGTATGAAGTCGCTGCCAAATATCGGTCCGAGAAAGGTCTCAAATCGTGAAGCGAGTTATGCCAAGATATGAACTTTATGAGGTCCCGAGAAGCAGTTTTAAAAGATTTTTTCCTTTAGCTAACTATTGATTAAATCGTTCACTTTATTTTCGGACTAAATAACTAGCGAAATAAGTCAAAAATACATCCTCGTGATCATTCAAGACAACAATAAAATATAAGAGATACACCTAGGAATAAGGGAGTCTAAGTGAGTAATTGGCCCACATGAGTTAGTGTTAGTTTACTAACTTATAATAACAATGATCTCGTTTTTAAGCTTGGTTTGGAGAAAGTGAAAACTTGAGGATGATGATCATTCATGACATTTCCAAAACCCAAGGTATGCTTTTGATTTCTTTACTTTGTATGTTTAATTTTCTATCTCTTAATAAAGGCCAACGTGGATTGATTATGATGGAAAATGTAATCTTGCTTTGTAACTAATGCATTGCATGAGGACATTGCAATGGTTAAGTGTAGGGGATTTGATAGGTGTGAAAACACCCATCCTTTTTACCACTTAATTACAATAATAACCGAGCCAAAACGTGTATTTTATGCCATTTATGTCGGAATTATGCGTGGTTTGTGTTTTTGTTGTGATTTAGGACGAAAAGTTGAAAAGTGGAGAAAACACGACATTCACGGGCTTTTATCAAAGAAAAAGACGAAAGATGAAGTCGAAAGATCAAGAGTGGAAAAAGAACGGAAGTCCAAGACCAATTCTGAAGATTTATCGAAGAAAAAGTCAAAAGACGGAAGTTTACTAAAAGCCGAAGAACTCGAGTCTTATTTATGAAGAAAATTCAAGACAAGTTCAAAGAAATCCCGAGACAAAGTCATTAAGTCCAAGATTAACAAACAATTAAGAAGAAAAGGACTTAAGTGTGCAATTAAGGAAAAGAGGAAAGAGGGAGGAAGCTTCCTAAGCTCCTCCCTAATCACCCCTATATATAGTTTAGTTTCCTTTCATTTTTCAAGTTGTTGGTGGCTTGACAAACCACTCTTCCACCATTTTTATTTCTTGTTGATTAATTTCTTGCATTTTAATTTCTTGTTATGCACTTTTAATTTCTTCAATTCAAGTAAGTCTTTTAATTTTGGAATCTTTTCTTTTAATCAAGTTCTTATTTTTAATCATCTTCTTCTACCTTTCTTATTTTGCTTATCTTTGATTCAAGTTTTTACATGGATTAAGCTTTGAGCTTGACATGCTTATTGGCTTCATTTGTGTTTAGCTTATTTATTTTCCTTAAAAGTTTTCTTAAAAAGTTCATCTTTTTATAGTTTGATTTGAAAGTTTGCTTATTTTTAAGTTTGATAAGTTGTTATTCATGCTTGTTGAATCCATTCTACTTTAGATTCGTTCTAGTTTTGGGTGTTAGCTTATCTAAATAGCTTATTACCTAGCTTATTTCGCATCAAAAACAATCGGAAAGGGTAAACCCCTTTCCGACCAAGCATTCCGACCAGCACCCCTTTATTTCGATCTGTTGATCGGAAAAGGGTTTTAGTTATTCTGATTGGGGATGTTTTGATACATTCCGATCTGAAATATTTCTTAATATTCCGATTGAGTCTAATTTGCACATTCCGATTGGATCCATTCCCATTATTCCGATCATGTCCCTTTTTAACATTCCGATCGTGCTGATCGGAATAGGGTTTCATTATTCTGATTGGAGCATTTTGTTTAATATTCCGATTGATTTGATTTATTTTAATGTATTCTGATCGTTCCCTTTTTAATCATTCCGATTACAACATTCCAATCGGATCCTTGTGGATTCCGATCAGGTGTATTTTGATGGATTGTTTTGTTTTGTTTTAGTATTAAGCTTGTTTGTTTTTCCGCCACTTTACTCGTTTTGTTTTTAGTCTATTTTAATTTCGTTTTGCATTTTTATTCGATTGTAAATTTACTTTTCGTTAAGTTTTAGTTCTACGTCATTTAATTTCTCGTCATTTAATTTCAAAGTTTTTAATATTGCACTGTTTACGTTTCAACTAGTTTTAGTTTTAATTACCCGTCCTTTATTTTAAAGTCTTGCACATTTAATTTACCAAAACCAAAAATATTATTTTCACCAAGAACAACTGAGTCGCACTTTAAACAATAATCAATTCGAGAAGATACCGAGAATAACGAACTTTCAACTAGTAAAATCCATACATTACCCCTTCTCCATAGCCAAGAACTTCCCCTCCAGGACCCACGAGATCTATCCATACATCCCTATCAATAGTAGCTCGCTTTTCATTATCAATCTCTTTTTCTGGACAGCCTAACTCCAAGATCTTTCTTTTGACCTCTCGCTTTACGTTAACCTGAAAGATTATGTAAATCATGAAGACAGACGTTGACACACTTACTTTCAATAAAAATGAACATTCAATAGTAAAATAAATATATACCGCAAGATCTCTTGATGCATCTTCAACATAAGATCCTTGTGCAGTTGTATGTGCAATTTCAAAGATCTCGACATAACCTGGTGATCTTTTGTGCTTTGATTTCTATATAATATTAGGAAAGTATAAGTCATCATGAGTGTTTAAATACGGAACTCACAAATTGCAACATTTACTGTAGTATTTATTAGGAACTATTAACATCTAATATTGTTTAAAATTTAGTTTGCATACTTTATACTCAATAAGCTGACAAAATTATTACTCACAAAATCGTCTCTAAGTCGTGCAAAACTAACGACACCAGTTCTGTGACAATGGAGTTTTCCAGCTCTTGCCTTCTTGCCTATTTCCGATAATTTCTATATTAGCAAATAAATGTACCAAATGTTAGTAAGTGACTTAGTAGAAATATAAAACACTGAATATAAAATAAAGGCCATTACTCTTGATTTTGATGATCTAAGTTGAGCCTTAAATGACTCCCACTGATGATCCTCAACATTAGAGGGTGCATCAACCAAGTCAAGTGCATGCAAAATTTGTTCTTCTGTATACTCCAACTCTTATGCCTCATCAACACTAACGTTATTGGCCTCATCGAGTCTACTTTTAACTACGTCATACAACTTATATTTCGTCCTATACTTAAGAGCCCTGTACTTCTCATTAAAGATCTTGAAAAGAACCCAATCAATTTTTGACCCTTGAGACATACAAAACTTACGCACCCAAAATGAGGGAAAATTGTTATCCATCATAGAAGAGTAGTAAAAATATAATGTTAATAAGCAATAAAGTCTTAATAATGAATTACCCGTAGTTCCCCAATAAGTCTAGCACCACAAAGAGTCCTCACTTCCCTCCAATCTTTTGCTCCAATTGGACAGAGGTTTGGTTGTTTTAAGAGTACAGTCATGAACCTCGTGCAAAGCCTAGCAGCATCTTTGATGAGTTGATATCTATCATTAGCATGTACCAAAATCATCTCACCTTGATTTAGCTTATAAACGTCTTTTGTCGTCATTTTTGTAGTCCTAAGAATATGCCCATGTTGGTTTGTAAAATTAATAACAATTATTAGGAAATACTAGATAAAAGACTATTGTTATTGGTAATCTTCAAATATTACCTATTATCTCAACCTCAGACACTTTCTCCTCACTCTCGTCATCTTTGAGTTCTAATGTATGTTGCATCGATGGTTGTTGAGAAGATGATGGGAACTCGTGTGGAACATGCTGAGATGATAATGGCTCAGACCGAGAGGATTGAGCAGGAGTAGAATTTGGTGAATAGCTCGATGGAAGTGAAGATTGAAAAAGAGGTTTTGAAGCCGTGTTTGGGAAGCATGGTAGGCGATGTGAGCTCTCACCAAGAGTTTGTGATTGTAAGCCATTACGAGAAGTATTCTTTTGAGCAGGAGTAGAATTTGGAACATGCTGAGATGATAATGGCCCAGACCGAGAGGATTGAGCAGGAGTAGAATTTGGTGAAGAGCTCGGTGGAAGTGAAGATTGATAAAGAGGTTTTGAAGCCGTGTTTGGGAAGCATGGTAGGCGATGTGAGCTCTCACCAAGAGTTTGTGATTGTAAGCCATTACGAGAAGTATTCTTTTGGATGTATTTCTTTGTATGTCGTTTAAAGCTACTTTTAGATCTATACCTCTTGTGAATACCTGGAAAGACAATAAACTTCAAGTTAGAATTCCAAATTTTTAACATACTGTTTCCTTTTACTACCACGTCGATTATATCAGTAAATTTGCACCAATATCAGTAACTTTGCACCAATATCAGTAACTTTGCACCAATATCGGTAACTTTGCACCAATAAACTTCAAGGGGCAACTTCAACGTGATATAACAAAATGTCATTTATTGGAGGAATTTAGTTGCATGTAGAAACAACAAAATTGACGTTGCATCCTTCCTGTTGTCATTTTCAGTGGTTTGAGAAGAAAAGATCAAAAGATGGGTGACTTTAAAACTGATTTACCTAAACCACTGGCACCTAGGATCACTTTCATAGTCCCTTTGATCAACTCAGCATCTGGAACCTAAGATAGATGCATATGTGATCCATAGTAGTCAAGGAACTCTAACTATAGACTACTAATAAAGATCAAGGTCATTAGACAATGAAATATGCAGACTTGTAGACTTGGCTTGCAAAGTTGCAGACGACATATATCTGTGACCAACTGTGAAACTATGTGTTTTATTCAGATCCGGGTGCGGAAGTAGGAAAAAAGGCCTAAAACAAATTCGTTTTGTATGTAAAACTTCTTATATAGAAGTAAAACAAGTACATAATCAGATAATTCTTTATGTGTTATCATTTATTTTATAGTTCTGTTTGATGCACATCTGTAAATAAAATTTCATATTTAAGTTCTTCCTTCTTATCAATTGCTATGATATTCTGCTGCAATTGGAGACACTACTTCTAAGAATGCATCAGTAGCCTAATAGCCATCAGTAAATCACTTAGCGGTGCCACTAAAAGTAAAACATAGAGACATACAACTCTCACTCATAGGTTAGTAAGACGGATAAAGTGCCACAACTCAGTATATGGACGGGAAAAGGATCTTGAAGGTTTTGTTATGTTGTATATAAGGTGTAATGATGAACGGGTTATCCTTGAGAGTTATTCAACACCACTAGAAAGCTTGACATACAGGGTTTTTAAACATAAGTGAGATAAATGATCAGCAAAATTCAGAACAATGTTTATCTGCCTAAATCGTATATGTTTATAGCTAAGCTCCCATAGGGTGAAAAAGATTCTCTTCATTGAGTTTCTATAATGCTCCTAAGCACTACAGAACAATGTTTAATCTGAAAGCATAAGATACATAAAAAATACCAGTACAAAGAGAACGATTATCTGAAATTACTGCTAGATTTCTTAATCAGTAGTGTTAGATCATTTCGTGTCACGTGTCCAGAAGAATGAAAAGGAGTACATGAACTTAACATGTAAGAGTCCTGTTATTAGATAGTGTGAAAGCCTATACGCCTAAAAAACTTGCTTCAAACTCGAAAATTGGCAATATTTTATCTGAATATGACCATAAACTTTTAGTAATGAAACCATAACAAGCTCTTGGCTTTAAGTTGGTTAATGTCACCGACAAAAAAAACACAGAGAAAGGGAAACCTCTAGACTAGGAAAGAAGGTGAGTAGCGGTTTAAACAACATGACTGCCATTATAGACTTTGGCTCGTTTTCATTACAGGGATGCATGTACTTTATGGTCAATAGATATGAAGGGTTTCAAGGGTTTTAAAGTGTTGGATAACAGAGGGAATGAAAATAAAACGACAAAGTAGAATAGTTATATTACAGAGCTTTGACTTGGGGCTTATGGCTAAGAGCTTACTACTATATGATAACTGGGATTGCTTAAATTATATCAGTGTTTGGGATTGCTTAAATTTCCAGCTTATCTGATAATGGGCTTATTTTTCTAAACAGATAAGCAGTGTAATTGATTAACTGGTAATATTAGGTAATTAGTAAACTTCAATAGAAAGGAGGAAAAGAACTTCAAAAAGGAGCTTAACTGATTGAGGTCCACAAATCCAGAAATGAAAGCTGCTTTGTTTCGTTCCTTAACTGTCTGATATAAAACTCTTCAAAATTCGCTTCCTTGTCAGTTTGATAAAAGAAAGTAAATGCAGCAAAATGGGTCAAATCTCGTAAAAGATACATACTTTAGTATTCTATGAAGTAGACGTAGTTGGCCTTATAACATGCATTAGAAAGAATAAAAGATGTACAGAACAAACATAGTTGCAAGTCTTACAGTATTCATAAGTCATTATTATTTAGTCCTTAAGAATGATCAAAATACATAAAACATAGAAGAAAAAAGAGAATACACAAACAATCTAGCAAGATTATTATTATTCAGTCCTACGCCAAGTCGGTATCTTATTAACATCATCAATAAATGGAAGATTATAAGGCATGCACTCTGTATATAAGTCCTCATCATCATCATCCTCATCCATGTTTACATTTATCCCCATATCATATGTATCTCTTGGCTTTGTCATTATTATATGCCACCATCCAACATCTTTTGGATCCTCTATGTAGAACACTTGTCGAGCGTGAGAGGCAATTATAAAGGGATCATCTTTTAAGGATTCACCCGTGTGTACAAACGGCCTGGAAAAGGTTACAAATGGAAAACCATACTTATCTTTCTTTATCCCTCTCGAAATTCGCATATCAACCCAATCACAACGGAAAATCACAACCTTGTGTTCTAGAAAATACTATAGTTCAATAATATCGGTAAGTTGGCCATAATAGTTTTGATCTTCGCCTTCCACCATAATCCCCAGTTTTGGGTTTTTCTAAACTCTTCACGTCTCTTTGTGAGGAATCTAAAACCATTTGTGATGAACCCTTTATATTGTTTAGCGTAAGTGTTCGGGCCATAGCTAAGGATAACACTTCTTGATCGAACTTTTGTGTCTCTAACAAAAGAACCTAAGATTAAATATATTATATACAAATGTCAGTTTATGTACCTTTATGTACCTAGAAGCATAATTATTTGCATTACTACAAGTTGTCTAACCTGTTGTTTAAGCCACCATGAAAATTTTTCAACAAACAACTTCTCCATTGTCTTCAAGCTCAATTGTTCATTCCTTATGGCTGCTTGTTCATTGTAAAAGCGACTACAAAAATATAGCATCTTATATTATGTAATCTATTATCCTAATAACAAATATAAAAACATATACTTACATACGTAACGACTGAATCTTAGGATGGTTAAGTAACACATAACGATGTGTCTGGGCATGTAAAGTTCCATCTAGCTCAACAATCTCAACTTTTCCTAATTTGCGACCACTTGAGTTAAGCATGTACATCTCTTTTGTAGGGATAATGTCATCACTCCTACGAGGACGATTCATGAAAGTCTCTACACCTTCAAAATATCTTGCACAAAAAGTAAGACACTCCTCTCTAATATACCTTTCTGCAATTGAGCCTTCCGGTTGAGCTTTGTTGCGAACGTATGACTTCAGTCGCATCAAGTACCTTTCAAATATAATAACGAATGTTTTTTAGGGTAAAATTGTATATATACGCTAACTAATAGGAAAGAATGGAAATCTTACCGTTCAATTGGATACATCCACCTATATTGAACGGGTCCACCGAGTTTCGCCTCCGATATTAAATGAACACTTAAATGAACCATGATCGTGAAAAAGCTGGGAGGAAATAGTTGTTCCAATTCGCATAATGTTTGCACAACTTGATGCTCTAATGTTTCTAATTCTTTTGGATCGAGAACTTTAGCACACAACCCCTTAAAAAGGAGCAAAAATCAGACACCGCTTTAACTACTCGACATTGTGATCGGGAAACCATTGAAGCTCTCAAAGCAATTGGCAATATATCTTGCATTAAATATGTGGCCATCGTGACTATTAAGGTTAGAGATCTTACGATCTTTCAAGCTTACACCCCTTGATATATTTGAAGCATACCCATCGGGGACCTTAAGATTTTTTAAGACTTGTAAAAAGCTAGTCTTTTCTACATTGGACATAGAGTAACATGCTGGGGGCAAGTATGGCTTCTTGTTAGGCAAATTTACAACGTGAATTTCATGCTTTATTCCCATTTCCTTGAGATCCTTGCGACTATTTTCATTGTCTTTACTTTTTCCATCCAAATTCATTAAAGTCCAAAGTAGATTATCAAATATGTTTTTCTCGATGTGCATCACGTCTAAGTTATGCCTTAGTCAATTGTACCCCAAGTATGGCAATTTAAAAAATATGCTCCTTTTCTTCCATAATATTTGTTCACCATCATATTTTTTTTCTATAAAATCATTTTGATCATCAAATGCACTAGACTGGTCATTTGCACACTCTATATCATCTCTTGGCCTTTTCTTAGAAGATTTATCAAGCTTACCATATTTGAATGTTGTGCCTCTTAACTCCTTGAGAATATCAGATCCCGTTAATACACTTGGGGGGCCCTCTGCCTCGACTGTACCATCAAAGCGGTCCTTTTGAGATCGATAATTATGATCTGGCTCAATCCATCTACGATGTTCCATATAACAAAACTTTCTCCCATTCTTTAACCAAGTTGAACGAGTAGAACTTGTGAAAACCGGACATGCCACGCGACCCTTTGTGCTCCATCCGGATAAGTTGGCATAAGCGGGAAAATCGTTCACGGTCCACAAAAGAGAAGCTCGTAACTTGAAATGTTGTTTCGAAAAAGCATCGTAAGCATCTACACCCTTCCATAACAATTTCAATTCTTTGATTAACGGAATCAAATAGATATCTATATCATTTCCAGGAGCTTTCTCTCCCGGAATAATCGAGGAAAGAATAAAAAATTGTTGTTTCATGCATATCCAAGGAGGTAAATTATAAGGAATCAACACGACTGGCCACGTGCCATGCATTGAACTCATCGTACGAAAAGGATTAAATCCATCACTAGCAAGGCCAAGCCTTACACTACGAGGGTCGGAGGAAAACTTTGGATACCGAGCATCGAATGCCTTCCAAGCAAGACCATCTGCCGGGTTCCTTAACTTTCCATCTTTTGTTAATCCCGTGGCATGCCACCTCATATCCTTTGCTGTTTTCTCCGACATGTATAACCTTTTCAATCTTGGAATCAAGGGAAAGTAGCGCAAAAATTTTGCAGGCTTCTTTGACTTATGTGATTTCGAAGTCTCTCCACTTTCATCACGTAGATCACTTTTATACCGAGAAGCATTGTAAATATGACATGAATGTTGAGATTTTCGCGCACCATAGTAAAGCATACAATAGTTAGGACATGCAACTATCTTTTTATAACCAAGCCCTAAATCATTAGTCAGCTTTTTTGCTTCATTATTAGATGAAGGTAATGATGATAAATGAGGAAATGCATCTTTTATAAGCTCCAAAATCATGCTAAAAGACTGGTTAGTTCCACCCGTACATTAGATGTGGTATAAGCGCAATATGAATGACAAGTTAGAATACTTGCATCTCGGATAAAGCTCTTTCTCACACTCTTCTAATAACTTCCTATATCGAATTTCCTTGTCACCAACATCTTCTTCACTATCTTCTTCGCTTTCTTCCTCAATATCTTCTTTGTTTTCTTCCTCAATATCTTCTTCACTTTCTTCCCCAATATCTTCTTCACCTTCTTCTTCGATATCTCCTTCAATATCCATTTCAAGCCTCGATTCAGTAGATTCTTCGCTATTCGAATCTAAAGAGTTTACACCCAAGGCATCCCGAACTAAGCCTCTAATGTCATCTATAGCCGGAGAAGTTTCCGAAACACTAGCAGGTTGAGATATTGGTGGTGGTGTATCAAGCTCTCCATGGAATGTCCAATGTGTGTAACCCGACAAAAAACCATGTCGTAATAGATGGCCATGGACAACATCCACAAGAAACCACTCACAATGAGCACATTTATTACACGGACATGAAATTTCACCTCTAATAGCTCCAATACGAGCAAATTCGATAAAAGACTTCACTCCATCTTTAAAAGTCTTAGTTCTTATATTAGCTTCCATTCAACTTTTGTCCATCATTTGTATGTAATACCTAATCAACTCAAACAAGCAAAACAATACAACTACTATTACTTTCACGAAAAATAAGTATAAACTATATCACGCTAATTATCTAATGATCACAACTTCAATCAGAAAATATATACTAACATTCAAAACATCTTATCACCTAATCACTTTTGACATAAAAATTTAACACGCAACTCAACTGTTACTAAACCTTTTTTACTTCTTTCACTTCACATTTCATGAGCCACTTACGCAACAACCGTTTGTGTCTAAAATATTAGATAATCAACTCGCAGATAAAATCACATAATCAACTCGCATAAGAATAAAAAAGCCCAAACTAATTAATCACATAATCAACTCCATTAATCACTGACTAAAATCACAGAATCACAGCTAAAATCACATAATCAACTCGCATAAGGATAGAAAATCTCAAACTAATTTACTTGTGAGCGTGTGCGATGATCGAAACAACCGCAAAACAACCGCACCTAGCTACCGTAAAATAACCACACCTGCTGAAAAACAACCGCACGTGCCGTAAAATAACCACACCCGCCGTAAAACAACCGTACCTAGCTACCGTAAAAGAACCACGCCTGCCGTAAAACAACCGCACCTAGCTACCGTAAAACAATCTCACCTAGCTACCGTAAACAACCGCACCTGCCGTAAAACTACCGCAACAACCGATTTCATGATTTTAACTGTTTATGGATCGATTGAATTGGATTGATTTAATTGTTTATGGATCGAACATGTTTATGGATTTAGGGATTGAATTGGATTTGATGATTGTGAATAAATGAGTATCTGATTTTTGGATTTAGGGATTTAGGGATTGAATTGGATTTGATGACTGTGAATAAATGAGTATCCGAATGAATAAATGAGTATCTGATTTTTGGATTTGTTAATATGGGTGGGTACCGGTTATAAAATATGGGTGGGTACCGGTCATCTTTTTTTAAAGTATGTGTGGATAAAAAATGTGTTTCTTTTTTTTTAAAGTATGTGTGGACATTTTTTCAAAATTAGATCGTTTTTAAACCGGTTCGATTTAAGTCAGTCAGTTAATTAATCAAATCAATTTGAAATTGTTTTAACCCGTTTTTAAACAGGTCCAACTATGTTATTAAACAAGTTATGAACCGCTGAATCAGATTGAGAAAAATCGGTTTTAAAAAGACGACTTTTTTAAAACCGGTTTCGGTTTTTTTTCTCAAATCGATCATAAACCGATTTTTTTGCACACGTGTAAGTAACACCAATTTTTACATTTTAAACTATGACTTTTTTCACATTCTAAAGTGTGAATTTTATTTTATTTTTTCACATTATAAAGTGTGAAGTTTATTTTATTATAAAAATTTTTTGTATACTTCACACTTTTAAATGTGAGCTTTTATTTTCACAATAAAAAGTGTGAAGTTTTTTGTAGCACTTAATGTTTATCACACTTATTAGTGTGAACATTATTTGCACACTTATAAGTGTGAACATTAAAAAAAAAGGTTCAAAACTTATAAAGTGCGAAGAAAAAAAGCGTGAACAATGGCCTAATTTATTGTAGTGGTGTTTTATGAAAATAAAAAGTTGTGTGGAAGTAAGTTAGTGTTTTCTCGTGTTATGATATCAACGGTGTTTGTTATTTTATAAAAACTGATGTTACGTTAAATTGTCAACTCATTTTCGATATTAGGGTGTTTATAGTACCGTTTTCTCATATTAATCCCATTTTCTTCTAAGAAGTTTACAAATGTAGAAACAAATGACAGTGTAGAAACAAAATAATCCAGATGTGATTAGGAAACTAAATAATTCCAAAAGTAGCCGACAATATTATTCGTACGGCAAAGGACACCTTCCAAGCAACTCGCCGACTTTAAGCAGAGTATTTGACAAACATCTTAATTACTCTTTCATTTAAATAAATCAGAAAATATAACTTGAATAACAAGTTAAGAATACGGTAGATTTTCTCTAGAATGCGACAATATCTCATTGATCTTCTAGTTTGTATTTAACTTATCCTTAATTTTTTAGAACGACAAATGTTAGTGGTTAGTGGGCTAAATCGTGAAATGATATATAAATTACAGAATGTTTTCTTCGAACCATTGTTTAGTTATGTTAAACTCTTTATTCATTTCACTTGAGAGGCCTGTGGCAGGTTTTGAAACTAAGATTTCCAGGAACCTCTTTTAAAGAAACTACTAGCAGGGTACCCGCGCGATGCGGCTACGGGTACCTGTAACATAATCTCGGTGAACAATATTTTAACTTTACGTTTTTTTTAACAAAAACATTTCAAAAAGCAAAAAATTAAGGTTTATGTAGCTTTATCTAAATTGTTTAACTGAATCGATGGTGGCTCTGGTTCTCGGTTGAACCAGTTAATCTGGTTTGATATTGAAAATTGTAAATATATATGTTTTAAATTATTTTGTAAGGTGAATATAAAAATTTATATTTGAGTAATGAGGTGTATTAATTATACGCTTATTGTTATTGTTATTAGTTAATTTTGAAAAAATAAGATGTAGTGACATTTGTTGTTTTGTACAATATGTTATTTTATTTGTAAATTGTGGTAATAAAATGTTTTAATTATAATATTAATTACATTTTAATGATAGTTAAATGTAATGTGTTATCACTACAACAATCACGCCCTACCCCAGCGATATTTTTGGTGTTTCCCCAGCAACATGTCGCTGGGGAAGCATATCCCCAGCGACATGTCGCTGGGGTATATTCGCTGGGGTAAGCTAGTTGTTAAAAGTATCCCCAGCGACTTCCCCCAGCGACAAGTGGGCCCCACAGACTTTTCCTGGAAGAACAGATGCCACGGTGGCAAAATTTTCCCCAGCGACATGTCGCTGGGGAAAATCCTTACAAAATAAAAAAAAATTAAGTTAAACTTAACCATTTTAGCTAATTACAAATTTTCCCCAGCGACATGTCGCTGGGGAAAATTTCCTTTCTTTTGACTTGTCAACGCGTTGCCGTTGACTAGTCAACGCTATCC
Organism: Glebionis coronaria; assembly: GCA_025667525.1. Classification (NCBI taxonomy): domain Eukaryota; kingdom Viridiplantae; phylum Streptophyta; class Magnoliopsida; order Asterales; family Asteraceae; genus Glebionis; species Glebionis coronaria. Next base: position 91,324,711 of record CM046879.1, on the reverse strand, counting down.
AAATTTTCCCCAGCGACATGTCGCTGGGGAAAATCTTGATACGTTTGACTTGTCAACGCTTTGCGTTTGACTTGTCAACGAATAACCAACTTTTCCCGAGCGACATGTCGCTGGGGAAGAGTCTGCAGGTTTTTTTTTAAAATTGCCTGCACAGCAGGCGTTTTCCAGAATTTTTCCGGAAAAAATCTACCAAAACCTGTAACCAAAACCTGTATTTGCTCACCAAAAGACACATATAAAGTAAACTTGAAATACAAATCAACACAAACGCGGAATAAGTTCAACTTGCACCAAATATAATATAACGTTCTAATGATCACATGGATACTAGGAATAAGTCAGGATAGTTAAGGATATGATAGGTGTGTAAACACCCATCTTTTCTACCACTTAATTACAATAATAACCGGACCAAAACGTGTATTTTATGTCTTTTATGTCGGAATTATGCGTGGTTTGTGTTTTTGTTGTAATTTAGGACGAAATTGTGAAAAGTGGAGAAAACACGGGAATTCACGGGCATTCACGGCTTTTATTGAAGAAAAAGATGAAAGACGGAGTCGAGAAGTCAAAAGTGGAAAAAGAATGGAAGTCCAAGACCAATTCTGAAGATTTATCGAAGAAAAAGTCAAAAGACGGAAGTTTATCAAAAGCCGAGAAACTCAAGTCTATTTATTGAAGATATTAAAGACGAGTTCAAAAGATATCCCGAGCCACAAGTCCTTAAGTCCAAGATTAAAGAAGATTAGAAGAAAAGGACTAAGTACGCAATTAACGAAGATTAAAAGAAGGAGGGACTTAATTATGCAATTAAGAGAAAAGGAAAGAGGGGAGGAAGCTTCCTTAATCCTCCCCTATATATAGATTAGTATTGTTATCATTTACTCTTGTTGACTAATAGTGACAATTAGTTCTTCCATGGTTGGTGGCTTGACAAACCATTCTTCCATCTTTATTTTATGCACATTTAATTACTTGCACATTTAATTACATGTTTTGCACCTTTAATTACCTTTAATTTCAAGTAAGTGTCTCTTTAATTTCTTGCACCTTTACTTTATCTTGTTAATCTTCTTCTACCTTTCTTTGATTTACACGTTTTTATCTTGTTGATTTGTTAAAGATTTGATTTTTAAGCTTTTAATTGTTTTAAACTTCTTATTTTCATAGCTTATTTGATTTATTTTCAAGTTTATATAGTTTTTATAAAAGTTATTTTTATATAAAAGTTGTTTTTCTTAAAGTTTATCTTTTTCGTATCTTAAAAGTCTTCAACTTTCAGTTTTATAGTTTATTTTTACACGGTTTTAGCTAGGATTTTAGTCTTGTGCTTATTAGGATCATAGCTTATTTTTCTAGCTTATTTCCATTTCCTTTTGACGTATTCCGATTGGGGTCCAATCGGAAAGGGGTTTTACATTCCGATTGGCGGACTTGGTATTCCGATTAGTGAGTGTTTTTTAGTATTCCGATTGGTGTGTGGTGACAAACATTCCGATTGGGTCCCTTAATACATTCCGATTGAGGTGCAACTTGGTTATTCCGATCGTAACAGGTGACAGATATTCCGATTGGTGTTCCAATAAGCATTCCGACCGAGCATCCAGCTATATTCCGATCGGGTAGGTTAAATATTCCGATCGGTGGTGTTTTTGGGAATTCCGATTGGTGAAGTGACAGTATTCCGATTGGTTCCTTTTGACATTCCGATTGTGTAGGTTTTTGATATTCCGATTGGGACAATCGGAATATATTCCGATTGGAGGTTACTTTTCTCTTATTTTGACTTGTTTAATTTTTAGCTTATGTTTTTAATACTTGTCTAACTTTAATTTCCATCACGCTTTAATTTTTAGTAATTTTTAATTAAGTTCCTTTTCATCACATTTTTTAATATCGCACCCTTTTGTTTAATTAGACTTAGATTTATTTTTCACGCACTTCATATACTTGCCCTTTACTTTAACGACATTTACTTTTAAGTCCTTGCACATTTAAATTTAAAAACAAACCAAAACTATTTGTTTTCACCAAAATAAAACTGAGTCACATAGAAAACCTAGATCAATTCGATTAGACATACTTAAAACGAACACAAACTTTCTTACTAGGTAAAAGCCTTGTATCAAATGGCGCCGCTGCCGGCTCTTTTCGTTAAGATCAATAGTTTTCTGTGAGAGACACGTTGCTTTTTGGGATCCGTTCACTTGTGAACGTTATTTTTCTTGCATAAAAATTGATAAAAAAACCATAAAAATTAAAAATTTCAAAAATCCAAAAAGATTTTATCTTTCTTGTGTATATATATTGTTTTTGTGTTTGGTTTTGTTTTCTTTTGCATTTTCAGGTGTATGCGTACTAGATCTTCTAATTATCAAGAGCCCGAGCCTCAAGAAGATTTAGATATGGCAGGTGTTAACAACAACATTCCACCAAACCTGAATAATAACAACAACAACAATGCTCTTCCACAGCCCGATCTTCGGACCATGGAGGAACTTTGTCAACCAACAATGTTTGGACGAGGAGGACCGATTGCGCCGATGCAAATCAACGCTCCTGAGTTTTCGTTGAAACACCACATGATTCAGCAAGTTCAAACAAACCCATTTAGAGGATTGCCTGATGATGATGCCAACAAACACCTCGACAAGTTCATTACAATCACCCAGAGCATGAAGTTGGCTGGTGCCACAATGGATGAACTTCGCCTACAACTCTTTCCACATACTTTATTACATCATGCCGAGAAATGGTTTGATCGTCTCCCGAAGAATTCTATTCACACTTGGGATGACATGACTCAACGCTTTTTGTCGCGCTACTTTCCACCATCCATGGTCACAAGCCTTCGCAATCAAATCAGCGGCTTCATGCAAGACCCTGATGAATCTCTTTTTGATGCTTGGGAGAGATATAATGTCTTGATCGATCGATGTCCAAACCACAACATGCTTCCGGTCACCTTGATCGATACTTTCTACAACGGATTGACTTTTCGAGATCGTGATACGATCAATGCAGCCGCCGGTGGCACATTCATGAAAAGGAGACCCGAGGAGTGTAGAGAGCTAATTGAGAACATGACTACTCACCACAAGAACTGGGATTCCTCTGCTTCCTCAAGGAACTACCCGAGAGTCAATGTTTCCTCAACCTCAGCAAACCCTGAGATGACCGAACTCACCCGCATGATGACTGAAATGAGCAAAAGTATTACGCTTCTCGCTTCAAATCAACAACAACAACAAGTTAAAGCGGTTGCTAATCCTTGTGAAACATGTGGCGGTCCTCACTCATACACCGATTGTCCTTCGACACAAGGAAATCCGAAAAATGTGTATGCAGCTTATGGTAATTATTCACCGGAAAATTACCAAGCTAGACAACAAGGGGATAGAAATCTGCTGAGCTACCGTTCAAACAATTATCTTTCACCCGGTTTTTCTCCTCAAAACCAGAACCCCGCCAACAACTACACTAGAAGCAACCAAATCCCACCAAGAGCTTCTAATCCTTATCACCCACCCACCCAACAAACCCCAACCATTAATCCCGATGTTGAGGCCATCATGAGAACCCAAGGTGAGCAAATCAAGAATCTGCAGAGCCAAATTATCAATCTTAAAGGGGATATCACAAAGCAAGGAAATGAGATAAGATCCGAGCTTCGAAATGATATTCAATCCTCCTTCAGCAATCAAACCAATGATTTGAAGAATATGCTCGCTAGTTTCTTGCCCGCCGCTCAACCTTCTTCTTCAAGTTCTCTACCTTCAAACACCGTCACTAACCCGCGAGCCAATGTGAGTGCTATTACTACTCGTAGTGGAGTCACCATCGTAGGACCACCAAACCCACCCCCATCATCTACACCTCCTCCACCACCATGTATCCCTACTCCTCCTACACCTAGTCTTAGTGCACCATTACCGTCTCCGCCTCGACGTGATGAAGTTCCCGCCAATGACCCTTCAACATCTCACTCTTCACCTACTGCACCTTCACCACCCAAACCTAATATCCCTTATCCTTCTCGCTTGGGCAAGAACAAAATGCTAAACAAGGAGGACGCTCAAGTGACTAGCTATATCAAGATGATTTCTCAGATGAATTTCAACATTAGCTTTCTTGAAGCACTTGTCCACATGCCCAAATTTGTTAAAGCATTTAAGGAATTGCTTAACAAGAAGGAGAAGCTGATTGAACTCGCCAACACACGCTTAAATGAAAACTGCTCTGCAGTTATCCTTAAAGAACTTACGGAAAAACTTGGAGATCCCGGTCGTTTTGTGTTGCCTTGCGTGTTCAACAAAACTGAAGAATTTACTGCCCTTGCTGATCTCGGGGCTAGTATTAATTTGATGCCTTTGAGTGTTTGGAAAACACTATCATTGCCCGACCTCATTCCAACAAAGATGACTCTCGAACTTGCAAATCGCACTCTCGCTTACCCCGTTGGTATAGCTGAAGACGTGTTTATCAAAGTTGGCACATTTACTTTCCCGGTCGATTTTGTCGTAGTTGATTATGAAATGGACCCTCGTATTCCTTTAATACTTGGTCGGCCATTTTTGAGAACCGGACGAGCTTTAGTGGATGTGGCCGAAGGTGAGTTAATCTTAAGAGTCGGGGATGATGCAAAAGTTTTCAAAATGGGGAAGCTTACTAGTTTAACTTTTGGAGGCCGAGAATCAGTGAATATGATTAATGTGCTAGATGACTTTACCGTCTACGAAAATCCTCTATTCGACTCTTGCATCGATAATCCACTTTTTCATGATGATGTGGATGATTCTCTCCCTACTTTGGACGCTTCTCCCATTTTTTATTCTCCACCGGTCTTCGATGCTTATGATGATGATGATTCTAGCTCAGACTCGGATGATTTTGATTGTACTTCTGAGTATCCCGAGCTACCCAATTTCGATGATTTTGATGAGGCTGATACTCTATCGAGCGATTCTTCACATGATGAAGATCCTCCATCATCACTCGATCCTACTTTGGACGATTATTCATTTGAGGAAGATTTCTCTGAATTTCTCAACACATACTTCCCTCATGAGAGTGATGCACCTCCTTTGGACTTTGAAGATTATCGCCTTGATCCTACTTTGGATTTGAAGAGCATTTTGTCCAAGGAGAAGAAACCGGTTGACACCGAAATCCGTTGCACGTATGATTTAACACCTCTTTGTCCCACTTCTGAGGACGAGGTTGTGCTTCTTTGCGGATCTTCTTCACACTCGGCTGAGCCGGAGTGCTATTTTCCCTTGAAGGAAAAGGTGTTCGACCCCGGTATTGAAGTTTTTAAGCCATCTCAGTATCCACCTGATGAAATAAAAGGAAAAATCTTTGGAAATTTTGAAGACATGCTTGCACCACTTCATCTTTGCTTCCACCGTGCTCCATCGCTGCTTAAGGGAACCCTGCCATTTCTTCTTTGGCTTGCCTTGTTCGCCTTAAGCTCGTGTTTATTGATGGATGAAAACTATGTCTTTGATCCTGGTGGATATTTTTCATGCTATTTCCGTTGATGATCAAGGTCGAGTCTAGCTCACGACTCGGTTAACAAAAACCAAGCGCTTCTTGGGAGGCAACCCATGCATCTATCTTTTCGCTTTCTTTACCATAAGTGTAGGGGGGACCCTTTGGATTGCTATTTCCTCTCCTCACTTCTTAATCAGGGATTCGAGCTTCAATGATCCACTCTTGATGATTCTTGACGACCCGTGATTCCGTGTTCTACTTCTTCCCGGTTCTATCCTAAACTCTTTTCGATTCACTATTTTATATTTTCTCAATATTAAAATAGGAATCTCTTTAGTGGTCTTTTCCTTAGCAAGATTTAAACAACGTGCACAATGTCCTAAGTGTAGGGGAGTTCACTCCCACATGCTTAAACATTGAGGACAATGTTTATCTTAAGTGTAGGGGGGACTTCTATCGAAGTTAAGTGGCCTTTTCCTTGTATTTGCCCTCATTTTAACCGGAAAATCAATTTTTCGTCATTTTTCAAAAATTTTTGATCTATTTTGGCCTATTAGTTTTTCCCTTTATATAGTTATTTTCTTGCCTTATTAGAATAAATCTTCAATAAGTGGTTTTAATTTTCAAAACGTTGTGAATCTTTTGACTCAATCCGAGTTTACTCTAGCTAGTATCCTTAACGTGTTTAAGTCAAGTTTTGCTAGGCTTTTATATAGGGAGCTATAAAACGCGAAAGTCTTAACTCTCACGGGTTAAGAACAAGAACTTTTCGCAAGTTCCTATAATTGATCCTAGAGAGTCGTTTATCAAGGGAACTTTAAGATGCGATTTCTAAACTTGAAAAAAGTCTAAGAATTTGCAAGATCCTATAGGCGACTCGAAAAACCAAAACTTTGATTTAATAGGCTAAGTATCCACGAGTCTCATTACTTGAGATTTTAAACTGTGGAGAACGAGAGATGATAGAGCCAATTATAAGTCGGTATTCTTCCGTGAATTTATGTGAGTTAATTATGAGCCTATTCTCCCATCGCTTGCTAATAATTTATTTGCTAATAAATAAGGTTGTACGATTTGAAAAGTTACTTAGCTTCTAGCCCCAGATCGTTTAAAAGTTGCTCGGTAATGACGAAAGTTCATAGCCAAGGCATAACTAATGAAGCGGGGCGCGAAGATTGGCGAGTCCGAAAAGGCCCTAACAAGGCATGAGGGCTATGTTTTGTTGCTAAAGATCCAAAGTGATGTGAAGAATCATTTATCGAAAATCAATATGAAGGATCGAGACACACGACGTAAAGCAAAACTCCCCAAAAGTCATGGAGAAGTGTATCCGAAAAGACCCTAACAAGGTATGAGGATAAATAGATCCAAGTCAATAAAGGAGGCGGATCGTTGTATATCAAAATCCAAAATAAAGATTGGAGAAAAATGAAGAAGTCGTGGTCCATATATGAAGAATCTCTCAAAAATTCCAAGTGAAGAAATTCCATTTATGAAGAGAAGACCATTATTTCATGAACGTCTCTCAAGATTTGAAGTATGAAGTCGCTGCCAAATATCGGCCCGAGAAAGGTCTCAAATCGCGAACCAAGTTATGCCAAGATATGAACTTTTTGATATCCCGAGAAGCAGTTTTAAAAGATTTGGTCCTTTAGCTAACTATTGATTAAATCGTGCACCTTATTTTCAGACTAATAACTATCCAAATAAGTCGAACAATGCATCTTCGTGATCATTCAAGACAAATAATAAAATATAAGAGATACCCATAGGAATAAGGGAGTCTAAGTGAATAATTGGCCCACATGAGTTCGTGTTAGTTTACTAACTTATAATAACAATGATCTCGTTTTTAAGCTTGGTTTGGAGAAAGTGAAAAGTTGAGGATGATGATTATTCATGACATTTTCAAAACCCAAGGTATGCTTTTAATTTCTTTGCTTTGCGTTTTTATAATTTTCTATCTCTTTAATAAAGGCCAATATGGATTGATTATGATGAAAAGTGTAAACATGCTTTGTAACTAATGCATTGCATGAGGACATTGCAATGGTCAAGTGTAGGGGATTTGATAGGTGTGTAAACACCCATCTTTTCTACCACTTAATTACAATAATAACCGGACCAAAACGTGTATTTTATGTCTTTTATGTCGGAATTATGCGTGGTTTGTGTTTTTGTTGTAATTTAGGACGAAATTGTGAAAAGTGGAGAAAACACGGGAATTCACGGGCATTCACGGCTTTTATTGAAGAAAAAGATGAAAGACGGAGTCGAGAAGTCAAAAGTGGAAAAAGAATGGAAGTCCAAGACCAATTCTGAAGATTTATCGAAGAAAAAGTCAAAAGACGGAAGTTTATCAAAAGCCGAGAAACTCAAGTCTATTTATTGAAGATATTAAAGACGAGTTCAAAAGATATCCCGAGCCACAAGTCCTTAAGTCCAAGATTAAAGAAGATTAGAAGAAAAGGACTAAGTACGCAATTAACGAAGATTAAAAGAAGGAGGGACTTAATTATGCAATTAAGAGAAAAGGAAAGAGGGGAGGAAGCTTCCTTAATCCTCCCCTATATATAGATTAGTATTGTTATCATTTACTCTTGTTGACTAATAGTGACAATTAGTTCTTCCATGGTTGGTGGCTTGACAAACCATTCTTCCATCTTTATTTTATGCACATTTAATTACTTGCACATTTAATTACATGTTTTGCACCTTTAATTACCTTTAATTTCAAGTAAGTGTCTCTTTAATTTCTTGCACCTTTACTTTATCTTGTTAATCTTCTTCTACCTTTCTTTGATTTACACGTTTTTATCTTGTTGATTTGTTAAAGATTTGATTTTTAAGCTTTTAATTGTTTTAAACTTCTTATTTTCATAGCTTATTTGATTTATTTTCAAGTTTATATAGTTTTTATAAAAGTTATTTTTATATAAAAGTTGTTTTTCTTAAAGTTTATCTTTTTCGTATCTTAAAAGTCTTCAACTTTCAGTTTTATAGTTTATTTTTACACGGTTTTAGCTAGGATTTTAGTCTTGTGCTTATTAGGATCATAGCTTATTTTTCTAGCTTATTTCCATTTCCTTTTGACGTATTCCGATTGGGGTCCAATCGGAAAGGGGTTTTACATTCCGATTGGCGGACTTGGTATTCCGATTAGTGAGTGTTTTTTAGTATTCCGATTGGTGTGTGGTGACAAACATTCCGATTGGGTCCCTTAATACATTCCGATTGAGGTGCAACTTGGTTATTCCGATCGTAACAGGTGACAGATATTCCGATTGGTGTTCCAATAAGCATTCCGACCGAGCATCCAGCTATATTCCGATCGGGTAGGTTAAATATTCCGATCGGTGGTGTTTTTGGGAATTCCGATTGGTGAAGTGACAGTATTCCGATTGGTTCCTTTTGACATTCCGATTGTGTAGGTTTTTGATATTCCGATTGGGACAATCGGAATATATTCCGATTGGAGGTTACTTTTCTCTTATTTTGACTTGTTTAATTTTTAGCTTATGTTTTTAATACTTGTCTAACTTTAATTTCCATCACGCTTTAATTTTTAGTAATTTTTAATTAAGTTCCTTTTCATCACATTTTTTAATATCGCACCCTTTTGTTTAATTAGACTTAGATTTATTTTTCACGCACTTCATATACTTGCCCTTTACTTTAACGACATTTACTTTTAAGTCCTTGCACATTTAAATTTAAAAACAAACCAAAACTATTTGTTTTCACCAAAATAAAACTGAGTCACATAGAAAACCTAGATCAATTCGATTAGACATACTTAAAACGAACACAAACTTTCTTACTAGGTAAAAGCCTTGTATCAGGATACTAGGGAAACAAGCGTTCTAATTTAGGATAATAGGGAAACAAGTCAAGATGAACATAAAGAAACTATGTACCATACTAACAAACACATATATGACACGACTAGCTCGCGTCATCGCCACCCTCCCGATCCTCAGCATCATCACCCGGGCGACTCCCGCTCCCGCTGGCACCAGCATCATCATCCGGGCGACTCCCACTCCCGCTGGCACCACCACTCTCATATGCGGCAAAAAGATTGCCATACCTGGGGTCGTTTCTGAACAAGCCCATCATGAAATCAACATCCCGATCCCGACGAGTCTCAGGGGGTGGTGGCGGAAAGCACGGGGGAGTACTGGTGTATCCTGGCAATACCATACCCACGCCAGGATGGTGGCCGCGAAACTTGCCTCCTCGCACCATCCTGTTGATCTCGGCAGTGGTGTGCTCACCCGTCGCCTCTAGCTCCCTCATCTCATCCTGTGTGGTGACAATAACACAATATAGTAAATATATTAGTCGGGTTGCTAGATTATTAATCAATGATTCATTAAAGTGTGTTTTGAAAAGAATACTTACATACAACTGGAGAGACTGCTCATCTATAAATACACCATCTGAATTCGTATGCAGACGATAGAACATGTCGATCTCTGTAGGCTCCTGTTGGGTTTCGGACGACTTTTGCTGTACATACACACGTAAGTAAGATCAATCTAATTAAATGCGGCAATAATAATATGTATGTAAAATAAATAATGATAATAATAAAATAATAAAAATAAAAAACAATAATAATAATAATAAAATAAAAAAAATAAAAAAAAACCATAATAATGTAAAATCAATAATAATAATAATAATAATAATTACCATGAGATGTCGAGTGCGAGGGATCGACCGAGAACCATGTCGGGAGACAAGTGTTGCCTTGGACCGATTTTGGCTGTTTGTTGAGGATCGCTTCATGTTAGCTTCGTCAGTCCAAAACTCTATCTGTTTCTCCCACACTTCAGGTGTGTGCTCGTCCGGTCTGTTCCGCCTGATTTGATCCAAATCGTATTCTCCAGTCTCGGGGTTTTTTACAAAGTAATCTCGCTTCAGACTAGCCTTGCTGGTATTGTATGATTTTTGTAGCTGGTGATTAATGGTATCATAAATACTCTTCCACCGAGGGGTGTTCACGTCCGGCGTGAGATCATATTTTTTCTGCAATCAAATACAACACATTGAAAACAGAGTTAGAAATATAATTTATATATTTATTTAAATTCGTTTATTTATTTATATGATATAAATAAATAAACGAATTTAAATGAATATACACAATACAACACATTGAAAACAGAGTTAGAAATATAATTTATATATTTATTTAAATTCGTTTATTTATTTATATGATATAAATAAATAAACGAATTTAAATGAATATACACAATACAACACATTGAAAACAGAGTTAGAAATATAATTTATATATTTATTTAAATTTGTTTATTTATTTATATGATATAAATAAATAAATAAATTTAAATAAATATACACAATACAACACATTGAAAACAGAGTTAGAAATATAATTTATATATTTATTTAAATTCGTTTATTTATTTATATTATATAAATAAATAAACGAATTTAAATAAATATACACAATACAACACATTAAAAACGGAGTTAGCAATATAATTTATATATTTATTTAAATTTGTTTATTTATTTATATGATATAAATAAAAAAAACAAATTTAAATAAATATATATAATTAAATAAATGAACACGATAATTAAATAAATATAAAATGATAACTTACCCCAATAGCTGTCCGGGCCGCCACCTTGTACCCTTCGGGGACCTTGCTCCACGAAGGGTAATACAAAGGTATTTCCCTAACGACACACCCGAATAAGTTTCCCCAATGATCTGCGTAGGGGCCGATAGGTATGACAAGGTCACCTCTACCGGGTACAAAGTCGACCTCGACCGGCCGGTTTTGATTCTCGGCCACCGCATCCAGTAATTTCAGGCAGCGGGTCTTCTCCCGGGTATTCTGCCTGCCGGCTCTCCTCCCGCCCAAATTGGGCTTTTTCTTTCCTTTTCCTGCAAAATCAAGTGAGTGATAAAGTCATAAAAGTTAAGGCAAACAAGTTAAATATGTGTATCAAATTTGTATTACAATAATCCAGAAATTCTTACCCCGGTTGACGAAGCAACCCCCGCAACCGAATGATGGAGGACGTGGACGTGAAGGATCCTCGCCACCACCGTCCCCGCCGTGGCCCCGTGCAACATCAGTCATCTGTATACAAGTACAATTAGCATAACATGTAGAAATTCATGAACAAAATAATACAAGCATGCACAAATCTAAATATCAAAATAAATTTACACATTTAAACAATCCACAACAATTTCATTCATTCATTCATTCAAATATATAAGTGTATTTTACAAGTTACAACACAAAGTTAATCTTCTTCGTCACTAGAATAAAATTTCTCAACACCATCATCATCTTTGATGAGGTCTTCAACATCAGAATCTGCTAAATCATGAGGAAGGGGGTCTTCATCATCATCGTCTTCATTAGGAACATCATCGTTATCTGGCGGTGCGTCAACCTCTGTTGATTCACCATCTATATGCAAATCTATATAGAAGGTGTAATTACCGAAGTCATTCCCACTAGTAGAAGGTGGGAGATGACTAGTAGAAGGTTGGAGATCACTAGTAGAAGGTGGGAGATCAGATGAGTTGTCCAAATGTATAATATCAGGTTCGTTCTCTACCACGATTACACCGTTGTTCAAAAACTTTTTATGATTAACATGTTCGACGACCTTCTCGTTGGGTTTGGCTGGATCTACAAGGTAGAAGACTTGTTTGACTTGTGTTGCGAGGATGTATTGTTCACTTTTCCACGCCTCACCAGAGCCGACGATTTGTGTCATTCCGTTTCTAACGATAAGTTTCTTGACTCTACCAACGGTGTTGCGAGTGTCGAACCACTTAACTTTGAACAACGCAACTTTAAACGACAAATAGTCAAACTCGAGGATTTCTTGAAGCCGACCATAAGTGTTAGTTTTCCCGTCAGGATCAGTCGAATAAACGCCGCTATTTTGAGTTACGCGACGTTCATCGCGGCTCTGCACGACATACCTCACACCATCTACTACGCAACAGTTTACTGACATTGGAGCCCTTAATGGTCCATTAGCCAAAGCGAATAACTCGCTGGTTGGGCTAAACTCTGGGTCTTGGGGATTTTGTGCGTGACGTTCAAAGATCTATGAAGAAGATAGGATTAGATAGAAAACTAAAAATATGATATTGTTATTTTTACACTTAAGTACACAAAATAAGTGTTAGTTTACCAGCGTCTTAAACCAGTGGGGGAATTCTTCTAGCTTGTCTTTTTCTGGAAATAACCTGAAAAACGTTCATGCTATTAGAATAAGTCGTCGAAATGATAAGTTAAGAAAAAAAAGTTACAAAATTAAAAAACGCGTACCTCCGGAACTGGTCTTGGTACGTGTCGATCTCAGGACTGTTGTTAAGTACATACCATCTCACTTTCTTGTACTCGTCGGTAGGAAAATGAGGAAAGGACAGTAAACCAATCGGCTTGCATACCGATCGGAACACCTGAAACTTACACGTTGAGGGAGGGGGGTCCACATTACGATCGGGACGATTAAATTTCGTGGTAACACCCCGAAAATATTGAGAACTTATAGTCAATGCTTCTTCTGCAACATAACCCTCCGCGATCGAACCTTCCGGCTTAGCTTTATTTCTTACATAACCTTTTAGCTTCTTCATGAATCTTTCAAATGGATACATCCACCGGGGTTGAATAGGCCCGCCTTCAAGAGCCTCTAGAGCTAAATGGATGGGCAAGTGAATCATAATGTCAAAGAAAGCAGGAGGATATATGCGCTCAAGCTCGCATAGAATTTCAACCACCTTGACCGAAGCTTTCAACATGTCCTCCTCCATCAAAGTTGTAGAGCAGAGTTGCTTAAACAAGGAACACAGTGCAATTATTGGTTTTGCAATATGTTCGGGCAAGTAATTTTGAAGTCCGTAAGGAAGTAAACGTTGCATCATTATATGACAGTCATGAGACTTCAGGCCCGTTATATTTGTATCATTATCGGTCACTTTGTGCTTGAAGCATGATCCGAACCCATCTGGTAGTTTAACACTTTTGATGTACTGACAAAACTTTTTTCGGTTCTCTGGTGTTAAAGAATACGCAGCCTGGGGCTTCACAGTCTTCCCCTTGTGGTTTACGGTTAGCCACAAAGGTCTTCGAATGCCCATCTTTTTCAAGTCTTGTCTTGCTTTTGCGGTGTCTTTACTTTTGTCATTCATTAACAAAATGTTCAAGATGGCCTCCAACACATTTTTTTCGATATGCATGATGTCTAAATTGTGTCTTAGTGAAATAAAAGGCCAATACTCAAGCTCGTAAAAAATAGACCGTTTAGTCCAGTTAAGCTCGACTGTAACATTGTCGGAAATCTTCACACCCCCATGTTTCGGATGTTTACCCGGCTTACGCCTTAGCAATCTAGCATGTTGCGCTTCGATTACATGCGGTTGATTATAATCTTTAGGTGGATCTTTCTGTTCAGTTTGGCCATTGAAGTCAACACGTGAACTCCTCCATTTATGGGGCTTCTTTAACCATCTTCTATGGCCAACATAAGCTATTTTGCTTGTGACAGGAATAGATGGAGTTTCTAGGTTACATGTAGGGCATGCATAGTAACCTTGCCCACTCCACCCAGACAAACTACTTCGAGCAGGAAAATCATTTATAGTACATAAAAGCATCGCTCTCATCTTGAACTGCTTTTGTGAAATAATGTCTGTAGTATCAACACCGTTCTTGTGCCACAAAGTCTTCAGGTCTTTAATCAAAGGCTGCAAGTAAATATCAATGTCCTTGCCCGGGGATTTAGGGCCAGGAATTAACAACGTCAGCATAAAGTTACTTTCTTTCATACATAACCAAGGAGGCAGATTGTATGTTGTCAATACAACCGGCCACATGTTGTAGCTCTGACTAAGGTTGCCGAACGGATTGAAACCATCAGCACACAACCCTAGTCGAACATTTCTTGGTTCTGCTGCAAACTCTGGATACTTCAAGTCAAACTTCTTCCAAGCCGCGCCATCAACCGGGTGTTGCATCTTACCAGGCTCCGCACACTTTCCAGTAGCATGCCAAGTCATGTCTTTTGCAGTGTGTCTAGACTTGTACAAACGTTGTAGTCTAGGAATGATCGGAAAGTAACGCAACACCTTCCTAGGAACTTTCTTCCCCGGTGTGTTAGTGTCTTTCCATCTACTCGTTTTACACACCGGACAGAATTGCAGATTCGTATTATCCTCCCAAAACAAGCAGCAGTCGTGTTCACAAGCATGTATCGACTCGTAACCTAACCCGATCGTTTTAAATGTCTTCTTTATTTCATAGTAGTTCAGTGGGAACTTGAATCCTTTACTATCGGGTAACATATATCGGAGAAACTCTAATATTTCATTGAATAAAGAATCTGTCATTTTTCCTTTAGCCTTAAAATAGGTAAATTTTGCCATAAAGTCTAGTCGAGACACATGTTCACAACCATCATACATCGCCTCGTTGGCAATTGCATACAACTCTTCAAACTCGGTACGAGTGGCTTGAGGCGGTTGAGTCGGTTGGTTACTAGTCTCACCAATATTATCTCCTTGTGTTGGTTCATTCGAAGGAATATAGCTAAAATCATTGAGTAACGCTGTCATGTCACTCATCATAGGTTCTCCTAGGTTATCTATCACTGGCGCACGTGGAGCCGGTTCACCGTGTTTGAGCCATGTGGTATAAAGTGGGTCCCACCCGTTTATAGCAATTTCCATTCCAATCCCATCGATGGGTTTCCATAATACATTTCGACATTTTTTGCATGGACATCTAATTTTCCCCGCAGAATTCACCAACGGCCGGCAATGATTGACGAACTTTGTAAGACCGTCATTAAATTCTTTGGAAAGTTTCGGTTTGTTTATCCAACTCTTATCAGCGAATACCATAACTGCGTTTTATCCGTATATTTAGTTATTATTACATGGAAGGCAATTATGGAAAGCAATCCTAGATGTTTTGTTAACCTAGTGCAACTATGGAAGGCAATCCTAACCCACTCTTTGATGCTTCGTCTCATATATGAATGCGTATAACCGATTTACTATTTGAGAAAATTTCGGCAGCATTTCCCCTCAACTCCCCAAATATGTGTTTAAAGACATATTCGTAGGAGTAAAGGAGAAACACTGTCGAAATCATCTCAAATAGTAAACCAGTTATACGCATTCATATCCTAAATGAGACAAAACAATCAAAAAGCAGTCCCAAACAGGGGACTTTCCGAAGTTAATTCCTATTAAATTAACTTCGGACGGGTTTTCTATAGGTTGATCAATTTCAGACGGGAATTTTCTGAAATTAATCGCTAAAATCCTAAAACATTCCTAAGGTTTAATTCAATAAAACATTTATATCAAACAGCTTATTCTGATAAGTTTTATCAGAATAAGTTGTTTTCAAACAGCTTATCCTGATAACATTCCTGATAAGCTGTTTGAAAACAGTTTATTCGGATAAGCTGTTTGAAAACAGCTTATCCTGATAAGCTTATCAGAATAAGCTGTTTTCAAACAGCTTATTCCGCTAAGCTTATCGGGATAAGCTGTTTCAAACATCTTACCCTGATAAGCTTATCACGATAAGCTGTTTGAAAACAGCTTATTCGGATAAGCTTATTAGGATAAGCTGTTTTCAAACAACTTATTCTGATAAGCTTATCGGGATAAGCTGTTTCAAACAGCTTATCCTGATAAGCTTATCAGGATAAGCTGTTTAAAAACAGTTTATTCGGATAAGCCGATAAGCAACATAACGATTGTTTGGGTTTGCGTTTTTTACAGTTAACGAGTGTTTGGATTTACGTTTAATTAAAAAAAACTAGTTTATAAATCCCCAACGACATGTCGCTGGGGAAACCAAAATGATAAAAATAAGTAAATAAGTGTTATCAGTTAGAATTAAAAAAACATACTGTTAGTTGTGGTGGTCACTTGTGGTCGGCTGTGGTCGGTCGTTGTCGGCTGCGCTGTCGGCTGTGGTCGGCTGTGGTCGGCTGTGGTCGGCTGTGGTCGGCTGCGGTCGGCTGTGGTCGGCTGCGGTCGGCTGCGGTCGGCTGCGGTCGGCTACAATAACATAAAACATTAATTAAAAAAAACCATTCAATTAAAAAAACTATAAATTTATATAAAAAACAATTGAATTAAAAAAACCAAAACCTTTAATTTATATAAACATAAAATGAAAGACAAAACCTTTAATTATAGCTAGTGGTGGTGGTGTGGGTGATTCATAGTGGTGACCGGTGGGATGATTCGCAGTGGTGATGGTGGGGGTGATGGAGATGGATATGGGTGATGGTGGTGGTGATTAGCAGTGGTGACTGGTGAGGGTGATGGAGATGGGTGGGGGTTTTACGCAGATGGGGATGACGGTGGTGATGATTGGTGGTGTAAATGGTGGTGATATTGGTGGTGTAAATGGTGGTGATATTGGTGGTGTAAATGGTGGTGTAAATGGTGGTGTAAATGGGCTGTAGTGATGGTGTTTTACGCAGAGAAGAGAAAGAGATGGGTTTGGGAGATAAGTGATGTTTCTGTAAATCGTTGAGGATAAGGTCTGGTGAAAACTTTCCCCAGCGACATGTCGCTGGGGAAAACTTCCTTTTCTTGACGAACTTTTCCCCAGCGACATGTCGCTGGGGAAAGTTTAGAATTTGTCGTTTTGCGCAGCTGGTTTAATAAACGTTGGATATTAACGAAACTTACCCCAGCGACATGTCGCTGGGGAAACCCTTATTTTGTCGGTTTGTGAAAGAAGCGCGTTAATGAAATTTTTTGGAGGGATTTCTAAAATTGGTCAACGAAACTTACCCCAGCGACATGTCGCTGGGGAAACTTTTTTAACTATTCATGATATTTACTTTTAAATGATTAATAATAATAATTTTATATAATTGTATTATTATAATTTTATATAATTAAAAATAATAAGTTTTACATAATTGTATATTTTACTTTTTATATAATTATATATTTTTATATAAGATATTTATGTAAATTAGTTTTAAATGATTGATAATAATACGTTTTATATAATTATATATTTATATAATAAGTTTGATTGATAATAATACGTTTTAAATGATTAATAATAATAATTTTATATAATTGTATTATTATAATTTTATATAATTAAAAATAATAAGTTTTATATAATTGTATATTTTACTTTTATATAATTAAAAATAATAAGTTTTATATAATTATATATTTTTTATATAATGTATTTATGTAAATTAGTTTTAAATGATTGATAATAATACGTTTTATATAATTATATATTTATATAATAAGTAGAGGTTCAATGTATTAGATAGGGTTCATCATTAGAGGTTCAATGTATTAGATAGGGTTCATCATTAGAGGTTCAATGTATTAGATAGGGTTCATCATTAGAGGTTCAATGTATTAGATAGGGTTCATCATTAGAGGTTCAATGTATTAGATAGGGTTCATCATTATAGGTTCAACGTATTAGATAGGGTTCATCATTATAGGTTCAATGTATTAGATAGGGTTCATCATTATAGGTTCAACGTATTAGATAGGGTTCAGCTTTAGAGGTTCAATGTATTAGATAGGGTTCATCATTAGAGGTTCAATGTATTAGATAGGGTTCATCATTAGAGGTTCAATGTATTAGATAGGGTTCATCATTAGAGGTTCAATGTATTAGATAGGGTTCATCATTATAGGTTCAACGTATTAGATAGGGTTCATCATTATAGTTCAACGTATTAGATAGGGTTCATCATTATAGGTTCAATGTATTAGATAGGGTTCATCATTATAGGTTCAATGTATTAGATAGGGTTCATCATTAGAGGTTCAATGTATTAGATAGGGTTCATCATTAGAGGTTCAATGTATTAGATAGGGTTCATCATTAGAGGTTCAATGTATTAGATAGGGTTCATCATTAGAGGTTCAATGTATTAGATAGGGTTCATCATTAGAGGTTCAATGTATTAGATAGGGTTCATCATTATAGGTTCAACGTATTAGATAGGGTTCATCATTATAGGTTCAACGTATTAGATAGGGTTCATCATTATAGGTTCAATGTATTAGATAGGGTTCATCATTATAGGTTCAATGTATTAGATAGGGTTCATCATTAGAGGTTCAATGTATTAGATAGGGTTCATCATTAGAGGTTCAATGTATTAGATAGGGTTCATCATTAGAGGTTCAATGTATTAGATAGGGTTCATCATTAGAGGTTCAATGTATTAGATAGGGTTCATCATTATAGGTTCAACGTATTAGATAGGGTTCATCATTATAGGTTCAACGTATTAGATAGGGTTCATCATTATAGGTTCAATGTATTAGATAGGGTTCATCATTATAGGTTCAATGTATTAGATAGGGTTCATCATTAGAGGTTCAATGTATTAGATAGGTTTCAGCTTTAGAGGTTCAACGTATTAGATAGGGTTCATCATTAGAGGTTCAATGTATTAGATAGGGTTCATCATTAGAGGTTCAATGTATTAGATAGGGTTCATCATTATAGGTTCAACGTATTAGATAGGGTTTATCATTATAGGTTCAACGTATTAGATAGGGTTCATCATTAGAGGTTCAATGTATTAGATAGGGTTCATCATTAGAGGTTCAATGTATTAGATAGGGTTCATCATTAGAGGTTCAATGTATTAGACAGGGTTCAGCTTTAGAGGTTCAACGTATTAGATAGGGTTCATCATTAGAGGTTCAATGTATTAGATAGGGTTCATCATTATAGGTTCAACGTATTAGATAGGGTTCATCATTAGAGGTTCAATGTATTAGATAGGGTTCATCATTATAGGTTCAACGTATTAGATAGGGTTCATCATTAGAGGTTCAATGTATTAGATAGGGTTCATCATTATAGGTTCAACGTATTAGATAGGGTTCATCATTATAGGTTCAACGTATTAGATAGGGTTTATCATTATAGGTTCAACGTATTAGATAGGGTTCATCATTAGAGGTTCAATGTATTAGATAGGGTTCATCATTAGAGGTTCAATGTATTAGATAGGGTTCAGCTTTAGAGGTTCAATGTATTAGATAGGGTTCATCATTAGAGGTTCAATGTATTAGATAGGGTTCATCATTATAGGTTCAACGTATTAGATAGGGTTCATCATTATAGGTTCAATGTATTAGATAGGGTTCATCATTATAGGTTCAACGTATTAGATAGGGTTCATCATTATAGGTTCAACGTATTAGATAGGGTTCAGCTTTAGAGGTTCAACGTATTAGATAGGGTTCATCATTAGAGGTTCAATGTATTAGATAGGGTTCATCATTATAGGTTCAATGTATTAGATAGGGTTCATCATTAGAGGTTCAATGTATTAGATAGGGTTCATCATTATAGGTTCAACGTATTAGATAGGGTTCAGCTTTAGAGGTTCAACGTATTAGATAGGGTTCATCATTAGAGGTTCAATGTATTGGAGGGAAAACATTGGAGGGAAAACATTGGAGGGAAAACATTGGAGGGAAAATGTTAACAATTTCCCTCACTTTTTTAGCATAAAAAGAGAACCACACACACTCCTTATCATCACAACCACCAGCAGATTACACACACTTATCATCATAAACAAATTGTTATTATGTACATGTTGAAGCATGAAGCTTTTCCGTGCAGGTGTGGACATGGAGATGTAGTTCTTCGAGAATCGTGGACAACTAAAAACTTTGGTAGACTGTACTATGCTTGTCCACGTTCACGGGTTCAACCTCCAGTTTCATATGGATGCAAATTTTTTTTATGGAAAGACGAACGCGTCCAACTACTAATCAAATCTCTTGGAGGTTCAATGAGCTTTTCTCCTCCAAGCTCTTCTTCAAGACCTTCAACGAACTTTTCTCCTCCAAGCTCTTCTACCAGACCTTCAACGATTCCAATTTCTTCTCCAAGCTCTTCAGCGTGTGCAAACTGTGTGCGCTTGAATGGAATGATAATGGTACTTGAGCGTACGATAGAGTTGTACCGCAACTCCGATAGGCACACATTGGATTCAGCTGCACTACTTCATGACCTTTACGATGACATGGGGAACATTTGTTTGAACTAGTTTATGATGTATCTGTTTTCGTGTTTATGAGTCTATTATCGGTTTAATATCCATGTTTAATTAAGCGCGTGTTTAAGTGTCAGTGTAGAATAAAGTTAGGTTTAGGCGTGTCTGTTTGTAAGCCTCAATGAATGTTAACAATTTTTAATTAATATTAACAATGAATGTTAACAATTATCAGTGAATGTTAACTTTTGGCGGGCAAAATTTTGGCCGGAAAACATTGGCGGGAAAACATTAGCGAGAAAATTAACCATTTGTCTCACTTTTTTTTATCATAAAAAGAGATACTATTTTAAATTTTAATAACTTTATTTTTTAATATATATATTATATTTACTAAAATATTATATAAAGATTACACATTTTCTGAAAATTGGTGGTCAAATAGAAGTCAACGTTTCCCCAGCGACATGTCGCTGGGGAAAATTTTGTTACTTTTTTGTAAAATAGGCGCGTTAACTTAATATCTTTTGGAGGGAATCCTAAAAGTTTCCCCAGCGACATGTCGCTGGGGAAAATCTTTGGCATAAATTAAACAACGCATTAACGCTAATCACTTGGATTAGACGTGGCAGAAAGTTTCCCCAGCGACATGTCGCTGGGGAAAAGTTGGCGGGTTAATCTCCCGCTTGCATTAATTGTGAAGTAGTTTGGTTAAAATTCAGTCAACTTTTCCCCAGCGACATGTCGCTGGGGAAAATTTGCTTTGCTTTTTGGTCAAAATTTTTTCGAGAAAGTTTGCCACGTCAGAAAGTTTTTGTCGTTTAGCGAATTTTCCCCAGCGACATCGTGTCGCTGGGGAAAACCCCGATGGGGAAGGGCTGGATTGTTGTAGTGTATAAAAGTTCTTTTGCTTGTTGTGTTTGTACATAGACATTAATAGATTGTATTACTCAAATTTTAGTTTGTTATTCGCGTTAATAAGTTGTACATTATGCTTTATTTGTTGTACTATTTAAAATTTTTGTATTTATTAAAGAGAGATAACAATTTGTTTTATAAGAAGCATAGATTTAATGAAATTTTAGTGGTCAACTAAGCTAAACTATTTAGTGAAACCCTCGTCTACTTATGTTAAATTATCGTTTAACGTGTTGTAGATTTTTTATTTTTTTGCATAAACATATACAAACACCAAAATGGCTTAATTAGTAAAGCTCGAAATTTGTAAAAAGAAAGATAATGAGGTGAGTTTTTGTACTCCTCACTTCTTGTAGAAAATCGATCATGTGATGGCTTTTGTTCATATGACTATTACAACGGCGTACTATTGAAGTTAATACATTAATGGAATGATAATTACATGATATAGAAGTCTTCAGAATAGGTTAAGCAAGAGGGTTAAATGAGACATCAATCGCATCACTATTATTGGTGTCGAATTGAAGATGAACAAATAAGCAAGCTATCAAGAGCTAATTAACGAAAGGTGACCATTATGAAGCATTTATAGAGGGTTTTAAAGTTCATATAATGGTACCTTTAAATGCACGCTTTTATGTTCTGAAATAGTACTAAAATCTGCCAAAATGTAGTCCCTTCGTCCTATTTACTTTATTCTAGCAAACTTTATGCTCTAGTATTACTTTAGTGTTTGCTTCCTTCTATAATCATTCCAACTTTGCATAATATACAAGTAATCCAAAGTTGGTGTATCATATCGCCTTGCCGAATGATGTTTCATTAGAATTCGTTAGTAGAAGAGATTCAATGATTTGGGATTGGCAAAGTAGGTCAAAGATATGCATGTTATGTTGTCGATTAATACATGATAGATACCCAAAAGAATATGAACAAGATTACAAGAACATTTAAGATTAGTGTTATTAACACCTAATAAAGTACTAATAAACAATGGTTTGATGATATTATCAGGGTGTGAATATTACTTCTGGCATTAGATACTACATGATGATTGATTAGAATATCATGATAATAATGGAAAGAAGTTCGATTTAGTCTAAAAGACAATAACTTTTGACATTGATGCATAATGACTTAAATTATAAAACCATCAATGCCTTATCTCTTCAAAATCAAGGTAACTTTGCTTGTTAGTTATGAATCCATATCAAAGCAAACGCACAATATGGGTTTTCCTAATTTGTCATTATCATTTCCTTTATCACAATTCACATAAGGAAAACTTCATAATACTTTTTAGGCCAAATTAAAAGACCATCTACAATAAGCTATTGTGAAACTAACAAAACTCTAACTTTATACTCCATAAACAGAAAGTTTATACATGCATCGCAACAATAAATTGCATGACTGATGCACATAGTACAACAATTTGATGCATAAAAAAATTATATATACACTAATTTTAGCGTTGTACATATCATTTTCTAAAAAAATCACGTCCTCATCTCTTATCAAATGCATTCAAAATAACGCATTATCTACACAAACTTAGAAACCAAAATTCAGATAACTTCAAATCAAAACTATCCTAATCCAACAGAAATGAATTTTAAGTTCCTAACTAAAAATTACTAAAAAAAAATGAACAATATCATTTCATAAATTTCAATCCACATTATTGAAACTGAAACCCATTACAAAAAAGAAAGAAAAACATAATTACCCCCACAAATATATCGTGATCACACCTAACCCCACACACATCCTTTTCCTACGCTCCGTAATCCTCAATCCCACTTTTACTTTTCACTTTTACCCCCTTTCACTTTCCAAAAACCCACTTCTAGTCCCCACACAAAATCCCGTCGCCGGAAAACCTTCCGACGACCTCTATTCTAAATATATACACACGCTTACTAGTCGTAACGACTAGGATTACGATGACCAGGTACACAAATTGTTTTCGAAAGCTCATAAAAAGCAAAGCAATTTTCAAAAAGACATTCGATAAAAATTAACACTACGTTATAAAAATTCATGAGACCAAAACCTCAAAGAACTCTTTTTACGTGTTTAATAAAATTTTGCTTCGTAATATTTATTTTAGTAAAAATGCATAATTTTTTTTGCATTTTTTTAATTGGTTAAAAAAAATTTGTACACCTGATCACTTTTAACCCTAGTTACACCCGTACGATCACACAACTTGTTTAATTATACGATAGATAGGATTTAAACCGATTACTCGACTTTTTGTCATCACTCACTGAACCCATGACCGCAGTTTCGCCTTCATCATCCGCACCCGCAACTTTCGCCGTATTTTCACTTTTCTTGATCACCTTTTCAGACCCCTTTTTTTTACTCATCGAATTACTCAAAACATCGTTTTTACCGTGGGAAAAACTCCCGTCGCTGTTACTCCTAGACAGTAATTTCTTCAACGTTTTCCATCTCTTCGAACTGTTCCCAGTGGAGTTACTTTTTTTACGTAACTCCGGTGAATCCGAAGCACCTTCTCTAGGTTTCCACACGCAGTAACTCCCGGGATTCACCCCTTCCAGATCATCACTTTCCGAGGAAGAACACGACGTCGTCGTTTCGCGTTCTTCGTTGAACAACATACGTAAGGGACGTCTTATCACCATTGATGACGTCATGCTTTCATCACCGTCATGGTCATCTAGTAACAAGCTGCGATCAAATAAAGGGTAACGTAAAGGGGTGGTGACGTCAGCGCTGACAAAACGTGACGTCCCAAAGTCAAACTCTTTTTCTTCTTCTGGTTCTGGTTCTTCTTCTTCTTCTTCTGGTTCTTGGTAAAACTGGTCGTAAATATCGTCGTTTTGGGTGTTTTGAAGCTCTGCAACGACACGAGCGGCTATGTCGGCAAGGTTATTGTTGGATGAGTGAGAGGTGAAACTGGGTGAGATTGAAGATAGGTTTAACGAAGGTGGTGATGTTCCGATCATTTTTTTAAAGTTTTTTTTTTTAGGTTTTTGAGAGAGAAATGAAATGTTTGAACGGAAAAAGTGAGAGAGAGTTTTATATGGTTGGAGAATGGGTTACGCGTTTGAGCGATTCTAGTGGGAACTAGACTTTTTCTTTTTCTATTTATCTTGTTTTTTCAACTAAATTTTGGTTTCATCTGTTTGAGGAGGATACTATATATGTAGAGTTGGATTTTACGTTAATGTGAGATTTACTAGTAGGTTTGGTTTTTTGTTTTGTGAAGGAAGGTTTTTTTTTTTTTTTAATAATAGTGTCGGTCAACTAATTTATAAAACATTAGTTCACATAATGAACTTTGCTTAGAAAAAAAGTTATCATAACTATTACAGAGTATAAGAACATAAGTAGTGTTGGTGTTACATAGCGAGTTATTCGTTATCACGTCAGCTTTTATCATATCTTTATAGGAAAAAAATCTTTTCAAGTTGAAGTCAACTTTATTAGTCAAGGTCTCTAACAAAACAAAAATAAATGCATGTGGACCTTTGCATTTCACAAAAAAAAAAATTAAACATTTATTTAAATTCTGATTTACCAACATAATCAGTCAAGTTACCTTCAACTTGAGAGAATTTTAATTTGATCAATCTTTAAACAACAGTTGAAATGCGAATTAAAAATACACATCCAAATAAAACGCGATAAGAACAATAAAACTTTGTTTTTTAATTGACGAGCCCAAGCCACCGTTTCATGGCTTATCAATAATGCTGTAAATGAACCAGATGAATACGAACATTTATGTTTGTTTATTTTTTTTTTAACCAAACAAGTAAACGAAAATAATCGTTTAAAAGGGCGAATTTTTTTTTCTTGTTCGTTTATTAAGAAATTAAACGAGAATAAACGATCGATAATAAATAAACGAAGAAATTTTTTTTATCAAATTATGCATAATGCTTGGTTTTAAAAATATAATTTTGTGTAAACATACCAGTTCTAAAAGTACACAGTTAAAAAATTTAATATGTAAACATAAACATATAAATGAACGTAAACGAACGTTAATGAACGCATAATCGGGCGCTCACGAACATACTTAACTTTTGTTCATATTCGTTCATTTAATTAAACGAACCTACGATCATGTTCGTGTTAATTCATTTAATAACTAAACGAACATAAACGAACTTTTAACTGAACGGTCCATAAAATGTTCACTCAATGCTGAATTCGTTTACAGGTCTATTTACCATGATTCTTAGCTCAAAACAAAAATCTAATTTGCTAACAGGATAATAATTTAACGGACCAAATTAATCCGGGTTTTAAACACTAGATATTAGGGGTGGTAATTTCAGACCCGACACGAAACCCGACCTGAAACCGACACGAAAATTAACAGGTTCTGGTTGAATATATTAAATCTTAGGTCAGGTTTGGGTTGGCCTATCTGACCCATGTATTAAACAGGTTAGGTTTGGGTTGGAAAAAAATTAAGCAGGTCGACCTGGCAACCAGTTTAAGATTTTTTCCTTATATTAAAAATGATTCATATTTTACCATACGTGTTTATTAGGTTAAACATACTGAACATAAACACATTTAACATGTTTAACACGTCTAATGTGCCTACTTTTATGTATAAAACTTGTTAAATGGATCAATATATAAACCCGTTTAACCTATTCAACCTATGTAATATTTTTAACGTCAACCCAAATATATATGGGTTAAATGGGTTAGGTTCGGGTTATGTGTAAACGGGTTAGAGTTGACATAACTGACTCGATTATTTAAATGGGTTAGGTTTGGGTTGGGATTTTCTGACTCGGCAACCTGACAACCCGAACCTGCTAACCCGAACACGACACAAATTGTCACCCCTACTAGATATGATAACTTAAAAATATTACTCCTTCTGTCCTATTTTTATTGTCTATGTTTTATTTTTAGATGTTTTAATTTAATTTTCCACTATTAAAATAGATCAAGAATTTTGATAAGTTTATTATATTGCGTTTGTTTAATATTATAATTACAACATTTAAAGAAAAATTTCGTTTTTTATGAAGATATGGTATCTCCTTTTTCTTTTGAATAGCAAGCAACGGTTTAAGGGTGAGCTCGGTTCCGAAACCGTATCGAACCGAATTGAAATCGAGAAAATCAAGAACTGAAAAACATATATTTTGGAACCGGGATTCGAACCGAATAACATGTTTGGTTCCATTTCGGTTTTAAGGTTCAGTCCGAATATATTGGTTCTACCCGATTGATACGTTAATTTCTAGAAAACATAAGAAGACCGAATATTCTTTACATTTTCCTTTATACGTTACCATAGTTTATAACGAACAACAACTTGCGCATCATTTTATAGTCTTAAGCAAGGTTGTAAAAATCGTGAATCGCTAGTCGGTCAGTCGACCACCTTTTAGCTTGTAATCATTTTGAGGCGAGATTAATTAGTAATTAATCGGATTAACATTTTTAGCAAATTTTTGGTATTTTCTGCAAGTTTTTGGTATTTTTAAAGAGTTTTAGGTATTTTCGGCAATATTATTTTTAAAATATAATTAATCATATATAAAAATAATACTATAACTGATAAACACAAGGTTATAGTGAGTTTTTGGTATTTTCGCAAAATTTGTAGGTTTTCAGCAAGTTTGACATCCCTTGACCATCGTTGACCATAATTGATGTAAAACCCGCTTTAAAATACATTTGATCATTAAATACATGAAAATACAGTTAAATTAAAACTTTTCAGTTAATTAATATACGACACGAATAATGAACATTTAATACGAATATTGCGTATATTAATTCATTACTACAAGTATTGCGTATATAAATATTATTATTAATACACGATAAGTATTTACGTATAATATTAAAAACGTAACAAGAATAAAACTCGACCCTAAAATACAAACTCACGTGATCAATATTTAAGCACGGAAATTAAAACGAATTATGTATGTATGTGTGTGTATCTGGCGTCCAAAAAGAAGAAAAGAGAAGGGCTTTGGCCCAACCCATTACACAATGATAGTCCTTAACCAATTAAAACATTAGGGGATTTCATATATTCACTTTTACAAGAAAATAACAAAACCTTAAAACCTTTTGTTCTTCTCTTTTTGGCCGCGGCATCAACAAACACACAAGGACGATTTTTGGCTTTTTAATCTTTGATTAATAACGGTATTGTGTTTGTGTTCTAAATCCTTAATCCATCACACATACGGTATCATCAATCCTTTAATGTTTTTATTTAATTATGTTATATGTTTTTGGATCGTTAAAAACAAGTAAGAAACATGTAATTAAAACAAGACTAAACATGGGATCGGGTAAAGGTTTGGTTTGTTTCGGGTTCACGCAAACCGAGACCAAAGATTGGTCTCGGTGGTGGTTCAGATCACATAGTTGCACCCCACAAGGGGTCGACGTGTGTTTGTTTCTGGCAGCCGTATGCACCAACAGCCCCACGGTGGGGGACTGTTGGACAAGGTGTTGTGTTGTTTTCGAGGCAAAGCCAAGACCTACAAGGGTCTCGGTAGGGTCTTGATGGGGCTCGGTTAGGACCAAACACACCAAGGGGTGTGTTTGGCTAAGTTTTACAAAAACATGTCATTTTTTATTAATTAATTTATTTAAATTAGTACATGGTTAAATTAAATTAATTAATAGCCAAGACTTATGTTATAATTTATTTAAATAAAAATATGATATAACATATGTCCATTTTATTTAAATAAACTTTAGGATAAAATAACTATTAATATAATTATTCATGTACATTTAATTAATTAAGAAAACTTAGCTTACTTAATTTATATTCATTTTAACCAATGTTTAATTAAATTAATAACATGGTTTAATTTAATTATATAATAAGTCATTTAAGGTAAAGTTTAATTATTAAAACCATGTAATATTATTAATTAATAATTACTTATGATATCATGTATTATTATTATTAATTAATAATCATATGTTAAGACTAAGTATTAAATATAATTAAATTTTACTGTATAATAATCATGGCATATAATATGCTTATTAAAACTATAGTTTATATCATTTTACTTATTTAATAAGCTTATTATAAATTATGGAAATATATTAAATATGGAAACATGCTATTTATGATAACATACTAAATATGGAAACATGTTATTTATGGAAACATACTAAATATGGAAACATTCTATTTTTTGAAACTTACTAATTATGGAAACTTTCTATTTTTGGAAACTTACTATCTAAGAAAACTTGTTATTTTTGGAAAGTTACTATATATGGAAACCTGCTATTTTTGCAAAGTTACTATACATAGAAACTTGCTTTTTTTAGAAAGTTACTCATTATGTTATAACAAATACTATAACACTTAAAACATGAAATACACTAATCAATAACACATGAAACACTAAGAATCATATGATAAAACAAAAAAAGTATAATAAGTAATAAACACGCCAAGTGAACTAATAATCAGTAAATGTAAGTTAAACAGACAACTTATTCATGTCCCTTTCATTATGTAGCTATCGTGAAGTCGGAGTGATCTTCCACTTTTGTTTTCGTCTTTATTTACTGGACATAAGGTACGGATATTCCGTCCTTCAGTAACGACACTCTCTTCCTAGACTTAGTATTCCCCGTTTGCAGCCATCTGTTTTCCCCAGTAGTTGCATTAAACTTATCAGTAATTAATATGATTAATATTTTAGATTTGCCTGAGCTATATACATTCATGCCAGTTCCACCTAGTTATGGAGGTATCATTACCATAACACCGGAGGCGCCGGTGTTATGACTCTTCCGCGGTGAGAGTGATTGCTCGCTGCGACCCTTTCGGTTATTTGGCCTATTTTATTATTATCACGTGGGACGAATGGGTGCATCCTAGGCTAAGTTTAGCAAGATTACATGGTAACTGTGGTGTGTGCCTTACATCCGTTACATGGAGCTGATCCCTCCAACCCAAACTATTATAATTAGAGGCAACCCCTCTAATTGCATGATGAGGTCACCCCCGTAAGTATGCATGCACGTTGATACTTCATGACCTATATGGGCTCCGGGCATATTTAAAATACAGTTTTCAGTATAAAATAAACATAAGTCTTTTCAGAATATAAACCAGCTTATAAACATACACCATGTTTCTAGGACTTACAATTATTCCGTTGTACTTCGTTTCATTTCATTTCTTTCTTATGTTTATGCTTTGCATTTCATTATCATATATCCGCACACTGAGCGTATTGCTCAGCCGTATTTCTTTCTATGTCCCAATACGACAGGTACTAAACAGCACAGCTAGGATCTCCAAGAGTACGTGCATTTAGATGGAGGCTCCCTTGTATTAACTTCTTTTAATGCATTTACATACTTTTGCTTTGCTGGACATCGTTTAGTCCTTTCATATATTCTTTACTTATCCATTGTGTGTGGAGCTTATGTTTGGAATCGATGTTTGTTTCCAGTTTCCTTTATGATCATTTAATGTTTTAGACATTTACCTTACATGCTTTGATGACACGCCATAATTACTGCGTAACGGTCCACTTATCCAAGTGGGGTGTTACAATTATGGTACCAGAGACAAGGTTTCGACCTGTAGGCTCTTAAAAATTGACCTGTGACTAGTGGGGAGTCACCAGAGTCTTCCTAAACTGACAGTAAATTTCATTTCATGCATCATTGTCTTCTGTTAAGTCTTGACTAAGTAATGGTTGGTACAGGACTGGCCATATTTAGTCGCATGTGCTTTTCATTCGAATTTTGTTTTGTGAACCGACACATAGGCGTTCACCCTTGCTCATGAAAATTTTGTTTTGTGGACCGACCCATAGGCGTCCACCATTGCCAATGGCTGTTTTCGATGGCTATGCCTTCATAAACTCTTCATGCATATTTTATGTTTATCCTATGTTCTAATAGATTAATAATTCATTTTCTCTTTGAAACTGTCAGATGGTCAACATACGAAATGAGCAAGAATTTGTTGTATCTGTCCGAGTAGCTCTGCAGACCATGCTCCCTCATATCCGAGCAGAGTTCGGGCTGAATTCCAAGATGGACCTAGTCACCAGAACAATCATCCTCCTCCTTCTCCACCTGTTACTCTATACACATGGCTGGAGAGATTTAACAAGTAGAAGCCTAGGGCATTTGAGAAAACTGAGGTCCCATCTAATGCTCAGAATTGGGTCTCACACATGGAGAAGAACTTCAATGTCAGGGGCTGTGATGGAATTTATAAGGCACGGTTAGCTTGCTATAAGTTCGAAGGCGACGCACTGGCTTGGTGGAGAGCATACAAGCTAACAAATGGAGTTGATGTATGGTTGGCTGCTTTGACCTGGGTGCAATTCAAGGAACTGTTCTATAATCAGTTCTTCCCAAGGGCTGAACATGAACGGTTAAAGAGAGACTACCATGCCATTCGTCAGAAAACTAGTGAGAACAACACGGAGTTTATGTAGAAGTTCCATAGGGTAGCTGGATTTCTGGGCGCTGTTGCAGGTACAACTAAAGAGCAAGTGAAGCATAATGTAGTGATTTTGCTTGGGGTTCAGATAATTCTCGGAATCTTCTCGAATTGATCACGGCTCAAAGTGGAATAATTGTTCTTGGTTACTAAAAAGGGAATGGTTTTCTATTCTACTAGAAGGATTTAAATGTGCTAAGATATAAAATTTAACTAAAAGCAGTTAATAAAAACAATTAAATATAAAGCTTGAATATGAATATTAAAATTAAACACTTGAACAGTAAGTGTAAAATATACTAAAACAAAATGCTCATTCGGAATAACCTTGATGCGGAATAAATCTGCTCATTCGGAATACCTTGAAATTCACTTCATCCGAAACATTTTTAACAAACTGATTCGGAACATTTTTTAACAAACTGGTTCGGAAGAATTTACAAAACATTGATTCGGAACCATTAAAACACACTGATTCGGAAGATTTATGAAAATCTTGATTCGGAACTTTCCAAAAATACTTGATTCGGAACTTTTTCAAAAATCTGACTCGGAACTTTCAAATAAAGTTGGTTCGGAACTTTTAACAATAAACTGATTCGGAACTTTTAACAATAAACTGATTCGGAACTTCAAAAAAAAGGCACTCATTCGGAACTGTTAAAATACACACTCATTCGAAACAATTTTTAATAAAACTCATTCGGAACATATGCTATTGATTCGGAATCTGGGAAAACTCAAGAACACGAGAAACAGGGAGATTAAATGACACGATTTTTAGCCAAAATCCACCAAGTTTTTAACCAAAACTTAACCCAATTTAACCACTAATCATCTACTAATCATAAACATCAAATCAAAAACAATAAAAACACAAAACCCACTTACTTTTGAAGATCAAATCAACCAAATAAGAACTTGAAAACTTTAAATAAAAAAGATGAAGATGAACAAGATTAATGGAAGGATTATATTGATTGATTAAGATAGAGTAAACAAAAGGAAAGATTAAAAACTTACAAAATCAAAGATTTAACAAGAATGAAAAATCACCAACACCTTAATGGTGTTGGCTTCCTACTAAAGAAAAGAAAAGACTGGAAAGAAAAACTAGCTCAAAATGTGTGAGGGGATGTATTTATATAGGTCTTCTCTTTGGTTTGTGAGTGGGCTTTCTCCCTTTCTTCTTGTCTTCTCGTCTTTTCAGAAAAGTTGACGTTTTCGATTCTGATTCGGGATTTGTCGACGATTAAATTCAACTCGTCTTTTAATTTCTTCGTTTAATAGACTTGAGTTCCTTCGACATATGTAAATCTTCCATCTTTGGTCCTTTTCTTCGATAAATCTTCAAATAGGCCCATTGACTTCAAATCATTTGCATCTCTTGGACAATAGACTTAGTCTTGATTCTTTTTCTTCGATAAAACCCGTGCAATCCCATGTTTTCTCCAATATCCATCCGGTTGGCTCTGAAAACACAATAAACACAAAAACCACGCATAATTCCAAACAAATGATATCAAATACGCGTTTTGGTCTCGTTTTAGCCAGAAATAAGTGGTAAAAGGATGGGTGTTTTCACACCTATCAAATCCCCTACACTTAACCATTGCCATGCTCTCATGCAATGCTTAGTGACAAAGCAAATTTACACTTTTCTCATAATCAATCAACCTTGGCCTTATTAACATACTACTAAACAAAATTTGAAGTACTAAGAGAAATTAAAACTTTAAAGGAAACAAAAGGAATAGAAAACCATTTTCACTTGAAAATAGCTATATGGAAATAACTTGTAAAGAGATCTAAGACTTACATTAGGGTTTCGGTGCTGCGAAGATTCATCACCCTCAAGTTTCACGTTCCCCTAACTAAGCTTAAAAACGAGATCATTGTTATTATAAGTTAGCAAAACAAACACTTACACACATGGCTTAATTATATGCTTAAACTCCCTTATTCCTAGGTGTATCTCTTATATTTTATTTTTGTCTTAGAATGATCATGAAGATGCATTTTGGACTGATTGCGATAGTTTATTAGGCTGAAAGCAAAGTAGGACGATTTGATTAATAGTTAGCTAAAGGACAAAATCTCTTAAAACTGCTTCTCGGGATATCAAAAAGTTCATATCTTGGCATAACTCGCTTCACGATTTGAGACCTTTCTCAGGCCGATATTTGGCATGTACTTCATATTTCATATCTTTGAGAGACGTTCTTGAGATAATGGTATTCTCTTCGTTAATAGAGTTTCTTCACTTGGATACTTTTGAGGGGTACTCCAACTTGTTGACCACGACTTCATCATTATTTCTTCAATCGCTAATTGGGATTTTGAGATACAACGATTCGCCTCCTTTTCAGACTTGGATCTATTTATCCTCATACCTTGTTAGGGTCTTTTCGGATAGACTTCTCCATGATCTTTATGGGAGTTGATTGCTTTTAGTCGTGAGTCTTGATCCTTCATATTGATTTTGGGAATAATGCTTTTCACATCACCTTGGATCTTTAGCAATAAGATTGAATCCTCATGCCTTGTTAGGGCCTTTTCGGACTCGCCAATCTTCGCGCCCCGCTTCATAAGTTATCCCTTAGCTATGAACTCTTATCATTACCGAGCAACTTTTAAACGATCTTGGGCTAGAAGCTAAGTAACTTTTCAAATCGTACGACCTTACTTATTGCAGATAAATTATTAGCAAGTGATGGGAGAATAGGCAAATAATTACACCAAGTGAGCTTGTGCAAGAATACCGACTTATGATTGACTCTATCATTTCTCGTTCTCCACAATTAAAAATCTCAAGTAATGAGACTCGTGGATGCTTAGCCTAATAAACCAATTAAGTTCTACATGGTTAAGGATACTAGCTAGAATAAACTTGGATAAATCTATTCGGATTGAGTCAAAATAATCCCAACGGGCCTAATATGTCAAAGATTTCAAAACTAGCTACACCACTTTATTAATATTTTTGACTTTATTGCGGGATATATACATATGAAAGCAACGATAAAAATTTAAAAATTACGACTAAATGGCCAAAGTTAATTAAAAATTTGAAAAATGTTGAAAAAGATGATTTTCCGGTTAAATGAAGGCATTTTAATGGAAAAGTCCACTTAGAACTTCGATAGAAGTCTCCCCTACACTTAATATAAACATTGTCCTCAATGTTTAAGCATGTGGGAAAAGTCTCCCCTACACTTATGACATTGTGCACGTTGGTTAAATCAAGCTAAGGAAGAGACGACTAACGTGATCAATTTCAAATATGAGTATGAAGAAAATTGAATCACGATAGTTGAGAGATAGAACCGGATTGCGGATAACACGGGAGCACGGTTCTTCAAAGGTTCCAAAAGTGCATTCATCCCTGTAATCACATCACCACACAAACACAAACAACCTATAGAGGTCCCCCTACACTTAGGAGGTTAAAAACGGAAAAGGATTGATACTCGCACTGCCTCCCGAGGAGCGCTTGTTTTTGATAACCGAGTCACGAGCCTGACTCGACCCAAAATTAGTTCATGGGAAACGTGGTGAGGGATGGAATCATCTCATGAGAGATGTCCTCACCAAAGTACAACTTCACTCGTTGGCCATTCACCTTAAAATTAGGTCCATTAGGTTGAGCGAGCTCGAGAGTACCATATGGAAAAATTTGGGCAATGGTGAATGGGCCGGACCAACGAGATTTCAGCTTGCCCGAAAAGATTTTCAACCGAGAGTTAAAGAGTAAAACTTTGTCTCCAACTTGGAACTCTCGGTTTTTGATCTTGGAGTCATGAATGAGCTTAGTCTTTTCCTTATAGATCAAAGAATTTTCATAAGCCTCACTCCGGAGTTCATTCAGCTCATTGAGTTGGATCTTGCGTAGGTCACCGGCTTTGTTGATGTCGAAATTAGCCCACTTCAAAGCCCAGTAAGCCTTGTGATCCAACTCAATGGGGAGGTGGCATGCTTTCCCGTACACGAGACGATATGGTGTACAACCAATCGGAGTCTTGTATGCGGTACGATAAGCCCACAGAGCATCATCAAGTTTATCGGCCCATAAGGCACGATGCTCTCCCATGGTTCGTTCAAGAATTCGCTTTAATCCTCGGTTAGAGATTTCAGCCTGGCCATTAGTTTGTGGGTGGTAGGCGGTGGAAAGACGATGATTTACACCATACTTAGCCGTGACTCTTGCGAATTGATCATTGCAAAAATGAGTCCCGCGATCACTAATAATGGTACGAGGCACACCGAATCTAGCGAACAGCGATTTCAAAAAGTTACAAACCACCCTTGCGTCGTTAGTGGGTAAAGCTTTGGCTTCAACCCATTTAGAAACGTAGTCAACGGCTACAAGGATGTATTTGTTTCCTTTAGATGAAGGGAATGGCCCCATAAAGTCGATACCCCATACATCAAAGATTTCACATTCTTGTATGAAATTCTGAGGCATCTCATCTTTATGTGTGATCTTGCCTTGTTTTTGGCAAGCATCACAATGTTTAACCATCTCGTGAGCATCACGATAAATGGTGGGCCAATAAAATCCCGAGTCAAACACTTTTTTGGCGGTGTAGTTGGGACCAAAGTGACCACCGGTGGGTCCTTTGTGGCAAGCTTCGAGAATGTCGAAAGCTGCCGGTCCATCAACACATCGGCGAATAATCAAATCAGCACATTGTTTGAATAGATACGGGTCATCCCAAAAATAAGTCTTAATGTGTTTGAAGAACTTTTTCTTTTGCTGGGATGTTAACCCGTCGATGAGAATTCCACCCGCCAAGTAGTTTGCAATGTCCGCAAACGACGGGGCTTCATCATTACTCGAGTTGATAGAAATTAAGGTCTCCAGGGGAAAAGAGTCATTGATCTCTTTGTTCGGATGATCCCCTTGATAAGGATCCTCAAGTCTGCTGAGATGATCCGCGGCTAGGTTTTCAGCTCCCTTCTTATCACGAATTTCGATTTTAAATTCTTGAAGTAGCAAAACCCAGCGAAGAAGTCTTGGTTTGGAATCTTGTTTAGTTAACAAGTACTTCAACGCGGAATGATCGGTATAAACGATTGTGGTAGAAAGGAAAAGATAGGGGCGGAACTTTTCAAAGGCATAGACAACAGCTAAAAGCTCTTTTTCGGTTGTCGTGTAATGCAATTGAGCCCCCGTCATTGTCTTGCTAGCGTAATGGATCGGTTGGAAGTGTTTATTCACTCTTTGGCCCAATACCGCTCCAATAGCAAAATCGCTAGCATCACACATCAACTCGAAAGAAAGCTCCCAATTAGGGGTTATCAAGATCGGTGCCTTAGTTAGCTTATCCTTAAGAAGGTTGAAGGCTTCAATACACTCGTTGGAAAAGATAAAAGGGGTATCTTTCTCCAAGAGGTGGGTCATCGGGCGAGCGATTTTAGAAAAATCTTTGATGAATCGATGGTAGAAGCCCGCATGACCAAGGAAACTTCTCACACCCTTCACGGTTGAAGGTGGAGGCAATTTAGCAATAACATCGACTTTAGCACGGTCCACTTCAAGACCGACTTTGGAGATTTTGTGTCCTAGCACGATGCCCTCTTATACCATGAAATGACATTTTTCCCAATTAAGAACAAGGCGAGTGTCTTCACACCGCTTAAGCATACGTTCTAAATTGGTAAGGCAAGCAGAGAAAGAATCGCCATAAACCGAGAAATCATCCATGAAGACTTCCATAGTTTCTTCAACCATGTCATGAAAGATAGCCATCATACACCTTTGGAACGTCCCACGAGCATTGCATAAACCGAAAGGCATGCGTTTGTAAGCAAATGTTCCGTAGGGACAAGTGAATGTGGTCTTTTCTTGGTCTTTGGGATCGATGGGAATTTGAAAATACCCGGAGAAACCGTCTAAGAAGCAGTAATAGTCATTACCCGCTAGACGCTCGAGCATTTGATCCATGAAAGGAAGAGGAAAGTGATATTTTCTCGTGGCATCATTGAGTTTGCGATAGTCGATACAAACTCTCCAACCAGTAAAGAGACAAGTGGGAATCAACTCGTTGTGTTCATCGGGAACAACGGTTATTCCGCCCTTCTTGGGCACACAATGGACGGGACTTACCCATGGCGAATCCGAAATAGGGTAAATCAAGCCGACATCAAGAAGTTTGATAACCTCTTGTTTGATGACGTCATGAATGCGAGGATTAACCCTTCTTTGGCTCTGGATTGCGGGTTTAAAGTCATCTTCCATGAGAATCTTGTGAGTACAAAAGTTTGGGTCAATTCCGCGGATATCAGAAATTTTCCAAGCAATTGCCTTCTTATGATCTTTAAGCACGGCGATGAGGCGAGATTTCTCTTCTTCTTTCAAGTCCTTAGCAATGATGACGGGCGACTTCTTCTTGTCTTCAAGGAATACGTACTCGAGATGGGACGGTAACTCCTTAAGCTCTAAATCCGGAGGATTTTCGATGGGAGGCGTATTCAAATTCGGTGCATCGATAGCAATAGCCTTGGGAGATGGTGGAGAAATATGGTCCTCTTTGAGAAGTTTCTCAATGAGACAAATGTCTTCATCCCAATCGGTGGGAGAATCGTCATATTCTATGTTCACATCTCCAATGGTTGCTTCAAAATCTTTCCAAAGGAAATCACTTTCTCCAAATAGAGTAAGTGATGAATCAATAAAGGAAACGGTCTCAACATTGGGAGGAGAGGTAGGAATACTTTTACAAGCATCATTAAAGTGTTCTTCACAAGCCTCATCAAGAACGTCGATAAAATTAACACTCTCGTATGAATAAGGCTGTTTAGAAAGCTTTCCCATGTTGAAGACAATTTGATCGTCACCAACTCTCATGATAAGCTCACCCGCTTCTACATCGATGAGAGTGCGGCCGGTCCTCAAGAATGGAGTCCAACGATTAATGGCACACGAGGGTCCATATCGTAGTCGACCACGACGAAATCGGCAGGAAAAGTGAATTTGTCGACTCCTACAAAAACGTCTTCGGCTATCCCCACTGGATAAGCAACCGTGCGGTTAGCTAATTCCAAAGTCATTTTGGTGGGGACTAGCTCAGGGAGAGATAATTGCTTCCAAACACTTAAAGGCATTAAGTTAATACTGGCACCTAGATCGGCTAGGGCTATGCAATTCTCTACTCCCGGGAAGTTGCAAGGGATTAAGAAACGACCCGGATCACCAAGCTTGGTTGGCAATTTCCTTAAGAGCACTGCAGAGCAATTCTCATTAAGTTGGGTATTAGCAATATCAAGAAGATTCTCCTTGTCACTCAGAAGATCTTTGAACATTTTCGCATATTTAGGCATGTGAGCGAGAGCCTCAGCGAAGGAGATGTTGAGATTCAATTGTTTAAACATTTTTAGAAAGTTCGAAACTTGAATATCGTCCTTGCTTTTGAGCTTCTCTTTCCTCAACCTTGAGGGATAAGGTATATCGGAAGAAGAGGAAGTCTTTGGGATAGTAGGATCACTCACATCCTTGGGTGGAGGAGGGGTAGAAGTAAGTGGTGGAGGAATTGGGGAAGTAGAAGGTTGAGGAATATGAGTAGGTGACTCGTTTTCCTTAGTCACAATCACCGGTGGAGGTATAGGAAGCTCGGGTTCCTTGGTACCTTTGCCACTGCGAGTGGTGATTGCTTTCATCTCCCCTCTTGGATTTGCAACGGTGTTACTCGGAAGAGTACCCGAAGAATAAGTTTGATTACCTTGGAAGAAACCAGCCATCATGTTCCTTAAGCCATTCGTTTGACTTGCCAAAGTGTTTCGCATATCAGCTCTAAGATCGTTCCCTTGTTTCACCATGTCTGCTTTCAAGTTGAGCACTTCCCGCTGGAGATTGTCCACGATCACATCATTAGTCCTCATGCAGGTTCCAATATCTTGGTGTAATGCGGTGGGTTGGTTGGGAGGAGCATTGTAGGCGGGTGGTTGATAAGCAGGTTGTTGGTAAACTTGGTTGTTTCTTTGAGGTGGATATGGTTGTCTTTGAGGTGGTTGGTATGGTGCACGAGGTTGTTGTTGAGGAGGGAGATTGAGGTTTTGTTGTTGGTTTGGGTTGTTAGGAGGAAAACCGGGCGGGGAAAGAAAATTGTTTGAGCGATAGCTGAGCAAGTTGCGGTCTCCTTAAGGACGAGCTTGATAAGCGGCCGGAGGATAGGTACCGTATGCTGCGTTAACATTCTCAGAAGGGTAGTCTTGGGTGGAAGTACAAGTGGTGTAAGAGTGAAGACCCCCACATATTTCACATGGTTGGCTCACAGCATTGACTTGAGCGTTTTAGCGTTGATGTTGTTGGTGTTGCTAGCGGTTTGGGTAGCAAGCGATTCAAGAAGTGACGTAATTTTGTCAAGTCTCTTGTCGTTGTCACTAGTACTAGAACTAGCGGCATTGGTCCGAACACTCTTGGTTTGCACACGAGACTTATTTTCAATAATATCCCACGCGGCATTAGAAGTCTTAACCAAAATATTACCCCCCGAGGCACTATTTAGTAAATCTTGGTCATTCATGCTTAAACCATTGTAAAAAGTGTTAATTTGGTGCACTTTGGTAAAACCATGTTGTGGGCACTTTCTTAAAAGTTCTTTAAAACGGTCCCAAGATTCACAAAATTACGTCATTCTCAGAAGGGTAGTCTTGGGTGGAAGTGCAAGTGGTGTAAGAGTGAAGACCCCCACATATTTTACATGGTTGGCTCACAGAATTGACTTGAGCGTTTTTAGCGTTGATGTTGTTGGTGTTGCTAGCGGTTTGGGCAGCAAGCGATTCAAGAAGTGACGTAATTTTGTCAAGTCTCTTGTCATTGTCACTAGTACTAGAACTAGCGGCATTGGTTCGAACACTCTTGGTTTGCACACGAGACCTATTTTCAATAATATCCCAAGCGGCATTAGAAGTCTTAACCAAAATATTACCCCCCGAGGCACTATTTAGTGAATCTTGGTCATTCATGCTTAAACCATTGTAAAAAGTGTTAATTTGGTGCACTTTGGTAAAACCATGTTGTGGGCACTTTCTTAAAAGTTCTTTAAAACGGTCCCAAGATTCACTAAAACTCTCATCGTACTTTTGTTCAAAATTAATAATTTCATTCCGCAAAGCGGTAGTACGAGAGGGTGGGAAAAAGTAGTTTATGAATTTGGTCTCCAAATCCGTCCACGTCAGAATACTTTGTGGCGGTTCCTTTGAAAGCCAATGCCGGGCTTGTCCCTCTAAAGAAAAGGGAAAAAGT
Source organism: Glebionis coronaria (assembly GCA_025667525.1). Classification (NCBI taxonomy): domain Eukaryota; kingdom Viridiplantae; phylum Streptophyta; class Magnoliopsida; order Asterales; family Asteraceae; genus Glebionis; species Glebionis coronaria. Next base: position 91,284,524 of record CM046879.1, on the reverse strand, counting down.
TATAAACGGATTACCTCTTGTGGAACACCATTGAATTTGACCGTATTCGTGAGTTGCAGGAACCTTTTGATGTGGTCATGAGGATCATCAATGGTACGCCCCAAGAATGGTTGAGCTGAGACCATCTGAATAAAGCCGGATTTGAGCTCAAAGTTGTTGGCTGCAATCGCGGGTATGACAATTAGATCATTGTTGCCATCTACATGTGCTTGCAAAAGTTCAATCATCGGGCGATTGTCCGGTAGAGGTTCATTGTTGTTGTTATTATTGTTGTTTTGAGGTGGATTGTTATTGTTGTTGTGTACACCGGCCATGTCTAAGTCTTCGAGAGGCTCGGGCTCTTGATAAGACGTCGATCGTGTACGCATACACCTGCAAAAGAACTAATAAAGCAAACAAGAAATATTTTTGGTTTTTAATGTTTTTTGAATTTTTTTGAATTTTTGAAAATTTTATATGTTTTTAGGGTTTTTGAAATTTTTTTTTATGAAAAAGTAACGTTCACGGTGAACGGATCCCAAAATCCAATTTCTCACAAAAAACTGTTAATCCTTACGAGAAGAGCCGGCAGCGACGCCATTTGATACTCGGCTTTGTTATGGGGTTCAGATAATTCTCGGAATCTTCTCGAATTGATCACGGCTCAAAGTGGAATAATTGTTCTTGGTTACTAAAAAGGGAATGGTTTTCTATTCTACTAGAAGGATTTAAATGTGCTAAGATATAAAATTTAACTAAAAGCAGTTAATAAAAACAATTAAATATAAAGCTTGAATATGAATATTAAAATTAAACACTTAAACAGTAACTGTAAAATATACTAAAACAAAAGGCTCATTCAGAATAACCTTGATGCGGAATAAATCTGCTCATTCGGAATACCTTGAAATTCACTTCATCCGGAACATTTTTAACAAACTGATTCGGAACATTTTTTAACAAACTGGTTCGGAAGAATTTACAAAACATTGATTCGGAACCATTAAAACACACTGATTCGGAAGATTTATGAAAACCTTGATTCGGAACTTTCCAAAAATACTTGATTCGGAACTTTTTCAAAAATCTGACTCGGAACTTTCAAATAAAGTTGGTTCGGAACTTTTAACAATAAACTGATTCGGAACTTTTAACAATAAACTGATTCGGAACTTCAAAAAAAAGGCACTCATTCGGAACTGTTAAAATACACACTCATTCGAAACAATTTTTAATAAAACTCATTCGGAACATATGCTATTGATTCGGAATCTGGGAAAACTCAAGAACACGAGAAACAGGGAGATTAAATGACACGATTTTTAGCCAAAATCCACCAAGTTTTTAACCAACACTTAACCCAATTTAACCACTAATCATCTACTAATCATAAACATCAAATCAAAAACAATAAAAACACAAAACCCACTTACTTTTGAAGATCAAATCAACCAAATAAGAACTTGAAAACTTTAAATCAAAAAGATGAAGATGAACAAGATTAATGGAAGGATTATATTGATTGATTAAGATAGAGTAAACAAAAGGAAAGATTAAAAACTTACAAAATCAAAGATTTAACAAGAATGAAAAATCACCAACACCTTAATGGTGTTGGCTTCCTACGAAAGAAAAGAAAAGAATGGAAAGAAAAACTAGCTCAAAATGTGTGAGGGGATGTCTTTATATAGGTCTTCTCTTTGGTTGGTGAGTGGGCTTTCTCCCTTTCTTCTTGTCTTTTCGTCTTTTCAGAAAAGTGGACGTTTTCGATTCTGATTCGGGATTTGTCGACGATTAAATTCAACTCGTCTTTTAATTTCTTCGTTTAATAGACTTGAGTTCCTTCGACATATGTAAATCTTCCATCTTTGGTCGTTTTCTTCGATAAATCTTCAAATAGGTCCATTGACTTCAAATCATTTGCATCTCTTGGACAATAGACTTCGTCTTGAGTCTTTTTCTTCAATAAAACCCGTGCAATCCCATGTTTTCTCCAATATCCATCCGGTTGGCTCTGAAAACACAATAAACACAAAAACCACGCATAATTCCAAACAAATGATATTAAATACGCGTTTTGATCTCGTTTTAGCCAGAAATAAGTGGTAAAAGGATGGGTGTTTTCACACCTATCAAAGCACTTTCGCAGGGCCCTTCACTCCTCGACTGCTGATCGGCTACTTAGTGCTACCTTTACTAATGTGTCACAAGTGGCAGACGCAGCACGTAGCTTGGAGATGCTCCATGAGAGAGATGACTATGAGGAGCCAGCTCGTCCAGATAAGAGGTATAAATTTCAGTCATCAAGCGTTATCATCTCATTCAAATATGTACGTTCATTTTATATCTTGTCCTATTTAATTGTATCTTTCAGGCAGAGTGGTGGAGACCGGTCCCAACCGGCCACTCAGCAGACAAACAACAAGGGGGACGCTCAATCTAATGACTGATACAGAGCAGACATGCGTAACAGTAATGACAATTACCGTAATAATGCTAGCTATTCCAACAACAACAGGTCCTAAATTCATAAACTCTTATATGTTAAGTTGATGTATGTCATACATACTAACATCTCAGGGTCATAAACAGGAACTCTGCGAGTGGGCGTGACCAGAATGCTAAGGCTCAACAGCCTAATAACTCGTCTTCATCTGGTAATTATAACTTAAAACTTTTAGTGTAGTCATGTTTATGCCCAAATAATCATGTCTCACGCATATCTTCTTAAACAGGCTCTCAAGTAGCGAGGGTACCTCCAGTAGGTTATACTCATCCTATCTACACTACTTGTGGTCGTAGACATCCTGGACCATGCTGTCGGGCTGCCAGCGTTTGCTTTAAGTGTGGACAGCCAGTGTATATGTTGAAGGACTGCAAGAAGGGAGAGACTACTGGTACTTCTGGTTCTGCTCTTCCTAAGCTACCAGCTTCAAGTCGTGTCTACACTAACACCAGAGATTAGGCAAATAAGTCGACAGGTACAATTACTGGCATCCTCTTTATGTACGAACATGTTGCCTGCGTTTTATTCGATACGGGTGTTACTCACTCAGTTATATCCACTAGTTATGCTTCCCGTATTAATAAGACACCTACACCACTAGAGAACATAATAAGTATATCTACGCCAATGCGAGACTCTGTGCGCATTACCCATGTGTACAGAGAACTTCCCCTAAAATTTGATGATAAGATTCGCCTAGTAGACGCACTTCCTTTGGATATGTGTTAGTTTGATCTAATCTTAGGCATGGACTGGTTAGCTAAACACCATGCCACTATCGACTGTCATACATATCGGGTTATCTTTGGTGATGTTCAAGCACCAGAGTACATTCACAATGGTTTCATACCAGGAAAGTCTGTATAAATCAGTTCCGCCTTACAAGCCCGTGCTTTACTAGCTCATGGTTGCGAAGGCTTCTTAGATACGATTCAGGATATTACTGTCGAAGCTCCGTCGATCCAAGATCAACCAGTTGTTTCTGAATTTCCCGATGTATTTCCAGAAGAACTTCCGGGTATACCACCTATCCGCGAAGTAGAGTTTGGCATTGAGCTCATCCCATAAGCTCAACCAATCTCCAAGGCTCCTTATCGCATGGCTCCAATAGAGCTAAAGGATTTAAAAGACCAGCTGCAAGAGTTACGGGAGCGAGGTTTCATTTGTCCGAGTGTATCACAATGGGGTGCACCGGTATTTTACGTCAAGAAGAAGGATGGCAACATGCGTTTATGCATTGACTATCGTGAGCTGAACAAGACCACGATTAGGGACCGTTATCCATTGCCGCGTATCGATGATATGTTTGACCAACTGCAAGGTGTCAAGCACTTCTCCAAGATTGATCTACGATTCGGTTATCATCAGCTGCGAGTGAAGGTGCAGGACATTCTTAAGACTGCTTTTCGCACAAGATATGGCCACTATGAGTTCGTAGTCTTGCCTTTCGGACACACTAATGCTCCAGCGATATTCATGGACTTAATGAACCGCGTCTTCCATGAATTTCTGGACAAATTTGTCATCGTGTTCATCGATGACATTCTCATCTTCTCTAAATCCACAGATTAACATGAAGAACATCTTCGTACCGTGTTATAGATTCTTTGCCAGAAGCAATTCTATGCCAAATTTTCTAAGTGTGAATTATGGTTAAACAAGGTGGCATTCCTGGGCCACATTGTCTCCGCAGAAAGGATCACCATTGATCATGCGAAGGTTGAAGTTATCACTAAATGGCCAAGCCCGACGTCTGCAACTGAGGTTCGTAGTTTTCTGGGCTTAGTTGGTTATTATCGTAGATTTGTGGAGAAATTTCAAGGCTAGCCTTACCTTTGACCAAGTTGATGCGTAAGGGAGAGAAATTTGTTTGGAGTGATAAGCGGGAGAAGAGCTTTGAAGAACTTAAGCAGCAGTTAGTATCTGCACCTATTCTTACTCTCCCATCTGGCACAGGTGGATTTCAGATTTATAACGATGCTTCAGGTAAAGGACTAGGTTGTGTACTCATGCAACATGGGAAAGTGATTGCATACTCATGTTGTGGTGTTGTGCTATTTTAGAGGCAAAGCCGAGACCTACAAGGGTCTCGGTGGGGTCTTGATGGGGCTTGGTTAAGACCAAAGACACCAAGGGGTGTGTTTGGCTAAGTTTTACAAAAACATGTCATTTTATTTATTTTTTATTAATTAATTTATTTAAATTAGTACATGGTTAAATTAACTTAATTAATAATCAAGACTTATGTTATAATTTATTTAAATAAAAACTATGATATAACATATGTCCATTTTATTTAAATAAACTTTAGGATAAAATAATTATTAATATAATTATTCATGTACATTTAATTAATTAAGAAAACTTAGCTTAATTACTGCACATAAGGTACGGATATTCCTTCCTTCAGTAAGAACACTCTCTTCCTATACTTAGGATTCCCTGTTTGCAGCCATCTGTTTTCCCCAGTAGTTACATTAAACTTATCAGTAATTAATATGATTAATATTTTAGATTTGCCTGAACATGCATGCCAGTTCCACCTAGTTATGGAGGTACCATAACCATAACACTGGAGGCACCGGTGTTTTGACTCTTCCACGGTGAGAGTGATTGCTCGCGGCGTCCCTTTAAGTTATTTGTTCTATTTTATTTTTATCACGTGGGGCAAATGGGTGAATCCTAGGATAAGTTTAGCAAGATTACATGGTAATTGTGGTGTGTGCCTTACATCCGTTACATGGAGTTGATCCCTCCAACCCAGACTATTATAATTAGAGGAAACCCCTCAAATTGCATGATAAGGTCACCATCTAAGTATTCATGCACGTTGATACTTCATGACCTATATGGGCTCCGGGCATATTTAAAATACAGTTTTCAGTATAGAATAAATATAAATCTTTTCAGAATATAAACCAGTTTATAAACATACACCAGGTTTTCTAGGACTTACACTTACTCCGCTGTACTTCATTTCATTTCATTTCTTTCTTATGTTTATGCTTTACATTTCATTGTGATATATCCGCACACTGAGCGTATTGCTTAGCCGTATTTCTTTCTATGTCCCAATACGACAGGTACTAAAGGGCAAAGCTAGGATCTCCAAGAGTACGTGCATTTGGATGGAGGCTCCCTTGTCTTCACTTCTTTTAATGCATTTACATACTTTTACTTTGCTGGATATTGTTTAGTCCTTTCATACATTCTTTAATTATGCATTGTGTGTGGAGCTTATGTTTGGAACCGATGTTTGTTTCCGGTTTCTTTTATGGTCATTTAATGTTTTAGACATTTAACTTGCATGCTTTGATGACACGTCATGATTACTACGTAACGGTCAACTTATCCAAGTGGGGTGTTACAATTGACCTCCATTAATCGCCTTTTCATTAACCGACAAGGTTCAAGGCCTTGTAGCGATTAATCGACTTTGTAGACTTTTTTTGCAACACTGGTCCTAAGTATATATTTACTCGGCATTGGTCACATAAATGTAATTCCCTCTGATCTAAGGTTGAAATAGGTGAAATATAGTATGGTGATAAGAGTGACTGAACATCCATAAATCAGTTTGCAACGTAGTAGCTATTAGCTAATAAACCTTAAGATCTAACTGATACTCAATTTGAAAATTCTCATAATTTTCAATGGTTTTAATTTTTTATAGATATTAGAAGCTCCATACATAACATGCATTTATATACGTGATTAAAAACTACTAAAAATTATAAGCAACTTGAAAAGCACCAACTAAGCTTACAAAAACAAAAAATTAATTAAGCAACTAAGGCCAAACCATGACTAACATATGTAGAACACACAACAAATGTTGAACTAGTATAAAACTCAGTTCTTTGATTCCGATACTGAGAACCCCTGAACTAACTAAACCGAACTAAAAACTGAAAATTAAAATATTAAGGAACTGAGACCTGAATTGCGCTTCTAAAATTTGGTTCGCGTTGAGTTTTATTTTGAACTCTCTCAACAAGGATTATGAAGCACTTGTGGAAACTTATATTTTGCATATAATGGAGAAGACATTAGTAGAACTACATGCTATGCTAAAGTCACATGATAAATGGCTTCCAAAGAAGGTTGAGACTCCTACTATAATGGCTATTAGAGCAGGACGGATCCAGAAAGACAAGGGTAAGAAACCGCAAGGGGGTAAAGGAAATAGTGCTGGAAAGGGTAAGTCATCTTACGCCCCAACGCAGAAAATTCCTCCACCACCAAAGAAAGATAATCCGGCAAAGAACTTCGAGTGTCACCACTGCAAAGAGGTAGAGCACTAGAAAAGAAACTGCCTAAAGTATCTCGTTGAGGTGAAGAAACGTACGAATGCTAGCAGAGCTAGTACTTCAGGCATCTTCGTTATAGAACATTATGCTATGTCTAATAATAAGTTGAAGTTATATGAAACGGGTTGTGGAACTCATATTTGTAATACATCGCAGGGAATTAGAGATAGCACGAAACTAAAGCAAGGAGCTTTGAGCTTGTACGTGGGAAATGGCATGCGTGCAAACGTTGAAGTGATTGTTCAATATGATTTGGAACTTCCTAATGGACTAGTTATGTCTTTAAATAATTGTCATTTTGTGCCTTCTATTACTAGAGGTGTTATTTCATTTTCTAGATTGATGGAAGAAGGTTTTAGTAACGTTATTTTGAATAATGTAATTTTGGTTTACAAAGACAACATACTTTATTTTAATGCAATACCGCGTTATGGTATTTTTGAAATTGATATGAAAAGTCTTAATCTTAATAGTTCTATATACAATGTTAGCAGGAAAAGTGTCTGTTAATGCAAGTGATGCCTAAAAACATTATTAGTGTTAACTAATCTTTCTTAGTTTTGATCACAACAAACTATACAACACATTTAGTATAAAACACAAAACGAATTATTTAACTAACACTATCATCAAGGTAATAATCATATCACTAACCTTTCTTAATCATACTTAGTGATCATCAAAATGATTATCCTTAAAACTCACTTTTGTTAATATGACAAAAGACTTTTTAATAAACTTTCTTTTTTAGAAAATGTTTTATTAAAATGGAAAATGAAAATTTGAAAATGGCATATTCCAAATGCTGTTAGAATATCATTTGAAGGCTTAAAATACCTCAGATATTCCTACCCCACTAAAAGACAAAAAACGGAGCGTAATCTAGTGGTGGTACCTTAAGTAGCTACGCGGTTCCTTAGCGATATGGAACCGCCGGGCTAGATAAGGTACCGCGCCCAGATAGCCGTTATATATCCGTTATACTTTGTCTCCTTTAAATAGTGGGTCAAATCTCATTTTCCAATAAGCCTCTTGGACGTTTTTCTCAGCCCCCTTTCTATTTTCTATAGCATAATCATTAGTAAATGATCACTTAAAGTGTTAAGGATGTTTACATATGATTATCCTCTTGATCCCCTCCTTTACCTTGTTCAATGAGAAGATCACTCACTCACTAGTGTTGTGATAAAGATGAATCTATAAGCTAGTCATATTCATCATGATACCCTTTTTGTTTTAGGTCAATCCATTGTATTTATGAATACTTGGACTAGTTGTGTTCATCCAAGTTATTTGTGAATACTTGGATTCGTTGTGTACATCCATTGCATATGTGTTTGCTTGGATTTGTGTTGTGTAAATCCAAGCTACATGTGTGTACTTGGATAAGTCTAGTTGAGTTGTAATAGATTTGATTAGTAGTTCTCACTAAACTAGCTTTGGATTAGAACTCGACATCTAGCCTTGTGTCACAAAATGGTGAAGTAGGCAACGTCGTAAAGATTGGTTTTACCTTAAGATTAGAACTCGACATCTAGCTTTGTGTCGTAAAATGGTGACTTAGGCAACGTCGTGAAGATTGGTTCTACCTTAAGATTAGAACTCGACATCTAACCTTGTGTCGTTAAATTGTGAAGTAGGCAACGTTGTGTAGATTGTTCCTAGCTAAAGATTAGGTCTCGACATTTAGCTTAGTGTCAGAAAATAATGTAAGCGACGATGTAAGGTTTTCTCCGCCAAGAAGGGAGCTTGTGGATATAGTGGAAATCTCGAGTAGGTGTACTCGAGGAGTGGAGTAGAAACGAGGATAGAGCCTCGTTGTCGAACCACTATAAATCTTGGTGTCTTCCCACTAGGTTGTCTCCTTCCTTACTCTTTACTTATTTCATTATCATTACACTTACCTATTACCTTTTCTAGTGCATTTGAATTGAACCTAATCATTATGCAACTTAGCTTCAAGCAAAAGATAGTTTTGATACAAACCAAATTGAAAGTAATTTTAATTTGGTCACCAATCAAAGAGAAACTATTCAACCCTCCTTTCTAGTTTCTACAATTGGTATCAGAGAGATGGTCACTCAAGATCTTTGAAGTATATTGTACTTTGAAACTTGGATCGATCCATTGTCTCCTCAAATTATAAGGTCAAGTTGTACTAAAGTTTCTCTTTGGTCAAAACTATTTTGTTCTTGAAAAATAGGTCTTTTAATTGATAATATTGCATCCCTCTTAAGATTAGTAATATTTATGCATTTTAGATCTACTCTTGAAATGTATCTACTAGTTTTCATCTTGCTTTGTGTAGGTATTCATGAAGATCAATCACTTAATTGGTTGTGGATTGAGTTACCTGCACTTGTAGAAGACTCATCTTCATTGATCTTTAACATCTTTGAATGATGATACCAAGATGATTGGGAATGATACTAGTCCTTGAAGACTTAGTACTCATCATAGTCATTGTTGGTCATAGCATTGATTCCTTGATGGATTGCTCTTTGTGGCCAAGGTACGCTTTCGTTCTTCCATACGCCCTTTGATCATTCTTTTGATCATTACATGACTATGTGCTTGTTCTTGGCATCCTTGCCTTGACATTTGTTTGTGGTTTGTGATTCTTTTCTTTTATCCTCTCAAACCGTCATTGCTTTGATACTTGACTCACTATGGTGATGTAGAGTGAGTTAGTAGTAGCTTAAAGTATCAAGCATGACTTCCATGGTTTGCACCCATACGGTTAGTAGGCCCTTTGTGGGAGAGAAAGTGAATTAATACCTTGCTCATATTTTGGTTTAGACTAAGACTATTATTGAAAGTGATCTTAGTCTATACTTGAATAATTGCTTTGTGTTTATTCATTACCAAAGCCGTTTAACGTTTCGCCGGAAAGGCACGTCTTAAACCACTATATATGACACAAGCTCTTCGTTACCACTACTTGAAGATTGTCATTAATCCCTTGAGCATTGGTCCTAGTCTTGATTCACTTCCCTTGACTTCTCTCCACTTTGCCGTTTTGCTACGAGTAGTCGTTTGTCCGTTTCGGTTCTTTTCGATCTCGATTTAACTCGTAATCCTTCGTTAAGACATATTGCTTAGTGTTATGATGATCCAATGATATTCTAAAAGGCTCATGATATATTTTTAAGTGTTTCAGAAAAACTTGGTTTTTAAAATTTGGCGTTTTTCATTGATAAAAACCTGCCTCTGTAGGCGGTTCTTTATCTCGGCGGCTCAAACCCGCGGTTCCTTGTCGATAAGGTACCGCGGGCAGTAAAGTTTGTCAGAGCGCCAGTTTGATTATTTTATTCTTTTTCAAACCACTATCTTCTCTCCCAAAAACATACAACCAACGTTTTTCTTATTTTCCACCATTGTTGAAGCTTCAAAAACATCCAATCACTCAAATTAATTGATTCCAAGTTGTGGGTTTCACTCATCCTTCATCTAACATCAATTAATTGTAAGTATTTTCTCTCAATTTCATCTATTTTGTTCTAGGGTTCATCCTTTCATAATTGGGGATTTTTAAAATTGAAATTGAATTAAAACCTTAATAGGAATGTGGGTTGACATGGTTATTTTACTATGATTCCTTAGGTTCATATTCATTAAGATTTCACTAAAACCCACTTGTAGAACAAATCTGAATTTTGATTAATTATTTTGATTAAAAGATGGATTTGAGATGAACCCATGAACAAGTAGGTAATGACATTGTTAATGCTTACCTAAAAACCTTGTTTTGAAAAACCAATGTTCTAATCCATTGTTGATCTAACATAGATCATGTGTTCTTGGTTAATGATCGAATAGCTACATTGTGAACATGAGAATGATATGGATTCAATCCTTTGTTTGTCAAGAAATTGATATAACACATTCTCGTGTTTTCTATTTTTGATTTTTGATTTTTGATTTTACTTTTCATATGAGTGATTCGAAAAATATTGTCTTATGTTTATTTAGGTACTAATCATGCCTTCTCAATATCAAAAGGATCATCAATACACTAGACAATACATGCCAAATCTTTCCCAAACCTATGCTTCCCCCCAACTTCAAAACTCTTTTCCATCCCTTTCTACTCGTTGTTTCCATGAGGGTAGATTCGTTGACAAGGAAATAACGGGTTATGACTATATCCAATCTATGTTTGAGATTTCGGGGTTTGATTGCTTGCTCAACATAGAAGAAGATATTTACCCCTTATTCCTTCTTGAATTCTTTAGCACCTACTCCATGCTTGAATACAATGGATAAATTTTCATTCGTTTCGTGTTGAATGATCAATTGATTCAATACTCCCTCGAAAACTTTGGTGAAATTCTCGGTGTGCCATATGAAGGCACTTGTCGTTTTACGGACAAATGGAGACTTGATGCTCTCTTAGAATCCTACGATAAACCTCCAAATGACCTCACCGAAATTGATCTAGAGTTCATCCTTGACATCATTTCGAAAGAGCGTGATGGAAACGTTGTGAGAAGCCTTCATTCAAATGTACGAAATGTGAATCGATATGAAGTGCTCTCTAGCGACCTTAAGGATTTTATGGTCCAATGGGCAAATATCCTTAGGGAGAATGTCTTTTGTCTTGGTGGAAACCGAGATCATATCCCGGCTTGTATGGTGCATATGTTGAGTTGCATCTTTACATCCACCAAGTATAATTTGGCATTCTATATCGCTCGACGAATCAATTATGCCCTTTCAAAGCCCAAAACAAACCTTCCCTATGCTATGCTTCTTACTCGCCTTTTCAAAAGGGTTGCTCATGATTTTCCCCACCTCGATCTTTCTCGCTTCTACCCGGTTCATCGGGTTATGTTGCCTATTCAAGAGGCATATGCAAGAAAGACAAGAAGTGATCGAGGATCGCGAAAATCCGATCATCAAGAGATGGATGATGTGGACATGGACATGCCAACAAGTGATGGTGATGGCATAGGTACTAGTTCTCACTTCAACTCTTCGAATAATTCCCACCCATCCTCAAACTCATTCGTGGATGGACTTGAAGACTTAGCTCCCCCACCTCATTACTCCTCTAGTGAAGTACCGAAGGATCTCAACATGAAGCATCTCTACCGTGAAAATCTTAGGACTAGAGGTGAATTGCATGAACACCAGGTTGAGTCAAGGAAGGGATTCAAGTATTTGGGGAATATGATCAAGGGATTGGGCAAGAAGAGAAGGTGAAAGCTTTGAAGTATTTCAAAGAATACATGTTGGTAAACATGTAATGTTGAACAATTTTTTTTTATCTTGGATGTGTATTAACTTATGCTACATGTTTGGATTGTTATTTATTTTGATCCTAAATGTTGCTTATGCCATTATGTTTGTGATTTACATAGCTTTGTACATCTTTGTGATAGTTAGCTTATTAGATTATGATCTGTAGTTAACTTTGGCTTGTGAATCTTTTGGTAAGGTTAACCAAAATTTGGGATGGAAAATTTTTGAAAGACCACTGGTCGCGGTTCCATATCGACCCGCGGATCCTTATCGATAAGGAACCGCCGGTCCTAGATAAGGAACCGCCGCCACTGTGTCCGACAGCATCTTTTGCTTTACACTGTTTTCTCAATTCTGTGTAAACACTGCATGATTTTCTGTAATAAACTGCACATTTCCTAAACTAGCTTACCTAAATTCATTATTCACCTAAAATGATTTTAACCCATTACTAGTTTGGATCATCCCCTCACCCATTTAAACCCACCTTGTTAGTCATGTTCTTTACACATCAAAACATCCTTCCCTAACCCTTAAACCATCCTTGTCAACCATGGTTTGTACCAAAACCTCAAACACTTCCAAGACCTCCACCCCAAGGAAAACACAAGGATTAAGGTAGCCAAGCCTAACTCCTCACCCTTCCACACACCCAAAAATGAGATGGTTCCAATCCTCATTTCCTCATCACCTTCACCACCCCTTGCACCATGCAAGACAACATCCACCCATGGTACTAACCACTCCATTGGTTCTACCTCCTCTTTATTCAACTCAAGAATGAATGAGCTCTCTTCACCCTTCACTCCAAGTGCACCCTTGGATGTGACCACACAACCCTAACCAATCCAAAGCATTCCTTTTGTGAATGACTTTGATGACACCTTGGTGACTTCACCATTTACCCCTCCTAACTCACCCTTTCACCAACCTTGGAGAACATACCTCCACACTCACCCATTTCCCCTTTAGAGAATATGCCTCCACTCTCACCCACATCACCCTTGGAGAACATGCCTCCTCCACCTCCACCCAACTCAAACATTCCAATTTTAGGTGTTCTACTTTCCCTCCTTTTGGGTGATCCATACTATGGGTTTCAACAAACACATGGTCCTAGTTGTCCATGTTGTCTTTACAACCACTACATCATCCATAACCTTAGGATGGATATGTTTGGACTACATAGGAGGTTGCAAGAGTTCTTGCTTTCCTTGTTCTCCATGCCTCCTCCTAGGAGATGAATGATGAGTTTTCTAAATAAATGGTTTTCAACAAAACCAAGCCAAAGAAGACTACTCATCTAGATCTAGTATTAAGCTAACTTTGTATTAGTTAGTTGTTCCTGAATTTTATTTGTCATTGTACTTGCTTCCTTCATGAGTGTTTCATGAAGTTGGTCTATGGATTTAGCTTTATGTGTTCCTATTCTTATGTGCACATTAATCAAATTTAATTTTAAATTAAAATTGAACCTAAATCTATCACAACCTCTAAAAACTTGACTAAAATTGGTTCAAAATGATATCTAAATTATTTTGTCACCCTTTGTCAAGACATTCTTTGTGAATGTGTTGCTTTATGCAACCCTAGCATAATTTGGTGCTAATAGAGGTAAAATTCCAAGATTTGCAACTTTTTGAAAAAGTATTAGTTTTTCCCAAAACCCTGGAAAAACATGGTTTCAAGTTCACTGGACGCGGATCCTTAAAGTCCCGCGGTTCCTTATGTGATAAGGAACCGCCGGTCCCTTTAAGGTACCGCGGACAGAAGTCATTTTTTGACGATTTTTTGGTCAAAACTTTTAAAACCCTATACCCTGTCAAGATTCCTTGTTTACTCAAACTGACTAAACATTCCTTAACACTTCACATTTTGTATTCAAATTCTTACCTTGATTACATGTTACTTATACCCCAACCTTGAGATTTCATTCTCACACCTTCCCAACCTTGAGAATTCATTCTCACACAACCTTGAGATTTCATTCTCACACTCTCACAATGCCTAACTCCTCCATTCCTAACCTTGACATTTCTTTGTCACAACCCCACTCACCCAAAGCTTCCTCATCCAAGCTTTCAAAGAAACCGAAAATCTCGGTTCGACCTATTTGGGTCAAGAAGAATGAACCATCTTCCTCCAAACCACCCAAAAACCCTACCTTCTCTCCAATCAAGTATTGGAATGAGACTTATACCATTAACCCCATCACCGGAGCAAAAGAAAATGTTCCCCCACCACCTTAATCCTTCAACACCCCTCAACTCAATGACCTCTCAACCTTCCCAAACCTCACAAGGCATTGTGAAAACATTCCCAAACCCATTACCCCTCCACCACCAAACCCTAGGTTTGATGCCATACCCCCATCAACCGATTTTGTGTTGCATCATGGATCCCCGTGTGCTTGTTGTCGATTTCAACAAATTGAACTTGCTCATGTATATGAGAAGTTAAATTTTCTTGAATTCCTCCTCACTCGACCTCCTATCTAAGTTTTCGTTCCGGTGGACAAAACTTCGAATGATGCATCGTCGTCTTATTAGAGTCTTTTATTTTTTTAGCAATCTTGGAAAATTATCACTATTAGACTAGCTTATGCTTAGTGGTTTATTTTCCATATCTTTTGCTTTAGATACTCATATTGTGTATATGACTATCTACTTTGTTGTGTCTTTTCTATTATGTAACCTTTGTGTTGTTTGTGTGTAATCCCTTTAGTTCTATTTTGAGTTGATCATGGTTAATTTTTACAATTGCTTATGGGTGATTCCATCAATTCTAAACTTTAACCCATTGACAAGCTTATCATCTTCATTGGATTGAAGTTTGATTTTGTCAATTACCTTTTTGGATAAACTTAGCAAAATACTTGCTTCTAATTTGAGATTTCTTCTCTCTCTCCCTCTCAAGTTACTTAGTAGGTAGTGATCATATATACATTGGTGTTTCTTTCCTTTCTACTAACCTTTGTGTAGCATGTCACCTTAGCTCACATACTTGGTGCCCCAAGCAAGGGGGAGCAACCACCAAGGGGGAGCTACTAGCAAAGTTCGATGTTCTTCAAAGACTTGTGCTAACCTTTTTGCTACGACAAAGGGGGAGAAATGATAGTGATAAACTAGTTAATAATTCGATATTTTGTGTTTCTACGTAAATGAGTTTATCGTTTTTCGTAATCAAAAAAGGGGAGATTGTTAATGCACGTGATGCCTAAAAACATTATTAGTGTTAACTAATCTTTCTTAGTTTTGATCACAACAAACTATACAACACATTTAGTATAAAACACAAAACGAATTATTTAACTAACACTATCATCAAGGTAATAATCATATCACTAACCTTTCTTAATCATACTTAGTGATCATCAAAATGATTATCCTTAAAACTCACTTTTGTTAATATGACAAAAGACTTTTTAATAAACTTTCTTTTTTAGAAAATGTTTTATTAAAATGGAAAATGAAAATTTGAAAATAGCATATTCCAAATGCTGTTAGAATATCCTTTGAAGGCTTAAAATACCTCAGATATTCCTACCCCACTAAAAGACAAAAAACGGAGCATACTCTAGTGGCGGTACCTTAAGTAGCTACGCGGTTCCTTAGCGATATGGAACCGCCGGGCTAGATAAGGTACCGCGCCCAGATAGCCGTTATATATCCGTTATACTTTGTCTCCTTTAAATAGTGGGTCAAATCTCATTTTCCAATAAGCCTCTTGGACGTTTTTCTCAGCCCCCTTTCTATTTTCTATAACATAATCATTAGTAAATGATCACTTAAAGTGTTAAGGATGTTTACATATGATTATCCTCTTGATCCCCTCCTTTACCTTGTCCAATGAGAAGATCACTCACTCACTAGTGTTGTGATAAAGATGAATCTATGAGCTAGTCATATTCATCATGATACCCTTTTTGTTTTAGGTCAATCCATTGTATTTATGAATACTTGGACTAGTTGTGTTCATCCAAGTTATTTGTGAATACTTGGATTTGTTGTGTACATCCATTGCATATGTGTTTGCTTGGATTTGTGTTGTGTAAATCCAAGCTACATGTGTGTACTTGGATAATTCTAGTTGAGTTATAATAGATTTGATTAGTAGTTCTCACTAAACTATAAAGTGATGTGGTTGTGTCTTGTGAGTTCTCACTAAACTTGAAAGTGATTAGTAGTTGTGTTGTGTGAAGTTCTCACTTAGCTTCAAAGTAAAGAGTCGTGAAGATTGGTTCTAGCTTTGGATTAGAACTCGACATCTAGCCTTGTGTCGTAAAATGGTGAAGTAGGCAACGTCGTGAAGATTGGTTCTACCTTAAGATTAGAACTCGACATCTAGCCTTGTGTCGTAAAATGGTGAAGTAGGCAACGTCGTGAAGATTGGTTCTACCTTAAGATTAGAACTCGACATCTAGCCTTGTGTCGTTAAATTGTGAAGTAGGCAACGTTGTGTAGATTGGTCCTAGCTAAAGATTAGGTCTCGACATTTAGCTTAGTGTCGGAAAATAATGTAAGCGACGATGTAAGGTTTTCTCCGCCAAGAAGGGAGCTTGTGGATATAGTGGAAATCTCGAGTAAGTGTACTCGAGGAGTGGAGTAGAAACGAGAATAGAGCCTCGTTGTCGAACCACTATAAATCTTGGTGTCTTCCCACTAGGTTGTCTCCTTCCTTACTCTTTACTTATTTCATTATCATTACACTTACCTATTACCTTTGCTAGTGCATTTGAATTGAACCTAATCATTATGCAACTTAGCTTCAAGCAAAAGATAGTTTTGATACAAACCAAATTGAAAGTAATTTTAATTTGGTCACCAATCGAAAAGAAACTATTCAACCCCCCCCTTCTAGTTTCTACAGTGTCAAACATGCGTTGTTGGACTCGACTTATCTATGGCACTGTCGCCTTGGTAATGCAAAAAGGAAATGCATCGAGAAGCTTTAACGTGATGAAATTTTGAATTCCACTGACGTTGATTCTTTCAATGACAAATGCAAGTCTTGTGTGTATTGGAAGATGGCGCGTAAGCCTTTCACGCATGTGGTCGAAAGAGCTAAATATCTTTTTGGACTCATCCATACGGATGTGTGCGGACCCTTTAGAACTGTGTTTAAAGAAGGAGATAGCTACTTTATTACATTCACTGCTAATTTCAGCCGTTATGGTTGTGTTTACCTTTTGAAACATTCTAGGAATCTCAAAATGAAGTGGAAAACCAACTCGGCTAGAAAATCAAGGCTATTTGATCCAATTGTGGAGGCAAATACATGAGTTTTGAGTTATGGAACATTTGAAGAAATGTGGCATTGTGTCGCATCTCACACCTCCCTACACGCCCCAAAACAATGATGTGTCGGAAAGGAGGAATATAACTCCATTGGACATGGTTCGTTCTATGATGAACTCAACTACTCTACCAAAGTCCTTTTGGAGTTATGCTTTAGAGCCTGATGCGTGAATTTCCAATATGATTCCAACCAAGAAGGTCGATAAGACACTGTATGAGGTATGACATGGAAAAGCTTTCAAATTGTATTATCTGAGGGTTTGGGGTTGTGAGGCTCTCGTGAAGCAGGATGATCCTAACAAAATAAACCTAGATCAATTAAGTGTATAGGATACCCAAAAGAAACGATGGGTTACTAATTCTACTATTCACTTGAGAACAAGATATTTGTTGCTCGGAATGCTTAGTTCTTTGAGACAAGTCTTATAGATCAAGAAGCAAGTGGGAGTTCTCCACTGCTTGGAGAAAGTAGTGAAATTCGTGATGAAGTTCCACATGAGATTGTAGAACCTCAAAACAAAGACGTTCTCGTTCAAAGGTCCGGCAGGACGCCTCAAACACCTCATTGGTATGGTTTCTATGTAGATGTTTAGGAGCACGATCTAGGTGATCATGGTGAGCCTCCTAATTATCAAGCGGCTATATCGGATGTTAGATCAGACAAGTGGCTTGAAGCTATGAACGCGGAAATGTAATCCGTGAAAGATATTCAAGTATGGGTTTTGATTGATCCTTTTGAGGGAACAAGAACCGTAGGGTGTAGATGGCTTTATAAGGTAAATACCGACATGGATGGCAAAATACACACTTATAAAGCTCGTCTTGTCTCGAAAGGGTATAATCAAACCTACGGGCTAGATTATGAGGAAAACTTCTCTCCGGTTGCAGACATTATAGCTATTAGGATTCTCTTAGCCATAGTGGCTTTCTATGAGTACGAGATTTGGCAAATGGATGTCAAGACTGCTTTCTTGAATGGTCACCTTAGTGAAGATGTTTACATGGTGCAACCTAAAGGTTTAATTGATCCAAAGTATCTCAACAAAGTATATAAGTTTCAAAGATCCATTTATAGTTTGATGCAATCTTCTAGAACCTGGAATAATAGATTTGATGAAGAAATTATAAAAGCTTGATTTCGTTCAAAATCCTGATGAGCCATGTGTATATGTCAAAGCTAGTGGGAGTAATGTAACACTCCTAGTATTATATGTGGATGACATATTACTCATGGAAAATAACACTTCAATGTTGCAAGAGGTGAAAGCTTGGTTGAGCAAGTGTTTTTCCATGAAATAATTAGGAGAAGCTACACATATTATTGGAATTAAGATCACACGAGATAGATCTAAGTGGTTGTTATCTTTAAGTTAAAGTGCTTACTTTGATAAAAATCCTAAATAAGTATAGGATGGATAAATCCAAGAAAGGATTTGTTCCAATGCAAAAAAAGTCGGACTCTAGTAAAAAGAAAGGTGTGGTCACACCTAGTAAAGTGAAACACATCCAGATTGTGCCTTATGCTTCGGCAATTGGTTTTATCATGTATGTGGTAAGATGAAGTAGACCTGATGTTGCGTTTGCGCAAAATTTGTGTAGTATATTCAAACAGAATCCTGGTGAGAAGCACTGGACTCCTATTAAGACTATTCTTAAGTATCTTTGGAATACTAAAGACATGGAACTTGTTTATGGGGCTAATTATGAAAACGAGCTTCAGGTAATTGTTATATCGATGCTAGTTTTTAAACCAACAAGGACGATACTAAATCCCAAACCGGGTATGAGTTCGTGCTTGATGGTGGAGCCGTAGACTAGAAAAGTATTAAGCAAAGCATCACTTCAATGTCCTCTACTATAGCTGAATATGTTGCTTCTGTTGATGCTGCAATGGAGGTTGTCTGGATAAGGAAGTTTGTTAGTAGTCTTGTTGGAAGTCATGACTACTAATGATGATCATATGGAAATGTCGTGCGATAATTCGTTAGTAATTACTATCGTCGATGATGTTGGAATCACGCGAGGTACTATGCATTATCAAAGGAGGTTTCACTATATTCGAGAGGTTATCAAAGATGGTGAAATCGTCATTAACAAAGTTCACACAGATGACAACGTCGCAGATCCTTTCACGAAACCAATGCCTTTGAATAAGCATTTTGAGCATGCTAAGTCTATTGTTCGTTCTGCAAGTCTCATGTAAATCTATGATAAAGTTATTTTATGTGTTTAGTATTTGGACAAGGGGTGTTTTAAGCAATTGTTATCTATAAATGAATTAATATTTGTCGAAAATTTTGTTTTCGTTTCTTAATAATTATGTCCTATATTTTCATGTTTAATCCTTGAATATAGTGTCTTCACGTGGTGTATTATATATATTCTAAATCTCTATTGTCGATCATTGGTATGTGAGTATTAATAAACTAAGATAAATATGAGGGTTGGTTGTATTTTAGAAATACATAAAGATGATTCTTCCATACTTATAGGTTATTCAATGTGGTTGAATAATTGGACTACCACAAACCATGTAGTATTACTTTATAGATCGACGTCATCAAGAATCTAAACATATGGTAAGTATTGTGATCCTTAGACTTGATATGCAAGTGGGTCTTTGCATGGATGGATAACATTTCTTAAATTTAAGTTAATGATGTGTCATTCGCGTGGGCAGTTATAAAACTTATTTCAGAAGTATTTTATTACATGTGTGAAAGGTACTTTTATTAAAAATAGGATTTTGTTCCTCCATGAATGGAGTATGATACAAACTGGGGCCCTCGTGGGACTGATCAGATGTTTGCATGACCGTGCCCAAATGATAGTAAAGAAGTTTCTTTTTACATTTGGTAATTTAGATTAATCGTTGAAAGGAGAAACATAATTGTTAATCCTCTTAAATGACATATGGTCCATATTCATGTTTAACCATATCAATAACAAAAGGTGTGTAATATTATTATTTAAATTACCATAAAGTCTGAGCTAGTTTACCAGAAAACCGAACTCATGTGCTTTTGGGAGCATTGGTAGTGTTGCTAGACTATCTATCAATGTTAGTATTAAATTACATTATGACGGAGACTTTTGCAAGTGGGAGATGTTAGGATGTGCGTAAGTCATAGTTAATATTTAATACGACGAAGAGTATGTGGACCAAATGGGTCACACACTTAGACATCTAGATCATCTTTTATTAGAGTATATAATAAATATGGCTATATTTATTGTGTATATTTAATTTGATAAAAGTTCATACTTATCAATAATTAATTAATAATTTAAAAGGTTTAACCATGATTAATTAATAAGACTTTAAATTTTAAGGTAATTAATGTAATTACATAACCACATTTATAGAAAGTCAAAAATTCAAACTAGAGACACCTAAGGGGTGTTTCGGCTGATTAAAGGAACAAGAGAAAGGAAAGAAAACTTTTGGGCTCTAGAAGGTTTATTACTTGGAGGTTAAGTTGTAATCTTTCTCATAAATAAACCTAAGTCTCAACTATATAAACAAGGGATTGGATTCACTGTTTCATAGAATTAAACCAAAGTTTTTCCCCTTCTCTTCTTCTTGTGTTCGACGACCAAAAGGGAAACAAAGGGGTTTTCAGGTTTTGATTTTTATTAAGTATTTGCTTAATTAAGATCTAGCAATCAAATGTGATTGATTGAGTTGTTGTGTGGACTATCTTGGAGAAGATACAACTTGATATTTGGGTTTATTGGTGATAGCTTATTGGTGTATTGAAAGTTAGGGTTTGGTTGGTTGATTATTGGTTACTTGATCATCCGTTATTGGATTTAAGGTATGCTTTATTTATCTTTATGTTAATTACATTGTGTGCATAGTTAATTGATCCTATCCGCTGCGTTTACTCATGACGCATGTATAATAAATATGATAGGGTTGTTAAATTCTAACAATTTATGATCCCATTATCCCACCTATAAAGATCACTACAAAAAGGAGAGAACTTTCTAATATCATAAAACGTTAGAATTAAGGTTGCTTTCTAAGCACATAAGCATATATCATGTGATAAACATAATCTTATACTCAATTAGTATGAAATCGATATAATCAAACAGAACGTTGAATCTTTATAAATATGGATAACACTCGAAGGTGTTAGCCTTCAAACATCATAATCAATACACATAATGTTTTATGAATGACAAAGGTAAATTTAACAATTATACAAAATTTCAAACGCGTAATCACGGTAAAGAAATTTACAATGTGTTTCCAATAGAATGGTGTGCTTCTTGATATTCTTGGCACTCGCTTTAGAATATGACCTTCTAGGGACATAAATTCGAATTTTGGGGATAAGCACCCTAAAATTTGTTTTCTGTTTTTCTTAATACATGGGTCTGAACCGCCATGCATACGACGTATGTGAGGTCTACATACGGTGCATGCACGTTCTTTGGAGTAGGGTCCGTGAATATACTTTAAATAACTCTTGACGCATATAAGTAATCCTCCATACGACGTATGGGTCATCATGATACATCGTATGCACTTATTTTTTCTATAGCTTCCAAGGTTGATATCTTTTATAAATATGCTCGTCTAATTCTCAATACGACGTATATGGTCTTCAGATATGACGTCTTTTTCTTTGAGTCAATGCCTTAGACTTTTGATGCATACGAAGTATCTCTTTTACGAACAATATTTGCCATATATCTTCGTTTAAGCTTCATTTCCCGCCTTAATTCGCCATGTACTCCATGATTACTACAAAACTAAACTTAAGTAATAACTATCAATGTCTTGCAATAATAATAACATATGGGTAAAATATTTAGCTTAGATGATGTTCTAACTACGTATCTATTTATTGTCATTAAATATTCTTCCACATGAATCCTACCTTTCTTCAAATAGACCTTACAGAATTCTTATGAAATATCCTCTTTGGACTTTCCCGTTAAGCTTAAGGTTTTAATCAAACCATTAGCACACAACTAAGGCACCTCATGAGTTTGGAAAAACACTCAAATCACTCGAGTAATCTATGTGGTAAGCCAAATCACTCAGTTCTCGGTCGTGATTAGTATTTTATCATAAGCTTGACGAGGATACACATTTTTATCACTAAAGCTAAGGTGTAACAAGTATAACGAGATAAATTGGATTTCAAATGATTAGGATTGATCATTCTCATATTCCCCTACTCGAGTGAAATAAAATGGATAGGATAAAAAGTGATACGTTATGGACTTTCCAACTTTTTCTAGTATTAGTAAACCTATAACCGCTATTCATCACATACACACCCAAATCCATGAGATAAACATGTGGAATTTCATGAGGATCCATATACGAATTTAAACAAAGAACAAGTCATGTATGGGCATAGGATCTTCTATTCTTTTCTTCAATAGTAGTAAGCCAATGGTCACAAGTCAACTCACACACATCCATAAAGATGGAATAGATATGAGAGACTTCATACGATCCTCATTCGCGTAGAATCCATGAATATAGAATAGGAATGTTGTAATGGTAATCAAATAGTTTCAACTTATAAATAATGGAAAATGTTGCTAATTACTTCTCGACCATCTCAAAGATAAGAAAAAAATTAATGACTCGATAAATATCTAGATTAATAGGTCAATAAACACAAACCTTTAGTTAGTGTTTCCAAGTAAACGACCAACTCCCATTCTTCCCTTTATACATGACTTTATAAAACTTAGTGGCATTAACTTACCACAAGTAATACACATAGTTGATTTTATATTATGTACCAAATCTAATACAACAAAACTCTACATCGTTAGTTTATATAAATGCACCAATGAATAATCAATCATATCATAATATATCGGCATTGATATTGCAAACTGATTATAAAAACTTCATCTATTCCTTTTTTATTTCTACTTTTTCGATTTTTTTAACAAACTGAACCATGAGGTCAAAAATTTCACAATTTCACTTATTAATACAAAACTTGGATAAAAATCTGACAAAAATTTGTGAAAGTAGTAAACACACGAAAACACAAAACAAAACTACTACTTCACATTTCCATTGCATTGCCTAATTTTCCCGACCTAGCCAAAGATAGAAAAACACAAATATCTCGAGATACAAGACTTTAGGGGAAAAAACTAGCAATTGAAATAAAAGTTCAATCTAAAAGGGTATGCTAAGGTGTAAAGTTGTAACGAAACACATATTTGGCGTGACAACGTTTTTCTCATCAATAACCTAGGTTAACCCGAAAATCAATGATTGAAACATGAAAAGGATAAGGATCAAAGAGTTATACTAAGTGGATGTTCTACTCTAAAAATGAGAGTAGCAAATGGTTTATGGGGAGATTAACTAACCGACGTGGTTAGTTAATATAACAACTAGTAAAGGTTTTTTGGTTTGTAATCCCAAAAATTTACCAGTTTAGTAATGATGCTTGATCTAAATACTTAGTACTTAGTATTGTGGTCTCGAAGTGATATTGTTATGCATATGTTTATTTATTTATATTTTCTTAACCAATAATACTTTTCAAGTATCAACAATTCTTTCTTTTGACAAAAGACCCAATTGACCTGGCGGTTCAATCGGTAACTCGTCAACTCGAACGGGTTAAATAAAAACCCGAGTTTTAAAACATTAGTATTTATATTGAGGGTTCTAGGTTTTCAACTTTTTTGAAAAACCAGCCGACGATTAAGAGGGGGGAGGTCTTGCATTTTTTAAGGGTTGTATATAATAACCGTTTAGAAAAAAGGAGGGTCGGGGGAGAGGGGGGAGGGGGGGTTAAATGCTTATATATTAAAAAAAAAAGTTTACCCAACGTGTTTTGGTGGGACAATGACTCACATAACGTCATAGTCCAACGTCAGTAAACGATGTGGTAACGCCGCTTAATACCAGACAACCCCGAATTCAATTTTATCACCTTAAAGCTTTTAAAACTTTTTAATAAACAAACAACACTTTTCTGTTGAACGGATCAAAATCTCCATAAAATGTATTTTCATATCAATCATGCTAAGAGAATTAACTACAAAATTTCTTAGTTACTCAAATACTAGTTTATTCCAATACCTTACTTTCTACTTTCTAGTATTGCATATTTACAAAAATAATACTACAAAATTATATCCACCTTAGAACTTTCTTTGTGCCCTTTTCGTCTATATATAAAAAGTGACGTGGACCGTCCATTTATTCCAATTTCTTCTACTTGTCTATGGCATCACCATTTATCTTTCAGAAATTCGTCATGTTCACATAATGAATACGTGTACCATGTGTAATAGAATAATAAAATAAATTAACATCGAACATATATACGTTGATTTATATGTTGTTAGTTCAAGTTTGGTTCATATTGAAGGTGGTATATTTGTTGTATACGTATGTTTTATATACGGTTGGCTGATCTACCTGTTTTTCTATGCGTATGTTTTTAACACTTAGATTTATCTTTCTTTTTTTCTAATGTTTATCAAAATAAAAGGTTTGAATCGCATCTGCTATCTATCCGATGTAGTTTATAAATTACGGGTATGTTTGGTGAGATGTAGCAGTTAGCAAAAATCCTCTGAGGTTGTATCGGATAAGACACCACTATAGCGTGTTTTGTCTCCGTAGGAAAGAGACGAGAAGACTTAGAGATATTTCTTTGACACAAAACTATGATCTTTATTGATTGACACATTCGGTTTATATAATACCGAATAAAGGATAAGAACTTGTTTAACAAGTTGAACCACAAGATAAATCCTGAACATAAAAGATATCCTAAATAATAGATATGTGATAGGGAAATAATATCAACATAAAAGCTGACATATCATTCCTTACTTCTTCGAATTCCACCTTGCCCTCAAGGTGATATCTTGAAAAACTCGTTATTTCGGGATCCCATATCTTAACCATACCGAAGTTACATCTTCTACTTTTGCAGTTCTCCATCCAAATAATCTTCGAGCTCAATTGTTTTCCACCTAGATAGTTTCCCAAGACAGTTTGTTCTCCAACCCATTTTGTTTTCCAACCCATTTTGTTCTCTAGCGTTCTACTTTCGCGACCAACACTCTTTTTCCTTTTTCGCCTTCCATAGCCTTGGACAAAACACAACACCTTTCTTCCACCTTCCGATGCCCAGACCGTAAAACTCCTCACTTCTTCAAAAATCACCTTACCCTCAAGGTGATACGGAGAATTTTCCGATTGAAAATCTGACATCCATTCCCGTGTACCCTCATCATAACTCAATGGATGTGTACCCACTACTTTTAAACTCTCTCCTGGATCACTAGCTAAACCGCGATGGACAATTGCTTTTGGTACGCATTCTGGTGACATCGTGGGTGCAATTTCTAATGATGTAGAAGAATCAGAAGCCTTCTTTTTAATGGTTTCCTCTTTTTTAACAATTTCCTCAAAACGAGTCTCTACTATACGAGCTAAGTAGAAGGCTTCTCCTAATGTTGTTGGCTTCGAGTACGACCGCAATAGTTCTAGTTGTAGCTTCAATTCAATTTAAGTCCGGAAATATAAAATGACGCAAGCAAACTTTCAGACATACCCGTTACTCGACTTATAAGATCCTTAAAATCACCTTGATAATCGACCACGGTACCCATTTGCAAGAGTCTAGATAGAGCGTCTTTCGCGGCCCGATCGCTGCTACTCGTTTCCATGAACAATAACTCGAAAAATAAAAAATAATTTTTATTTTGTGGATAAACAGTAATTTCGTCCCGCTGAACAGTAACTCGGCT
The DNA here is from genome assembly GCA_025667525.1 of Glebionis coronaria. Classification (NCBI taxonomy): domain Eukaryota; kingdom Viridiplantae; phylum Streptophyta; class Magnoliopsida; order Asterales; family Asteraceae; genus Glebionis; species Glebionis coronaria. The sequence goes on along the minus strand of CM046879.1, from coordinate 91,258,419 downwards.
AGATGAACAGTACGCGCTGAACAGTAACTCGCGAGATGAACAATTTTTTTTTTAATTTATTTATTGGAACCCTAAATTAAAACCCTCGAACGAGTTGAGGGCTCTCAATGAAAGTACCAATTGATACGACCCTCTCAGGTTGTATCGGGATAAGGCACCATTATAGCGTGTGTTGGCTCCGTAAGAAAGAGACGAGAAGACTTAGAGATATTTCTTTGACACAAAATTATGATATTTATTGATTGACACATTCGGTTTATATAATACCGAATAAAGATAAGAACTTGTTTAACAAGTTGAACTATAAGATAAATCCTAAACATAAAAGATATCCTAAATAATAGATAGATTTGATAAGGAAATAATATCAACATAAAAGCTGACGTATCAAACAGTCAATATAAGTAGTTTGTTATGTTATATAATACTATCGTTTAGTAATTAGTTGCATAGTATTTTTTTTGAACGGCAGTTTGGTGCAATGGAGTATCTTGCGTGCCACCAAGTCTCTCGACCCGAGTTTGAATCATCTCACGAAGAGAATATCAACCCACATGCTAGCCATCCAGTTTCCCGTTAAGGGGCTTCAAGACATTGCGATGGGATTCAAACCCGGCTGTCAATTCTGGGAAAATCTCCCACATGGGGAATGACAGGAGTCGAACCCTGACCTCTCCCACATGAAGACTATAACCAAATGCATCCATCCAACTAAGCTAGACTTTATTTGCAATTAGTTGCATAGTATTAGCTGTAATTATTAATTGCTAAATAACAACGTAGATAGATCATTCTTTACGAGTATTATAATAAATCATTAAATCCCATTCAAAAATGTTAATTTAAGATTCTCAAAGGCAATATAAAAACATTGGAAAAATGACATTTTGACCAAATTTTACTTTTAAACATTGTGTTATTGAGTTCAATTTTAAAGAAAAATTTAAAAAGCAAAAAAGAAAAAAAAACGTTTATAAAATTATGTTTTCCTATTTCTTTTAAGAAAGAAAAGAAAAGATGCATTGAAAAATTATGACACGTTAATGACAGGATTGTATATAATTTAACTACAATTTTTCAGTATGAATATAATTGTAAATGAATCAATTTCTTTTTCTCCACAACTTATAAACACTAAAAATAGTTTTTGTTTGTTTACAATCAGCTAGAAAACACAAATTAATATATTTTATTTATTTTATATTAAATATCCACTTTAACTTTTTGGAGTTTACTTTTTCAACTTTAAAGTTAAATTTTTTTTTTGTTATATAACATTTGATATAAATATATGAATGAATTGTATTTTAAATGTATTTTTCATTAATAGAACTTTCATCAATTATTATATAATAAAAGGAAATTATTTACAGTTAAAGATAAAAAGAGACTCAAAAAATCAAATGTAGATATTTAATATGGAACAGATATAATATTTTTTTTAATTACTTGTGAAACTTATGTTGTGTTACAACATTTTTTTTTTAAAATCATATGCGACATTCGAAGTGTCAAATGTTAATTCTAGAAATTGCAAGTAACAAAGGAAGAAATAGGGTCCAGAAATGAATGTCACATATGACTTATCTACTTGTTAATCAAGTTTATTTATATTCTATGTTTTTGTCGATTATAAAGATGGTAAATCTTACTCGCTAGGTAAATAGTGGGCATCTTTTTGCACTAGTTGTAAAGTTAGGGACACTTTTTAGCTATTAATATCAACTAATGGGGCACTTTTTAACACTAGTTGTATCTAATGACACCTTTTGGCACTAGTTGTAAACTAATAGATACTTTTTGACACTAGTTAAAAACTAATGGGCAGTTTTTGACACTAATTATAATAACGGACACTTTTGTCACTAAGTTGTTAAATTAGACTTTTTTGCCTCTTAATCATTATTTTTACGATTTTTTTCAGTAATTTTAGGTTTTCGTTAGTAAACTTACGTTTTCGTCAGTAAATATAGGTTTTCGTCAGTAAACTTACGTTTTCGTCAGTATTTTTACGTTTTCGTTAGTAAACTTACATTTTCATCAGTAAACTTGCGTTTTCGTCAGTAAACTTACGTTTTCGCCAGTAAACTCACGTTTCGTCAGTAAATTTACGTTTTCGTCAGTAAATTTACGTTTTCGACAATATTTTCACGTTTTCTTCAGTAATTTTACGTTTTCGTCAGTAAATTTACTTTTCGTCACTTAATTTACGTTTATTCAGTAAATTTACGTTTTCTTCAGTAAACTTACGTTTTCGTCAGTAAACTTACGTTTTCGCCAATTAAATTATGTTTTCGTCAGTAAATTTATGTTTTCGTCAGTAAATTTACATTTTTGTCAGTAAACTTACGTTATCGTCAGTAAACCTACGTTTTCGTCAGTTAATTTACATTTTCGTCAGTAAACTTACGTTTTCGTCAGTATTTTTACGTTTTCGTCAGTAAACTTAGATTTTCGTCAGTAAACTCATGTTTTCGTCAGTAAACTCACGCTCTCGTCAGTAAACTTACGTTTTAGTCAATAAACTTGAGTTTTCGTCAATGTACTTACGTTTCGTCAATAAACTTACGTTTTCGTTAGTACTTTTACGTTATCGTTAGTAAACTCAGACTTTTGTCAGTAAACTCACGTTTTTGTCAGTAAACTCACGCTTTCTTCAGTAAACTTACATTTTCGTCAGTAGAATTGAGTTTTCGTCAGTATACTTACGTTTCGTAAGTAAACTTAGGTTTTCGTCAGTATACTTAGGTTTTCTTCAAATGGCATTTTTTTTAACCACTCAAGGGTGGCCTAGTGGCAAAAGGATTTGTGGCTATCACTCCAAAGTGTGTGAGGTCTAAAGTTCAATTCCCACTAGGTGCAAACAATCTTAAAGTGACCACGCTAACCTCCTGAAAAGGGAGGGCTTTACCTGGTTTGAGTCTGTGTGGCGGTGAGCTTAAACCCCGTGGATTAGTCGGCCAATGTGTCAGAAATCACGGTTACAAAAAAAATTACGTTTTCGGAAGTATTTTTACGTTTTCGGCAGTAAATTTATGTTTTTGTCAGTAAACTTACGTTTTCGTCAATTAATTTACGTTTTCATCACTAAATTTAACTAACGAAAACGTAAGTTTGTTGAGAAAACGTAAATTAACTGACGAAAACGTAAAAAAAACCGCCGAAAACGTAAGTTTACTGACGAAAATGTAAATTAATTGACGAAAACGTAAATTTACTGACGAAATCGTAACTTTACTGACGAAAACGTTTGTTTACTGATGAAAACGTAAGTTTACTGACGAAAACGTAACTTTACTGACGAAAACATAACTTTACTGACGAAAACGTAAGTTAACTGACGAAAACCTAAGTTTACTGAGAATATGTAAATTAACTGACGAAAACGTAAGTTTACTGACGAAAACGTAGATTTAGTGACGAAAACGTAAGTTTATTGACGAAAACCTAAGTTTATTGAGAAAACGTATATTAACTGACAAAAACGTAAGTTTACAGAAGAAAACGTAATTTACTGACGAAAACGTAAACTTACTGACGAAAACGTAAATTAACTGACGAAAACGTAAATTAACTGACGAAAACGTAAGTTTTCTGATGAAAACGTAAAAATACTGACGAAAATGTAAGTTTACTGACGAAAACGTAAGTTTATTGACGAAAACGTAAGTTTATTGACGAAAACCTAAGTTTATTGACGAAAACCTAAGTTTACTGAGAATATGTAAATTAACTGACGAAAACGTAAGTTTACTGACGAAAACGTAGATTTAGTGACGAAAACGTAAGTTTATTGACGAAAACCTAAGTTTATTGAGAAAACGTATATTAACTGACAAAAACGTAAGTTTACAGAAGAAAACGTAATTTACTGACGAAAACGTAAACTTACTGACGAAAACGTAAATTAACTGACGAAAACGTAAGTTTTCTGATGAAAACGTAAAAATACTGACGAAAATGTAAGTTTACTGACGAAAACGTAAGTTTACTGATGAAAACTTACGTTTAATGACGAAAACATAAATTAACTGACGAAAACGTAAGTTTACTGACGAAAAGCGTAAGTTTACTGACGAAAACGTAAGTTTACTGACGAAAACGTAAGTTTACTGACGAAAACGTAAATTAACTGACGAAAACGTAAGTTTACTGAATAAAACTTAAATTAACTGACGAAAACGTAAGTTTACTGACAAATACGTAAGTTTACTGACGGAAACTTAAGTTTACTGACGAAAACGTAAGTTAAGTGATGAAAACGTAAATTAAGTGACGAAAACGTAAATTTATGACGAAAACGTAAGTTTACTGAGAAAAACGTAAATTAACTGACCAAAACGTAAGTTTACTGAGGAAAACGTAAACATACAGATGAAAACGTAAGTTTACCGACGAAAACGTAAAAATACTGACGAAAACGTAAGTTTAGTGACGAAAACGTAAAAAAAATTATGAAAACATAGAATATTAACAAAATAAACTAACTTTTAATAATTGGTCTCAAATGGTAATATAATTTATTTTTCCCGTTTGGCCAGCGCCCGTTTATACCGCGCCTGTTTAATTTAGAATTTAAAAATCGCCCCTTTAACCCGTGCCCGTTTTAACCCGTACCCATCTTGCCCGGTGTCTGTCCCACCTGTCGACCTATTTTGCCACCTCTAGTCGACTATTTTGGATCAACATATCCATATGACACAAAATGATAAAACACAATGACATCGGATGAAACATAAGCTTTTCTTGACACGAAAAGTTCTCAAACACTTCCAATATATTCTTAAATAGCAACGAATTCATGATGTATACAAATTTAATAGTACTCCGTGTGTGTTAATACGAATTTTCTTCCACTCTTATCTACTTTCAAACTTTTTATATGAAAAAAACTAGTTTAAATCTACCAAAGTTTGTTTTTTCAAATGTTTCATGCAGGTACTTATTGATAAAAACAATAGTACGCTAAATTATTGTTGGCCTTTAGTCTTTGTAGCATAATCACTGGACTAATTATAAAGGGAAAATTTGTCACCAGGCTCCTCCGGTCTTATTTATATAATCGAATTGAATATACTATGCCCTATGGTCAAATTACATAGACGTTATTAAAAAAAAAAAATCATATTCAGACATATATAATCAAAGAAACCAAGAGTTGATATATGCATAAAAAATATATATACTTAGTAGACTAGTCTCTGTCAACATTATTTAGAATGAACGAAACCAAGAGTTGATATATACATCAAGCCATTAAAATAAATATTCAAAGTTTAATGACGAAGAGGGTGGTGAACCGGTGATATCTTCCAAGTTGAGAATGATGTCAAGTCGTGTTATTATCATTTTTGTCAATCTCACCAAACTTGATTCGGATTTGATAAAAATCTCATGATCGATACAGAAACTTATAATATAGCAATAGGGTTTGTCTACAATAAATTTCTTTTCTCCTCGAATGTATGTTCGCAATTAAGTTAAACTTGTCTCATCAAAGTTCTACAAAAAAGATTAAGAGAAATTTTTTTAATCAGATTACATTGAGTATAGTTTTGTGTTGTGTTTGTGTTATATTGAGTGCAGTTTTGTGTTGCTAAAAGGAAAAGAAATTTACAAAATAATAACGTGCGTACGGAGAGACACATGTTCTTTTCATTGTTGGCTTGTTGCAAAGGTTTGGTTAGCTATATAACGTGTTCAAATGTATAAAAGGACAAACATGTTAGAACTTCTTTCTTCTAAGTCGAAAGACTGTAAAATTACAATTTACAAAGTTGCGCGATACAGACCCAATCGAGCAAAGAAGGTCGAATAATCCTAGACTTGTGTGATCTAAGAATACCCAAAAAGAACGACTCGAGAAATTAAAAGTGTCTTTCCTAGAGGGCTTTGAGTTGAACTAGTAATACACATTATCTCTAAAACGCCAAATGATCCGAATGGTGGTTTGCATAACCACGTCGAAGCATCCTTCATTTTTTTTTCTAGGTCGCACGAGTCTGCCCAAGTCGGAGAAGAAAGTGCTGACGGCTATTTAACGGTTTTATTATATGAACGTGAATCGTGTAAACACAGTGTAAGCTAGCTGAAGTTGAACGATGCAAACCAAACTATCCTTTTCAACATCTAATTAGTTCACAAGCCACTTAATTTATTTTATTTTTCCATTTAAATTTGTATAAATTAGTCGCCTAAATACGCAACTTTAATATGAATACACACTAGTGATTGGCCTACCATGTACATGTACTCTATTTAAATTGTAGTTTTGTTGAAGTCTTCTATTCCAGAAAATAAAAAAAAAGTAAACTATAATTATGTTTGGTCATCAAACCAATTTTTTTATAACTCAAGCAACCTAAAAAATAATGAAGTATGATATATAGATCCAGTAAACCATGTCGAGGTTTATTTGTTTATTGTATTAGATTTGTTGGATTAGTAATATAAAAAGAAAAAGAATGGGCATGAATCACAACGTACATATAATATGTGTAAGCATTTGATTATAAACGTATATTGTAATATAGCATTCCTTTTTCACCTCCAAGTTCGAGATTATTTAAATATAAAGTTTATGTTTTGAGATTTAGATTTGAGTTCATTTGGTGAACAAAAGTTTATTTAGATAAAAATGGACTAATTTTCATCATTTATTTTCATTATAATTCAATGAATAAGATTAAACAAAAATTATTTCCTTATTTTTTTCAAACATTAATATCTTTTATACCGTTAATCGTTATGCGAAAAAAATATACTGTTACGATGGACATTTAATTATCTTTTTACAGATATGCTATATGATATACTTTCGACAATTTTTTTTTCGTTTTCTTCACGTTTTTTTTCTTTGTCAAGAATTATTATATTATGATACTAAATATCATATATGATAATAACACTAGTATCATATATGATATAACTTATTATATATGATATAAACCAATATCATATATGATGCAATAATAATTTGTAACCTAAGACTAATATCATATATGATAAAACACTATTATCATATTTTATCATATATGATATTTTACGCAAATTTTAAAAAACGAAAAAAAAGATGAAATTGTTTTTTTTTCAAAAGTATATCATAATGCATTTCTGTAGAAAACTTATTAAATGCTAGTCGCGATGGTATATTTTCTTTCGTTTAACGCTTAACGGTTTAAGAGATATTTAAATTATAAAAATAAGTGAAATAATAAAATATTTTTAATCTTATTCATTTGATGAGATGGAGATGGATGGTGGGGATGAGTCCATTGGTATTCAAAATTAAAATGGTATCCAAATTAACTCTACTCTGAGATTTATTGTATATATGCAAAGTAAAACTCTCTATGCGATTATCGTGTTAAGTATAGCATTCGGGTGTGTACGCATATGTATGATGTATGTGCTTATTACATATCAATCAGTAGGGATGTAAACGAACCAAACGAATATGAACGGGGCTTTGTTCATGTTCGTTCATTTAATTTTAGCCGGAAAAATAAACGAACACGAACGTTTAAGCGGACAAATTTTCTTGTTCATGTTCGTTTATTAAGAAAATGAGTTGTTCATGTTCGTTTATTAAGAAAATGAGTTGTTCATGTTCGTTCATTAAGAAATTAAACAAACTTTAAACGGACATAAACGATCGATCATAAATGAACGAAGAAAAAAACATATATATATTTTTTAAATTATGCATAAGATTTTGTTTTATAAATAATATTTTGTTTAAACATATCAGTTCTAAAAGTACACAGTTAAAAGATATGATATACGAACATAAACGTATAAATGAACATAAACGAACGTCAGTGAACACATAATCGGACGTTCATGAACATAAACGAATGAACGTGACTTTTGTTCATATTCGTTCATTTAACTAAATGAACGTAAAATGATGTCCGTTTTCGTCCATTTAATAAATAAACGAACGTAAACGACCTTTTAACCGAACGGTTCATGAAATGTTCACTGAACGTTCAGTTCATTTACAGCCCTATCAATCAGAGTTTATATATCAGCTGCAAATAGTGATATGAATCATTAACTTTTCGTATTATTGGCAACATGTGAGATGGTTAAAATGACATATATCGAGACGATAATACGAAAAACTCTTTTATCCGATCCTGTTTTGAATCCGGTTTAGCTAAGTTGATCCGGTTTTAAATTCGGTTTAGTTAGGTTGATTCGAGTTAGAATTTGAAACTAGTAACCTGATCCGAATATACTCGGGTCGGGTCGGATTCAAGTTGGGTCAAAATTATTGACACCCCTGTCCAAAGTTTTTTGGCAAAGGATACAACCATGTCTACATATCTAGATAATAGGTCACCATTATCAGCGATTTGATTCAAGACGCCTATAGATATGTTGGGGTTTTTGGTTGGCTTGCTTGTAGATGCTTGAACGGTTATGGTCAAGTGCATATTCCTGGGATATCATGAAGATATGAATATTTATCAACTGTGGAGGTTAGATGACGTTACTTCAAAGGGAGTCCTTTACAGGATTATGATTTTTAATGAAAGTGTGAAATATAGGAAAACTTTCATTAGTTCTGGTGTATGGGTACAAGTTTAGTGCAGGTGTTGTAAGGAGTTGAGTCTGAGGTGAAACCGCTAGGGGTCATACATTTGAGGTGGAACCTCAGGAAAATGTCGATCATGTAGTTGTTTCAAAGAAAGTACAAACTCAAGATCTGATCTACTATCATCTAGCACGTGATAGGGAGCAATACTTAGCATAAGAACTATTCAAGTATAGAGAAGACAGTAATTATGCAGCTTTTGTAGTTGTTGCAGTGGTGAAGATATATGCACATGATTCATTGACTTTCAATGATACGGTTTTTGGTGAGGTTATTTTCAAATAAAAGGTTGGATTGAAAGAAAAAATTGATACTCGGTAAATGTGTATGTGCTCAGCAACGGTTGTAGGAAAAACAGTGACGACAAAAACGTCTATTACTGGAAGTATACACCATCTATGTTCATACATCTCTTTCTCTATATAGATGGCAGGGTATTTTCTTGTAAATGCAAGGCTTAGATCTTTGTAGGGTTTGCTGGTTAAAGAAAAGGACATATACTTGGCAATAAAATCATTAGGAATCAGAGTGGTAATACTCTGAGGGTGTCACAGTCTAGGTTTTACAACGGAAAGTTGATACATACTTTGCTGAAGAGACACTTCATACTGTCGTTGGAGGGTAGTCTATCAGGAGGCTGTGATGTGGAAAAGAATAGCAAGTGATCATATATATGCGGTTGGAAGTCATTACTATCAGATGGTCTGCATGAGAATTGACATAACATCGGACGATGTGAGTATGTTGGATAGGTTTGATCGTGGATTACAGATCAACGTACAAGTTTTTGTAGATTTTGACTACACCATGGGTAGATAGATCACTGTTATGGGTAGATTAATTACATGGTACGGGTATATGATACATGGATTTGTAGGAAGCTGAAAAAGCTTATGTATAACACATGGAGGTTTACTGAACAACTGAAGCGCCGTATATGACACTTATAGAGGCTGCAAAAGGGGCTATTTGACTAAAGAGACGTTACAGAGTCAGGATTCGAGCTAAAGATAGTAGCATGTATTGCTACAAGTGCCTTGCCAAAGGTGATTCGCGATCCGAGGTTTCAGCATAGGTTGATGTTGTTGTGTATCGGATTGACTAATCATGATACTAAGGTGAAAATTGTTAGGATTAGTATGCACATTAGTCAAAAGGTCTCGATGTAACTTTAGTTTATATTTTAGTCAAATAAGGAATGTAGTATGTCGGTTTATACTCTATACGTACCATCATCATACGATGGGATATAGGGCGAGACATAGAAGAGTTGATTATGTATTCTCCACAATATGAGCAGCCGGTTATAACTCCACAAAGAGTTGGTTATCTTCCCCATTATCTCTACAATAAAGAGGTGAGAGAGAAGGCGTCATTGTAACGCACTTTTTCAATAAATCTAATATAATACACGATTAGGATACATACCTTGTGGGTTCTTTTTTGTCGATTAGCTGTTAGTGTTTTTTACGATTGTCTACCAGGTTGTTGGTAATTGATCACTACAATCTCAAACCAAAACGAGCAAAATTCGTTAAGCTATCAAATTAAGCTCAAATGTATTTTATAATATATGAGCCGAGCTCAAGACGAGTCAAACCGGAACTTAGTTCGACTCATTTACAACCCTACACATTACACGTGTAACTCTATGCAGTAATTGCTACTACTGTTCTTGTTTGTCAAGCTTTAAAATGATATCGTTGGTTTCACCAATCTAATCATCATATGATGAAATCTTTTTGTTAGATATATAAGAAGCTAATATCGACATAATCATTAAAAAAAGAAATATCATAATATAATTCTTCTTCTTGTTGCTAATATAAGAAGCAAACTTCAAGAATAATGCTTGACAAGCGTTGGTGCTGCACTTACGAAATGTGAATAGAAAATTTAAAAAACTAATGAATTCTCTAGATGCGATCATACTGTCTACCCAACAAAAACTGATCAATAAAACCAAAATTCACTACAACCAATTAAAATGTTCTTCAGATCGATATATGATGCTAAACGGTTTCTCTTTCTTTGGTTGAAAATCTCGCACTATTTATACTATTTGATATAAGAGCAAAATGTTACTGTATGTAACATTATAATAAATCATGTAAGATTACATTATAAACCTCATTCGATGTTATGCTTTATTGATGAATATTTATAAGCCAAAATCTTAATGAACTTTAAGCTCGTAAACAGAGTTTGAGCCACTATCTTATCATCGAACACCGTAATGTTTTATCAACATATATAGCAACGCAATACTTATATGACGGACGGACCTGGGACTTACATGATCCGTATAACGGCATTGATTGTTCGATCTCGTTAACTCTTACATTACCTTTTGTACTAGACACCTACAGTACCAAAACTAGCTTATACTTGCAACAAAATTGTCAAAAGACTTTTATGTTACAAGTCAATAGAAAACAACAAATTAAATATTATGGAAATAAGATGGAAAGTGAAATAATTGAGCGGATAAAATTCTAAAAATCAAAGACCATTCGAAAAGGATCATTTAAGTTTGTCTAGGTTTTATATATGTATTAAATTAGTCGTTGTCACCAAGAAAATTCAAAACTTTATATTCAAAACTTTATATATTTATCATGTTCGTCGTCAACGAGGGCCTAATTACAAAGACTTGCTCATTACTTTTCTCGTCAGATTGTTTTGGAGATACGAAACCACTTTTGTTCTATAAAAAAAAAAAGATATCATGGCTCGGCAGTCGGCACCATGCTTATTGCTTAATCGGTGAAAACGAGCCGAGTTGTTCGTGAAAAGCTCAGGATCAGATCGGTAAAAAGCTCGAACGAGCCAAGTCTAAACGAGCTCGAGTCCGAGCTCGAGCCTAAGTTGCAGCTCGTTTATTAAACGAGCTCGAGCCCGAGCTTTACGTACAAAGCTCGTTTGGGCTCGCTAGCCAAAACGAGCCTAATGTTTTATATACGAGCTTCTTAACGAGCTTAATATAACAAGCTTATTAACGAGCCTAATTTAGGTATATTACGAGCCGAGCTCAAGCCAAATTTTATGTTTACATTGCAAAATTGTATAAACAAGCCGAGCTCGAGCCGAGCCCAAGCTTGTCTACCATACCACAAGCCAAGCCCGGGCCTAAATAATAAGGCTCGCAGCGAGCCGAGCTCGAACTCGAGCTTTATAAAACTTAAACAAGCTGAGCTCAAGCCCTGACAAGCTCGGACTCGGCTCGGCTCGTCTCGTTTCCGCCCCTACTTAATCAGTATAAAATGTTCAAAACTGTAATGTATAGGCATAGATTTGTCCAATTTGAAGTGAGCGAGCCGAAAATGATATCTTTTCAGAAAAAAAAAGGCCGAAAATGATACTCACACGGTCCAAAATTTTGTATCCGCCACTGTAAAATAATCGGATACTACATATGAATATAATAATCTGATAAGTTGGCATATCAAAGATCTAATGATCGATTTCCTCATATATAAAAATATGATAACTTCTTCATCAACATGATCACACCAACATTCAAATTTCTCATATGTATTTCATCTAGAATAATGAAATCATGACGAACCATAGCACCAGTCAAGTTATAATCCGTTGCGGCCGGTCTACAAGTAATTCATAACAAACCAACAATAATAGTCATTTCACCATTGAAACTATATTTAATCAAAAGAGCATGGAACAATGGAGTATTTGTCAGTACAACCAAATAAATTTGCACTTCACCACATGTATTTTTTTCGAATTACTTGAGGGAAGTAGTAATATCATGGAACATGTAACAAAAGTTCATATGAGGTGTGTGTTTAGCTAACGTAGTTGCAAGTTTAATCATGATATATAAAACGACTTTTAAATGTTCAACATTTTTAACTGTTACTTCATGAATTGTTTGCTATACGAGCGCTAATAAAATGCTCGCAAACACACACCATGGTCTCATAATATAATACAGTAGGATATATATTTTGTAATTTGTATTTCATGCATAGATATGGCCTTTGGGTTTTTGCACTTACGAGCCCAAAATACATACTACCCGGAGCATTCAAACATGTCAACCTTATTTGAGTCCACTTCACATGACCCAACCCTCGATTATTACCAAAAGATTAAAATGTTTTTGCCATGTGATGATACTATTAAGGCCCATCTAGTATTGAGTTTCCACTTTCTAGTGATTCATCTAACAAATAAACCTAGTTAAAAAAAAGGGTAAATTGTATAAAAAGGTATCCATTTTAAGTTCAAATTTAATTAAATGTACTCATCTTATTTTTTCTCAATTTAAGGTATCAATCTTTATTCTTCTTGCAATGTTGGATAATTAACAAGTTTAGAAGTTATATAATAACGAACGTTTACTTTATTATTGCATCGTTAGTCCTTTATACTAACGAACCTTTGTAATTAACTTTAAATCCATTTTTTACAGTTTTCTTTCTTTTTCTACCCTTTTCGCCTGGTTTTTACCGTGCTGTTCATTTTTTTACCATTTTCGGTCATTTTTTACAATTTCGTTAGTTTTTTTATCGTTTTCGATTCCTTGTGACCGTTTTGTCCGATTTTTGCTACTTTCAACCGTTTCGTCATTTTTTACTATTCTCATTCTTTTTATTACAGTTTCAACCATTCTTTTACCGTTTTCGACCATTTTTTGCCTATTTTAACAAACGAAAAGAATAAAAGAATGAGCGAATGCAGTCATAAACGGTAAAAAAAATGACAAAAACGGTAAACAAAAGACGGAAACAATCTAAAGAGGTAAAACGGTAAAATAGATGAAAATTATAAAAAACGGTGAAGAACAGTCGTAAACGTAAAAATCAATGGAAAATGGTCGATAATTGTAAAAAGGGACGAGAACGGCCAGAAGGTGCCGAAAATGGTAAAAAAAGGGTCGAGAACGGTCCAAAAATGGACAAACACGGTCAGAGACGGTGAAAGACTGACAAACATTGTAAAAACGGGCGAAATGATATAAAAAGCGAGCGAAAACGGTAAAGATCAGACGGTAACGGACGAAAATGGTTGAAAACTATAAAAAATGGTTTTTGAGTTTATTTTAGAGTATCGCTAATATAAAGGACTAACGATGCTATAATAAAGTAAACGATCGTCAATATATAACCTTGAAATTTGTTAATTACCCAATATTGCAATAAAAGAAAAGATCGATACCTTAAATTGAGGAAAAAAAAAGATGAGTACCTTTATTTGAGTTTAAGTATAAGATGGGTACCTTTTTATGCTATTTTCCCTTAAAAAAAAAACACTAACAAATAATTGAATCAAGAAGTGTCAACATTAATTCGTTTAGATGTATATTTTTCACAAATGAAGCCTACTAAACCCAGCTTGGTTTGTAAGCTTAAGCTTCCGTAAGATTTTAGATCGTTTACGTTATAAACAATTGATTAATAAACGTGATTATGCAATAGGCACGAACCGACCGTGGGATCAGTTTTGTTAGCAGGGGCACACTAAGAAATCGATATTTTTGGCAAATATATATATATTATACGCGACAAAATTTCATCGAGTTTTCGTGTATCCTCGAAAATCCTCTCTGAGTGTTCTCCAATGGCGGAGCTAGACATGATTTTTTGGGAGGACCAACAAAATAATGTGTGTGTTGTTGACGGGCCAAAGATTAAAATATAATTTTTATCACGTAAAAATGTATGAAAATACATAAAATAACAAAGTTTATAGGGTCCACAGCCCTTTGTTTCCACTTGGCTTCGCCCTTAGTTCCCCTTCTGTGTGTTAAGGTTCATTAGGATTTGTTGTGTTTTCAAAATATCATCGTGTAAGAGACTATGTAACCTAATATGTTGGCTGTTGAAAGAAAACCTCAATAATTTGTATATTCGATGAAGCAACACACAACATAGCCTATTCATTAGCAAGGTCGCGTCTACGACGAGTTTCTTCAGTATATTTCATCTAGCTAGTTATACAAGAATGACGTGGCCACGTTGGACAAGTTTTAAACTTACAATTAATCCATTCATAAAAATTAAACCCAACATATACTGAAATATATGCCTTGCATGCACAATATGATATGCTTTATGGTTTTGCTTTGATTGCATCTCGTTAGTATTGTAAATTTAAGTGTATCTATCAAATTTCCAAACTAATATACATACGTGAACCTGCTGCGATTAAGTAAAAACAAGGAAGGGACGATAAAAGATTTGGACCCACGGCCTCAAATAGTCCAAGAACACACACCCGACTCGATTAGTTAATCATACACAAACATTGAAAAACAACAAGGATATAATTGGGTGCACGTACGTATACTATATGGATCCTGTTCGCCGACCCTCCAAGATTTGTCTCATATCTGACTTTCGCATGTTTGAATAATATTTGGTTTCTGATAAATCCAAAATCAAATTGATCAGTGTTCATATTATTCATGCATAGACTTATATTTGGTATTTTTAAATGTTTATGAAAACAAATAAATTTTGAGGGTACCGGATTAGGTTGATTTTCAAATGAAAAAACACAATAGAACAAAATGTAATTAAATTAAAGGTAATGACAAGCAGGGAGATATAGGCAACTACTTGGGTTAGTTTACACATGACTTTTTATGACTTTTTAGTATTTGAATAATGTTATGCCCGAGTTTGAGAAGTCTATCGGGCCTGTTGAAGAACCACGACCCGAGACTGTCGGGCCTGTTGAAGAACCACGGGCCAAGAGGGTGACGTCCAGGCCTGTGTGGCATAAGGATTACCAGATGTGATCATATCCAGTGGCGGAATCAGGAAGTTGACGGAGTGGGGGCAAAAAAATTTTTTTTTGGACAAAAGTCGTTGTATACACTAAAATATAAGATTTTTACATTGTTTTTTTCTTTTGGGGGGCAATTTGAAGGTTTTTACATTGTTTTCTTTCTGAGTGGGGGGGGGGGGGGGGGGGGGCAATTTGAATTTACAATGTGGTGTACTTTAATAAATTGGTCCTAAAATTATTTTTTTTACACTAAAATTTGATTTTTTTTGGCGAGCCATGGGGGGCGCCGCCCCCCCCCCCCCCCCCCCCCGCACCTTACAAATACTTCCGCCCCTGATCATATCTATCTTAAGAGTTTATTCAGTTATATTAGGAATGTGATATCGTGTCTGGTAATTAGGAACGTATATTTGTTATGTGATTCGACTTGTTGAACAAATTTGTCTTTTTATTCGGTATATATACCGAATCGTAATGAATAAAAACATTCAATTTCTGTCAAATAAATCTGTTTCCTTCTTCTTAATTCTTAGGGAGCCCGTACACGCTTGAAGTGTGCAAACTATCGATACTAAACGTATCAACTGGTGCTTTCATTGCCAATGGACGAAGCAGCAGTGTGTGGGTTGTTGAAAGACCAATCTGATGCAATTTTCGCTGAGGTTCATTCTCAGTTTGCAGCGTTGCAGTTGGAGCTACAAGCAATCAAAAGTTTAGGAATCAGCTGCCAGGGAGGAGGTGCCGAGGTTGGGTTACCAAGATCCATGCGTTTGGAGGTTCCTAAGTTTACTGGTACCGATCCAGAAAGTTTGATTTTTGCTATCTATGAGTACTTTGATCTGCTGGGAACATCAGAAGACCAACGACTCAAGATCGTGGGTTTTAATTTGGAAGGTGATGTCGCTGAATGGTTTCGGTGGATGTCACGCAATAAGTTGATTACCGACTGGGAAGGGTTTTTGGATAGTGTGTGTGATCGATTTGGGCCTTGTAAGTATGAAGATCCACAGGGGGCGTTGTCCAAGCTATTACAGCTTGGCACCGTAGCGCAATACCAGAGTGATTTTGAGAAGCTTATGAATCGAGTCACAGATATTCCAGAAAAACTGTTGATTTCGTTTTATATATCAGGTCTAAAACCCTCATTACAAAGGGAATTATTTGTGTCCAAACCAATGACTCTCGGTGATGCTTTCACTTTGTCTCGTGTTACAGAGGCAGTTTGGAAGATCAAGGCGGGTCATCGGTGGGCAGCAAAGTGGTTGGTACTAGTGGCAGCGGACATGTACAAAAAGGAACAACCTCTAGATTTTCTTTTCCACGTCAAGATGTGGTTAAACCAGCGTTATTGGCCAGTCCACCCAAATCTACTCCTAGCCCAGGTACTACACCTCTTCCCATTAAATGGATTTCACCGGCTGAACGCCAAGAACGCCTTAGCAAAGGGTTGTGCTTTAACTGTGATAAAAAATGGATGCGCGGTCATAAATGTCCTGCGAAATTCTTATTGTTGATGGCGGATGAGGAGGGCGATGTAAGTCAAGATACGTCGAAGTACCAGGGCGATACAGTGAAGAGTGGCGATATCTCCATTCTAAATTCTTTAGTAGGTCATGGGAGTCCTCGGTCTCTTCAGTTATGGGGAACGATTAGTTCAGATAATATCCATGTGCTTATAGATAATGGGAGTACCCATAATTTTGTTCAACCGGGGGTCGTAGAGCGGATGAAGCTAGCCTTTTCCATCACTAAGCCTTTTAAGGTTTACATCGGGAGTGGCGAGACTCTGTTATGTGAAAGTACTTGTTCTAAAGTGGTGTTACAACTACAAGGATTGGCCATGGAAGTTGATTTGTACATACTTCCTATGAAAAGGGTCGGATGTCGTGTTGGGTATTCAATGGTTGCAAAAATTAGGAAAGTGACACACGATTATGCAGAGCAAAGAATGGAGTTCGTATTTGATGGTGTCATGCACACGCTACGGGGTGACGCGTCACTTAGGATGAAACCAATCAGTTTGCATAATATGCAAGCTTTACTTGATACCGACGAGTTTTATGTGGTGTATGAATTACATGGCATTCAAGGAATGGAAGAGGGAACCGCGGATCAGCAGAAGATAGGTATAGCATCACAACCCAAACTGGAGCAGCTCATTACACGTTTTGAGTCTCTCTTTCAGGTTCTTACTTCTTTACCTCTGCATCGTCTTATTGACCACCGTATTCATTTGTACCCAAGTACCAAACCCGTGAATGTTAGACCCTATCGCTATCCTCATTACCAGAAAGGTAAGATGGAGAAGTTAGTTAATGAGATGTTGATTCAAGGAATCATCCGGTTTAGTCATATCCCTTTTTCGTCATTGGTGTTGTTAGTGAAAAAAAAGGATGGTAGCTATCGTTTTTGCGTCGATTATAGGGCATTAAACGCCGTCACAGTCAAAGATAAGTTTCCAATTCCCACAACAGACGAGATGTTTGATGAATTGGGTGGTGCGGTTATTTTAACTAAACTTGATTTACGGGCTGGATATCACCAAATACGTGTTCACGAAAGGGATGTGTACAAAACGGCTTTTCGGACGCATGACGGGCATTATGAGTTTTTGGTTATGTCGTTTGGTCTCACCAATGCTCCGTCTACTTTTCAAGCGACTATGAACCGGTTATTTTCTCCATACTTGCGTAAATTTGTGATTGTGTTTTTTGATGACATCTTGATCTATAGTGCTACTCTTGTCGCGCACTTGGAGCATTTGCAATGTGTGTTTCAATGTTTGCAGGATCATCAATTCTTTGTTAAGAAGTCTAAATGTGTTTTTGGGGCTGCGTCACTTGAATACTTAGGGCACATTATCTCAGGTCATGGAATTGGGATGGACCCTAAAAAGATTGCAGCCATTATGGATTGGCCAACCCCTAAGATGCAACGTCAAGTAAGAGATTTTTTAGGGCTC
The DNA here is from genome assembly GCA_025667525.1 of Glebionis coronaria. NCBI lineage: Eukaryota > Viridiplantae > Streptophyta > Magnoliopsida > Asterales > Asteraceae > Glebionis > Glebionis coronaria. The sequence goes on along the minus strand of CM046879.1, from coordinate 91,240,099 downwards.
GCTGGGTATTATCGGTGATTTATTTAAGATTATGCTTCCATTTCGGCTCCTTTATCAAGCTTAATTCAAAGAGATGGCTTTAAATGGGCGACAGGGGAAGCCACGGCTTTTGATGCACTTAAGCAACAATTATCGTGTGCACCAATTCTAGGCCTTCCAAATTTTGAGGATGTCTTTGTTGTTGAAACGGATGCCTCGTCAGAGGATATTGGGGCGGTTTTGCTACAAAGAGGACAACCGATTAGTTATTTTAGCCGAAAGTTAGGGTTGCGTATGCGTGTAGCTGCGACTTATCAAAAGGAATTGTTTGCTATCGTTGAGGCTATCTATAAATGGCGACAATATTTTGTGGGACGTTGCTTTACGATTCGTATAGATCATAAAAGCATTAAGGAACTCATGCAACAGGTAATTCAGACACCTCTTTAACAAAAATATGTGTGGAAGCTCATGGAATTTGATTTTGTTATCGAGTATAAACCCGGGGTATCCAATCAAGTAGCGGATGCGCTATCACGGATGTATGAAGGCGACAATGACATCGATACCGCGACATTTATGGCTATGAGCCAGCCATTGGTAGGATTGTTAGATGATCTAAGGAGGGAGAATGAGACCTTGGAAGAATTATGTCATTTACATCGCCGTTTGGACCAAGGTGAAGAGTTGACGGGGTTTCGTCGTGAGAAAGGGTTAATGCTATATCGGGATCGCTATTTTCTCGCAGTCGAGTCGAAACTCAAGGATTTATTGCTCATAGAATTCCACAACACGCCAAGTGCTGGACATGGAGGTACCAAGAAAATGTTGGTAGGTTTATCGGCCTTATTCCATTGGCGTGGAATGAGGAAATCAATTGAGGAATTTATCCGTAATTGCCTCGTGTGTCAACAAACTAAATACTCTACCCAGGCAACCGGGGGTTATTGTAACCGTTGCCAACACCCATGACGGTTTGGGAGGACGTCTCCATGGATTTCGCAACGGGGTTGCCTACTTCTAAAGGATTCACAACTATATTAGTTGTGGTGGATCGGTTTTCCAAATACGCTCACTTTGGTGCGTTGCCTACTAGTTTTAATAGGCCTAAGGTAGCGGAGCTTTTCATGGAAATGGTGGTTCGACATCACGGGTTCCCAAAGACTATTGTATCGTACCGTGATACTATTTTTGTAAGTTAGTTTTGGAGACAATTGTTTGAAGCTAGTGGGACTCTGTTGAAGCATAGCATAGCGTATCATCCTCAGACGGATGGTCAAACGGAGGTTATCAACCGGGGTCTTGAGCAGTATTTGAGAGCTATGGTGTCCGATAGGCCACACCATTGGGTGAGATTTTTACCTTGGGTGAAATTTAGTTATAATACGAGTTATCATAGTAGTATCAAGATGACTCCGTATCAGGCTTTGTATGGACGATTACCACCCGCACTTATTCCATATCCACCCGGGGCATCTAAAGTGGCTACCGTTGATGAGTTATTGCTTGAACGAGATGCTCTTTTGCGTCAACTTAAGCATAATTTATTCGCTGCAAGAAATCGAATGGAGATGAAAGCCAACCGGAAACGACGTGATGTTGAGTTTCGCTTGGGCGATATGGTGTTAGTTAAGTTGCAACATTACCGACAAATAACTTTAGCTAAACGTCTTTCAAACAAGCTAGCTAAACGGTATTATGGTCCTTATGAGGTGTTGGAACATGTAGGAAAATTAGCCTATCGTCTCGCTCTTCCATCTGTAAGTAAGATTCATCCCGTTTTCCGTGTGTCACTGCTTAAACTATTCTCAGGAACGGGTCAAGACGCAGTGGCTGAGTTACCAGAAGACGATCACGAGGGTCACCCTTTGGAGCAGCCTCTGGCTATTTGTGACACGCGTTTGGTTTTGCAAAATGTGTTACCAGCTCATCAAGATTCTAGTGCAATGGATTGGGCGTTCACCGGAGGAAGCCACGTGGGAATGGGTATCCGAATTTCACGTTGCTTATCCGTCTTATCACTTTGCGGACAAGGTGATTTTTGAAGGTGTGGGGAATGTTATACCAGAGTTTGAGAAGCCTATCGGTCCTGTTGAAGAACCACGACCCGAGACTGTCGGGCCTGCTGAAGAACCAAGGGCCAAGAGGGCGACGTCCAGGCCTGTGTGGCATAAGGATTACCAGATGTGATCATATCTATCTTAAGAGTTTATTCAGTTATATTAGGAATGTGATATTATGTCTGGTAATTAGGAACGTATATTTGTTATGTGATTCGACTTGTTGAACAAGTTTGTATTTTTATTCAGTATATATACTGAATCGTGATGAATAAAAACATTCAAGTTCTGTCAAATAAATCTGTTTCCTTCTTCTTAATTCTTGGGGAGCCCGTACACGCTTGAAGTGTGCAAACTATCGATACTAAATGTATCAAATAAGCTATTTCCACCATTGGAACAAAAGCTTATTAAAGACTTTTTAGAGAATGACTTGTAAATCTGTAAGTCTTTGACAAAAAAAACAACAAACTATTAACTTTAAATGAAATTTAATGGTGGAAGCAAGCATTAAATGCATCAAGTCTTTCAAAACTTGATGCATTGTAGATGCTCAAAGGTCGATCTAGCTAGGTCTCAAACATATTGATAACAACGTAATTAAATGCAAATACGAAGAAGTAATCTTAAGTTGAGGTGATCTTGTCTTGGTTAATCAACGGTCACCTGGGCGATTTCAAGAAAGGGTTGGTTAAGCTAACTACCCTAATTTACTCATTCAATGCGCAAAGTTCCCAATGTAAATAATTAAATCTCGAGCTTTCATGCGAGGGCATACTATGGTAAGAACTAACCTAGATATGCAATCTCCAACGTGGTTGTTGTTGTTGAATGATAAAATCCCCGTGTTTATTTCATAACATCAATCACAGTATATAAATACAAGAATATAGTGGAGGATAGACACTAATGACAAGTAATGACACCAAATGAAAAACTAATATATTAGATAAACATCAATGTACAACTAATGACAAATAACCCCCCCTGTTGGCGCGAGTGTCTTCGATCCAACTAGATTTAAACTTGACAAGAGGCAGCAGATCTTTAGAGACAACGGAGCTTTCATATCGTTCAAAAACCTATGAAGAATAGTAGTAATCACAAAAAAACTAGTCGCCTTAGGAATTAATACCATGGATTCGATACCACAAGCAAACACTAGTTTTCTTGAGAATTGATACTTTAGATTTGACATAAAAAACCAACTTGTCAACCGGTTAACACTCTATATCAACGATCAACGTTAAACATCAACTTAGCTTGACTGGTTAACACGTTATACCAACAATCCACCATTTTTTTAGTAGAAAAGAAAAAGAACATTAACATAATAAAAAACACCTTAGTAACTCGTAATAAATCTTAGCAACGACTGACTTTAGTTGACTGGAACCAACGATCGGCTAAATCAACTGATAACACAACCGTACCAATGGTCGACTTAGGAACCAGTACCAACGATCGGTTTTACGTATTAAGAAGGATCAGTCACTCCAACGATAGTCCATGTAATAGCTCGTAGTTTAGTTACGTGTCTTTACTTAACAAACAACATCAAGCCTAGCCTACAACATGTGTAGGCCGGCCCAAATGTAAGCCCAAGCCCATGACAAGGGCTTGGGTATATAAACCCTCTCCTTTGATGGAGAGGGTGTGTGTTCCTCATTTTTACACATAGTGAAAAAGTGTTTTTCTTTCACTTTCTCTCTCTAAGTGTGTGTGTTCTCACCATCTCTCTATCTCTTTCTCTCTCTAAAACATAAGCAAGATTTACATATCCCACAAATGGTATCAAGAGCCATGGGATGATTGTATTGTTCATGTGTTTGTGTTCTTGATTCATACGCCTATTTTGATCTATTTTTACACGAACCAATTTTTTTTTTTGTGTTTTTGATGGTTTTTTCTTGATACAAATCTTCTACATAGTTGTGTTAGGGATTTGGTATAGTTACTTTGGCTAAAAACACAAAATTTTTGGGTGTTTTGATCATTTTTTGGCTTAAAATCACGAATTGGTTGAGTTTTGTCCGAGAAAAGTGGGAATTATTCCGATCAGGTCATCGGAAAAGGGTTTATAGGACATTCCGATCAGTCTAGTCGGAATAAGGTTTAGGGATTCCGATTTTGGGTACATTCCGATCAGGTATTCCGATTAGGTATTCCGATTAGGCATTCCGATTTGGTTTATTCCGATTAGGGACATTCTGACAGGGTTTATTCCGATCAAGGTATTCCGATCTGGTTTATTCTGATTAGGTACATTCCGATCAAGGTTATTCCGATTAGGGTTTATTCCGATTTGGGAGATTCCGATCAAGGTTATTCCGATAGGGCTTATTCCGACTGATATTCCGATCACTATTCCGATCACTATTTCGATCAATATTCCGATAATCAAAATTATTCCATAAAAAATTTCGACTTCAACTCACAACAACAAACACATTTACTTTCTTTCATTGATCGATCAACGTTTGTAAATCCTAACTTATTGAAATAGAGTACACATCTCTTACGGATAAGTTCATCCTCTCGGGTACGGATAATCGTCCACCAATGTTGGTGAAGACTATGTATGAGGAATGGGCTTCCCGAATGGAACTTTATATGTTGAACAAGGAGAATGGACATCTCATTTGGGCATCGATGCTCAATGGACCATTAGATTATGGTACAGTGACGGAAGGTACAACTACTCGTCCTCGCACAACGGGTGAATTGACTGGAGATATGAAGATTCAAGACAAATGTGATAAGTATGCTACAAACATCATTCTCCAAGCCCTTCCTCCAGATGTCTACAAACTCGTCAACAAACATAAAGTTGCCAAAGAGTTATGGGATAGAATTCGTGTTCTCATGCAAGGCACCTCGTTAACTAAACAAGAACGAGAGTGTAAGCTTTATGATACTTTTGATAAGTTTGCCTATGTGCCAGGGGAGACTCTCAATGATTACTATCTGAGATTTACCCTATTGTTGAATGAGCTCAATATCTATGGCATGACAATTCCTACCTTTCAATTGAACACCAAGTATTTGAACACTCTTCCTTCAGAATGGAAAAAATACGTGACGGATGTTAAATTGGCTAAGGACTTGCATAACACCAATGAGGATCAACTTCAAGCTTTTCTTCAACAACACGAATGCCATGTGATCGAGGCTCGGTTGTCTACACCTCAAGTTCATGATCCACTTGCAATGTATGCTTCTCAACAAAACATGGCTTATACTTATCAACAACCATCATACTTGCAGCAACCACCACCACACACCTATCAGCAACCATCTTATCAACCACCAGTGATGCCACAACAAGCATTTCAACAAGGTGTTCATCAACAATCTTTTCCGCAGCAACCACCATATCAGACATCACCATCACAAGCCAACACTTCTCCAATGGGCTATACTCCTCAGCAAGGATATTTTCCAATAGAAGCACAACCAGCACAAGCTTTCTACTCTAATGAACTTCCACCAATCCAAGCACCGGTCTTTACTCCAAATGATACGCCAGCTGATGTTCTAAACCATCTCACATCCTACTTGTCAAAACTTGTTGCAACAAGAGGATTTCCACCAACAAGCAATCAGCTCCGCACCTCATCAAATCCTCGACAACAAGCCACTGTTCAAGATGGTCAAGTGACGGTACAATCTATTCAGGGAAGGCAAAATTCATATGGACCTCCTATAAGGACTGGGAACAATCAAGCTGTGAATTCTCAAGCTAGTGGAAATGGGAGTCCTATTGGTCCTAAGAAGGTTGTGACTTGCTACAATTGCCGAGGACAAGGTCATATGGCTAGGGAATGCACTCAGTCGAAAAGGAGGAGGGATGATGCATGGTTTCGTGAGAAGATGTATTTGGTTGATGCTCAGTCTAAGGGGAAGATTTTGGATTCAGAGGAGTTAGCATTTCTTGCAGACCCAGGGGCAGCAGATACTGAAGGCATTGCAGTCGTTTCTACTTCCAATGCAGCTTATCAAGCAGAAGATCTTGACGCATATGATTCAGATTGTGATGACATTCACTCTGCCCAAGCTGCTCTCGTTGCTAATCTCTCTCACTACGGTTCTGATGTCGTCAGTGAGGTACCAACCACATCTAATAATATTGATGATAACCAACATCAAGTTGGGCATGAAAAGGACAACCTCGAACAGCATTCGGGAACTAGTAACTCAAATGATGTGGTACCCAATCCTACACATTTGAGTGAACCTCAACCAAATGTTATGACGGGTATGGAATCTTATGCTCAACATGATTTGGTCATGGTGCCTAAACATATTATTGATCAAATGCATATGGCCCTCAGACAATCCGTAGATACCAATTCCACCCTAACTGCTGAGCTTGCGTTGCATAAAGAAAAGGTCAAAGCTTTTGAAATGGTCCCTCAAGAAGAGAAAATAACATGTTCTGAATTTGACCAATTTCGTTTTGAAAAGATTGAACACTTGAAAGAAATAAAATCATTAAAAGCTAATCTTTCTAATGAATTAAAAGAAAAGGAGTCGGTTGTCAATAATTTTCAGAAACTTAAAATGGATTTCGAAACTCTCGAGTCTAAAAAGGTTGAATCAGAAATTAATGCTACCAAACTTCTTAAATTCAAGGAACAACAACTTTTAAAACAATACGCTTCCACAGAAAAGGTTCATCTTTTAACTAAATCATTCAAAGAACTCGAACTTAAACGTCTTCAAGATTTACCACCTAATCCCGGTTATGCAAAACAAGCTCAGGAATATATTCCCGGTCTTTATGATATGACCATAATTGGCAAATCGAAAGAAGCACCTTTTGTTCGTAGTACTGAGGAGACACAATCACTTGCGGATGAAACTCATTCTAAAATGATTTCAAAATTCCAAACAATTGATTATGATCAACATAACAAAGATCAATTTTTGAAAAAGACACGCATTCGCTTACAAAAGGAATTAGCAGAATTGACAGTTCTTGTGCCCCAAAGTTTGTCAAATGAAAACCTTCCTAGTACGTCTCCTACACTTGTCAAAACGGATTTAACAAAGTTAATTCCACCGGTAAGCAAGGTGTCGTTAAATTAAATGCGGTTCACCAACACTTAGCCGATTTTGACAAGGTCATTTTGGAACGTACGACGGCTTCGGCCATAACGGAAGGTGAATGGAACTTTGAGCACACTAGAGCTACGTTCCGAAATGAAATTGTTCCGTTTGTAGACAATGTTAAGACTTGTCTTAGTAATCTTGATCAAGATTTGTTTTTGGAAATAGAAGAAGTTAGACGTGTTTTCAATGAAATGGAAGATGCTTTTGAAAATAGTTTACTTGAAATAGAACGGGTTTCACGCCAAAATGATCAGCTTCTGAAGCAAGTGATGTCTCATGATATAGTTTCTGTCTGTGTGAATAAAAGTATTGATAATGATTCTATTGTGCATAATGTTGAATCTGTGGATAATGTGGTAGATAGTACTTGTCACGAATCTGACGCTGAATTTTTAAGGCTTCAAGATTCATATTCTTCGCTTTCAAAACGTTTTGATGAGATTCAAACACATTGTATTTCGCTTGAATGCAAGCAAAAATTTATTCAAGAAATCTTTGAAACGTCATTCGAAGGTGTTAATATTGATGATGCAAACTTTGAAAAGAATTTTCGATTGAATTTACAATCAAAACAGCGTCAGCCAAGTGACAAAGTTGCTACATCTTTGTCGATAGAAATAGAGAAATCTAAGGAGCTTAACTGTGTGAACGTACTTGAGGCCGCTGAGAATTTTAAACTTGATCTAGATAATCGAGTTTCCAAGATTTTGTCCAAAGTTGATAACTTAAAACAGAAAAATACACTACTTTTTGATTCAGTAAAGCCCGCATGTGTTGATACCATTGCACAGAATCAATCATTGATTGAACAATTGAATCGAAAGTCGGTGGAAATATCTTATTTGAGAGAACAAATTTGTGATAAGAATCTGGTCTTGGCTGAGTTAAAGGAAACACTTCGTACTCTAAAAGGTAAGAATGTTGTGGATAACGCAGCCACTGTCTCAGCATCGTCCTCTAGTGCAATCAAAAGGAACCTTATAGCCGTCACACCACTTAACAAGGGCCCTAGGAATAAACCATCTCAAACTTTGGTCACTAAAGATAAGGCGGAATCAAAACCAGCTTCTAATATTCCCCTATTGCCTTCTACAGGAATAAGCACCACTACTAAGGCTCAAAGATCTAAGCTTAAAAGAAACAAGAAGAATGATAGGATCTTGCCCCCATCTAGTAGTCAAGTGAAGAAGAAAGTAGAAGCCCATCCTAGGAATGTTAATTCTGTTTTGAATAAAAAGAATCATGTAGCTAAACCTAAAGGCTCTGCGGTTGTGCAGCGTTCTAAGCCTAGTGTGAATTATAATTTGAAATGTTGGAATTGTAATGAATGTATGTTTTCTAGTCGTCATGATTCTTGCCTTATTGACCATGTGAATGAGATGTATGCCCGGAAAAATGGATTAGAATAGAAACCGACTGGGAAAGTGTTAACCCAAGTTGGTTGGATGTGGCGCCCCACTGGTAGAACTTTCACTATAGTAGGAAATGCGTGCCCTTTAACTAGGATCACTCCCACTACAGCGAAGAAATCGTGCCCTTTACCTAGGAGCACCAAGGCTACCAAAACACAAGCGTGTCCTTTAACTAGGAACACCGACACTACCGTAGGAACCAAGTGCCCTTTAAATAGGTCTACTCCCACTGTAGTGCCCGCGAATAATCCAAAACCTAAGAAAGTTGGAACAGTAAAACCTGTTAGTGCTAAGACTCACATTAGAAAACGCAAGAAATCTAAGGGTCACAAAAATGTTAGCAATTATGATAATATTTTATCTGTATCTGCTAACACTCCGGAACCAATAGTTTCGAATGCATTGTCTACTGTTGTTGTTGAAAACAGGTGGTCCAAATTGTTCTCTGGTATTTGGACTCTGGTTGTTCCAAGCATATGACCGGAGATCGCTCTCAGCTCAGAAATTTCGTCAGCAAGTTTCTTGGTACGGTTCGATTTGGAAATGATCATATTGCAAAGATAATGGGTTACGGTGAATATCATATTGGGAATGTTATAATTTCAAGAGTGTATTACGTGGAAGGTCTTGGTCACAACTTATTTTCTGTGGGACAATTTCGTGATGCAAACCTAGAAGTTTCGAGAGCATACCTGCTTCATTCGTAATTTGGAAGGGGTTGATTTATTAAAAGGTACTCGAGGGAATAATTTGTATACTTTGTATCTACAAGACATGATGGACGCTTCTCCCGTATGTCTTCTCTCCAAAGCATCGAAGACTAAGTCATGGTTATGGCATCGACGGTTATCTCATCTTAACTTTGACGCTATTAATCACTTGGCGAAAAACGAACTTGTTCGTGGTCTTCCTAAACTATCATTTCACAAGGATCATTTGTGTTCCGCGTGTACAATGGGGAAAAGCACTAAGAAATCTTACAAACCCAAGACGGAAGACACCAACCAAGAGAAACTTTATCTTTTGCATATGGATCTTTGTGGGCCAATGTGTGTTGAAAGTCTTAGTGGCAAAAAGTACATCCTCGTTATTGTCGATGATTACTCTCGGTTTACATGGGTGAAATTTCTTAAAGCAAAAAATGAGGCACCTAAATTCATCATCGGATTTCTCAAGATGATTCAAGTGCGTCTCAACACTACTGTCCGACGCATTCGTACAGATAATGGAACCGAATTTGTGAATCAAATCTTGCGTGATTATTATGAAGAAGTTGGCATATCTCATGAAACATCCGTTGCTCGCACTCCACAACAAAACGGTGTCGCTGAAAGGCGAAATCGCACACTTATGGAAGCTGCTCGAACGATGTTAATTTACGCAAAGGCTCCATTGTTTTTATGGGCAGAAGCAGTATCTACAGCAGTGTACACCCAAAACCGGTCACTAATTCGTAAACGCCATGGTAAAACACCTTATGAGCTTCTCCATGGAAAAGTACCAGATTTATCATATCTTCATGTATTTGGTTCTCTTTGCTATCCAAATAATGATGGTGATAATTTGGGAAAACTTCAACCAAAGGCTGATATTGGTATTTTCATTGGTTACACACCCGCAAAGAAGGCATACCGAATCTACAACCGTAATTCTCGCAAAATCCTTGAAACTATGAATGTTGATTTTGATGAGCTGACAGCAATGGCTTCTGAGCAAAGCAGCTCTGAACCCGCACTTCATGAAATGGGACCCAATAACATTAGTTCTGGTCTTGTCCCAAATAACCTTACTTCATCATCATTTATACCACCTACTAGGAATGAATGGGATACGTTGTTTCAACCGTTCTTTGATGAATTCTTTACTCCTCCAACTATTGTTGCTCCAGAACCTGAGGTAATAGCTCCGGTAACCGAAGTTGTCGCTCCAGCAACCGTTGCACAATTAGACACATCTGCACCTACAATTGGTCAAGATATACCCTCATCAAGTAATTCTCAACCAACACATGTTTCAACTACCCATGTCATGCCTATTGATGATGAAGAGGATGATGATGATCACGATTTGGAATTCGCTCAAATGCGTGAACTTCCCTTCTTTGGTGTACCAATTCCCGACCCTAATCAAGCCGGGTCGTCCACCTCAGAGGAAGCTCCTTCTACAGTTTACTCCAATCCACAGATTCGTGAACATGACAGCAAGTGGACAAAGGATCATCCTATAGATTCTATTATTGGTGACCCTAATTGTCCGGTATCCACATGAAGTCAGTTACAAGAAAGTGCAATGTTTTGTCACTTTGATGCTTTTCTCACTGAAGTTGAACCTAAGACATGGCAACAAGCTTTTACTCAATCATGTTGGATAGAAGCTATGCAAGAAGAACTTAATGAATTTATACGTCTTGAAGTATGGGAACTTGTCCCATGCCCGGATCAAGTGCAGTCACTCACTTTGAAATGGGTTTACAAGGTGAAACTCGACGAGTTAGGCGGAATATTGAAGAACAAAGCTAGACTAGTAGCTCGTGGATACAAGCATTTATTGGGCATCGACTTTATGGAATCCTTTGCGCCTGTTGCCCGTTTGGAAGCTATTAGACTATTCCTCGCTTATGCAGCCCACATGAATATGATCGTCTATCAGATGGATGTGAAGACGGCATTTCTTAATGGTGAAATCAAGGAAGAGGTCTATGTTCAACAGCCGGATGGTTTTGTGAATCCTAATTATCCTAATCATGTGTGTTAATGCAAGTAATGCCTAAAAACATTATTAGTGTTAACTAATCTTTCTTAGTTTTGATCACAACAAACCATACAAAACATTTAGTGTAGAAACACAAAATGAATTATTTAACTAACACTATCATCAAGGTAATAATCATATCACTAACCTTTCTTAATCATACTTAGTGATCATCAAAATGATTATCCTTAAAACTCACTTTTGCTAATAAGACAAAAGACTTTTTAATAAACTTTCTTTTTTAGAAAATGTTTTATTAAAATGGAAAATGAAAATTTGAAAATGGCATATTCCAAATGCTGTTAGAATATCCTTTGAAGGGTTCAAATACCTCAGATATTCCCACCCCACTAAAAGACAAAAAACGGAGCGGAGTCTAGTGGCAGTACCTTAAGTACCTACGCGGTACCTTAGCGATATGGTACCGCGGGGTGAGATAAGGTACCGCGCACAGTAGCCGTTATAGATCCGTTGTAACTTTGTCTCCTTTAAATAGTGGGTCAAATCTCATTTTCCAGCAAGCCTCTTGGACGTTTTTCTCAGCCCTCTTTCTAATTTCTATAGCATAATCATTAGTAAATGATCACTTAAATTGTTAAGGATGTTTACATATGATTATCCTCTTGATCCCCTCCTTTACCATGTCCAATGAGAAGATCACTCACTCACTAGTGTAGTGATAAAGATGAATTTATGAGCTAGTCATATTCATCATGATACCTTTGTGTTTTAGGTCAATCCAATGTATTTATGAATACTTGGACTAGTTGTGTTCATCCAAGTTATTTGTGAATACTTGGATTTGTTGTGTACATCCATTGCATATGTGTTTGCTTGGATTTGTGTTGTGTAAATTCAAGCTACATGTGTGTACTTGGATAAGTCTAGTTGAGTTGTAATAGATTTGATTAGGAGTTCTCACTAAACTATAAAGTGATGTGGTTGTGTCTTGTGAGTTCTCATTAAACTTTAAAGTGATTAGTAGTTGTGTTGTGTGAAGTTCTCACTTAGCTTCAAAGTGAAGAGTCGTGAAGATTGGTTCTAGCTTTCGATTAGAACTCGACATCTAGCCTTGTGTCGTAAAATGGTGAAGTAGGCAACGTCGTGAAGATTGGTTCTAGCTTTCGATTAGAACTCGACATCTAGCCTTGTGTCGTTAAATTGTGAAGTAGGCAACGTCGTGTAGATTGGTCCTAGCTAAAGATTAGGTCTCGACATTTAGCTTAGTGTCGGAAAATAATGTAAGCAACGATGTAAGGTTTTCTCCGCCGAGAAGGGAGCTTGTGGATATAGTGGAAATCTCGAGTAGGTGTACTCGAGGAGTGGAGTAGAAACGAGGATAGAGCCTCGTTGTCGAACCACTATAAATCTTGGTGTCTTCCCACTAGGTTGTCTCCTTCCTTGCTCTTTACTTATTTCATTATCATTATACTTGCTTATTATTATTGCTAGTGCATTTCAATTGAACCTAATCATTATGCAACTTAGCTTTAAGTAAAAGATAGTTTTGATACAAACCAAATTGAAAGAAATTTTAATTTGGTCACCAATCGAAGAGAAACTATTCAACCCCCCCCCCCCCCCCTTCTAGTTTCTACAATGTGTACAAGCTTAAGAAGGCTCTCTATGGGTTGAAGCAAGCTCCACGCGCATGGTATGATCTATTGTCATTTCCTCATTACGCAAGGCTTCGCTAAAGGCAAAGTGGATCCCACGCTGTTCATTCAGAAATGAGGTAAAGATATGATTATGGTACAAATATATGTTGATGATATTATATTTGCAGCCTCGACCCAAACCTTATCCGACGAATTTGGGACACTCATGTCTTCCAAGTTTAAGATGTCAATGATGGCAAGGTGTCATTCTTCTTAGGTCTTCAGATATCTCAGAGTCCCAGAGGCATCTTTATCAATCAATCCAAGTATGCCCTTGAATCGCTTAAGAAATATAAGATGGAATCTTGCGACCCCGTGGATACTCCAATGGTGGAACGAACTAAGATTGATGAAGATCCACATGGAGTTGCCGTTGATCCGACACTTTATCGTGGAATGATAGGTACTCTTCTGTATATCACATCCAGTCGACCTGATCTTCAGTTTGCTATATGTATGTGTGCTAGGTATCAAACTAGGCCTACTGAATTACACTTAGCTACTGTTAAAAGGATCTTTAGATATCTTAAAGGAACCATTAATCGGGGACTTTGGTATTCGAAGGACTCTTCTATTGCACTAATGACATATGCAGATGCGGATCACGCGGGTTGTCAAGATACAAGGCGTAGCACGAGTGGAACTTTGCAACTACTAGGAGATCGACTAATCAGTTGGGCATCGAAAAGGCAGAAAAGCGCTGCAATTTCAAGTACAGAAGCAGAATACATAGCTATGTCTGGTTGCTGTGCTCAAATTCTTTGGATGAGATCGCAATTAACCGACTATGGTCTAGGTTTCAACAAAATTCCGATGTACTGCGACAACAAAAGTGCAATTGCCTTATGTTGTAACAATGTTCAATTCTCCCGGTCGAAGCATATTGACATTCGCTACCACTTCATCAAAGAGCAAGTAGAAAATGGAGTAATCGAGCTTTACTTTGTCCGATCTGAGTATCAATTGGCGGATATTTCCACGAAGGCTTTAGATCGCGCTCGAATTCAATTTTTGGCCGACAAGCTAGGAATGAGAACCTTCTCGCCTGAGACTCTAAAGGAACTAGCAGATGAAGTGAAAGAATAGTCTTGGTAAAATTATTCTCCGTATCCTTGGTGATCATCTGTATATATTGTTTATATTTTTATCCACAAAAGCAAAATACAAAAATATAAAACCATATAAAAATCATAAAAATTGAAAAATATAGAAAAATCAAAAAATATTTTTACTTTATTTTTCAAAGGCATGTCTTTTGGTACGATAATATTTATGGCCTTAGAAATGTTGATTAACATTGACACGGTGCCATAAATAGAGTTCGTACAAAAGTTGTAAATGTTTCATAAAACATGCCAAAATGGCTTGTAGTTATTTCTGACTGCAACCCGGTTTTCACATTAAAGTCAAGTATTTCTTATGAAAGCTTTGGCTCACAACATGAATTAATTTTCTCGGGCAAGGTTTACTTTAAAACCTTGTAAGGGATCAAGTTTACTTTATAACTTGGTCTAACACAAATATATGTACGCCTCAGTGCATTTATTTGTTAAAACAAGAGAAGTCTTGTTTTTATGAAGCTATCATCTCTACAACCATAGCAATCTACAATTGGTATCTACATACTCGACGATGCGACTACTCAAACGACGACTACAACTCTTTCAATAGAACACGGGTCAACAATTGAGGGGGAGCAATTGTCAAGCATTCAGAATCTTTGATGCCGAAAGTGCCAAGTTCACAAGTTGGTGTCAAGACAACAATACCAATCGTACACGTGGTGTCGAGAGATGACTTCAGACCTGACGAGGTGACCAACATATGCTGACAAGAACCATTTGATCTTATCATATGATGTTCTCATCTATCAGGTCCAACCTTGTCAATTCTTGTATAATATGGTGAATATGTGATCATGTTACTAATCGTTATCATATTTCATACATTTGGAATCATGAAGATTAAACGGACTTGCACTTTTCTTCCCAAAACCTTTGTTAAAACTTCATTAAATCAATTGATATTAAAAACATCGATTGGGTTAATATTTTTAATATGGGGGAGAAAATGTGATTTAATATGGGATATTATCACAAATGGTTTGATTTAATGTGTTGGCTCATCTCTACATATGTGAAATGTTTTCGAATATCGTGGCATATGTTAAGGGGGAGCAAAATGGATTTGCTATATCAAAATGGATTTTCATGGTGACATATACTTACCCAAAACCCATTTATTTCACGATGATGAAGATTGTGGTGACATAAGGATGGTAGGATAGGTTAAGTCCAATGATTCTTTTAGAACCGGAGGAATCTTCCCAAGGACATTCCATAGCTAGAAATAGTAGTCCTTAGGAAAGATGGAGAAAGATTGTGAACGTAGCTGAATGCCGACCAAGTACTTAAGTTAGCACTGGAACAATCACAACAAGGTGCTAGTTATGACGTATTGGTAAGCATTGAAGGGGCTGAAGAATGAAAAATAATCGTAAAGATAAAGGGTGTAAAGAAAGAAGCCCTCCTTATAACTTTAGGCAGAAACCGGGTCAATACATATGCTATTGAGATCATTTTAATGATTCTCGATATTGAAGACAAACATCATGGACCCAGTGATGCAATGCACAACCCATCCCAGCTAACTCAGATATCTCTCAAAAGGTATTTGTTTTAATCACACGGAGACAACGCATTATCTATTGATTTATTCACTCCGAATAAATTGGTATTGAAAAGGTGGCACTCCTCTCCAGCCTCCGATCACTAAAATCCAAAGTGCACGATCGAGTCTAGAGCCATTTGAGATCATCAAATATCTCATTAGGACACACTTCCATAATTCCTTGCTTCTTCACACACTATGAAAAGTAAGAAAGATTTTAAGAGTCCTACGCAAAATCTTCATGATCTTGCCTGAACATCCGAGTAATACGAAAGTATTTACAATGAAGATGGAAATCCTTCTTGAGCGAATATCAAAAAGCTCATGGTAGGTGACTTGTGCGATTCTTTATGAATCAAACTTGTGATAACTGGAAAGCAACAGTGGTTTAATTCTTAGCTGAACTTAAACACGTTTCAGGCCTCTACGCAAAATCTCAGTGATCTTGCCAGAACACTCAGAGTGATACCTTAGTGTTCACGGGGATGAGTGGAAATCCTTATAGTGTTAACCTCAAACAGCACTTGGTAGGTAACTTGCAAGATTCTATACGAATCAAGCTCGTGACAACTGGAAAGCAACGATGGTGCGGTTCTTAATTGAATTTCACTTGTTCCAGGAACATGAATTCACGGCTTCAAATCATGCGGATATTATTATCCAAATGATTTACTCTTTATGTTCGCAGTCAGCTTTGGACGGTCGAACAAAGAGAACGGGTTTACCCGCGAAATCCCGTCAGGAAGTTACTTAATTGAAACTATCCGTCACGGGTACGATATCTAATATCGTCCAACGGTCTTCATCGACCGAAGGTAAAATGCTACCGATTTAAAATGAAATGTTCAAAGCCATTTCGTTCGTGTCTACTTATGTTGCGGCATTTGAAGACGGTGGCGTTGTGGGATCCAAGAAGAAGTCGTCCCCGCATGCTTATACTTTATGCACTTAATACCTCATCTAATTCAAGAAAGCCTAAAAGTGAAGTCTTCCGCTGTATCAAACTCTGAATCTTTCAAGAATTACAAAGGTATAAGTATGAGGGACGTGAGGTCACGAAGAGGCGAAGATCACAAGTGATGGATGCACGAGATCAAGGCAAGAGATTAATTCTCAAGATTGATATCAAAGATCATATCAGCATGTTCACCAGAAAAGAAAAAGAAAAAGAAAGACGAATACTACGAGCTCAAGACAAGCATAGTATGCTAGGTTTATCTTATTATTGTAACTTGGGTAATGCACTTGTTTGGAGTGACCTCCCTTAGGGGGAGATTGTTGGAAATACGTTTTACGTATTAAGAAGGATCGGTCACTCCAACGATAGTCCATGTAATAGCTCGTATTTTAGTTACGTGTCTTTACTTAACAAACAACATCAAGCCTAGCCTACAACATGTGTAGGCCGGCCCAAATGTAAGCCCAAGCCCATGACAAGGGCTTGGGTATATAAACCCTCTCCTTTGATGGAGAGGGGGTGTGTTCCTCATTTTTACACATAGTGAAAAGTGTTTTTCTTTCACTTTCTCTCTCTAAGTGTGTGTGTTCTCACCATCTCTCTATCTCTTTCTCTCTCTAAAACATAAGCAAGATTTACATATCCTACAGATCGGATAAGTTAACCGGTAACCAAGTCGTACGAACCATCGACTAATCAAACAGTCAATGAAAAAGAATAACAAAAAGGAAAACAGTTCTTTATTTCATGGGTAAATAGCGACCCATTCACCGCCAAACAAAACACCACGTTGCAACTTTGATTTTCTTTTTCTTCTTCGTCATTTGATACAAACCCATAAGCCTCAATATATCCGTATGATTGATTTGATGGTGTGAAATATTAATAAGAGTGATTAGTAGGATGGATGGATGTTTTAAAACTATGGAAAGTATTTAGGGATTTTTTTATTTTTATTGGTGGTATGAATTATAGCTTAGTGTTGTATGGCATGAATAGTTATAGGTGTAGGGTTTAGGGCTTGGTAAACCAAATAGTATGATAACTAGGAATCACATAACACAAAGATAAAAAATTATGATGACCGCTAATTATAAGAAAATCAAGGGTCGACATAAAAACTTGTTTTTTAAGAGAGGATTATGGTGGTGACAGAATGGAAGTGGCTAAAGGTTTTATGGGTGGCCTATGAGAGGCAGCTAAAAATAGCCACCTAGGTCTAAAAATAGACCTGCTCATGATACCATGTTGAATGATGAAAATCCTGTGTTTATTCCATAACATCAGTCACAATATATAGATACAAGAATACATAGGATAGAAACTAAATCGTGACGTCATTCCTGACGACGCCATGCTATCAAGTGACAATGTCACAATCCTTTATGACGACATCAAAGTAAGGCGGTGGAAAAAACCCTGGAGTTGATGAGCTGGCGACATCATAGGCATACCATGACGCTTTAGAATGATTTTTCTATAAATTTTCTTGAATTATTTTCATTAAGTCGCGTGGAAACTTAGATAAACTTTATAGCTTGTACTATAGACGAATTTTGGGGCTTTTTATGCCCTTGATTACTCAAATACTCACATGTTTTATTAAGTTAAGTGATTCACTCTTAATCACTTAGTTATGATGTCTTTTAATTGCTTGACTATGTGTTATTTTTTCTTGTTAACATGTTAGGCTAAATCTTATTGTTTTTCCCTATGATTGCGTGAAATCTAGTTGTAATATTTGATGTATTGTTTCTTGCTAGTGGTGTGCACGCTAGGCAGTAGTAAACTAGTTATAAATTTCTTAGCTAAACGTCTATTGAAACATGACTAGTTAAATGAAGCCTCAGTTTTGTAGATGATTAGATAGTATTTAATGCGCGTGGTTTAAGTATTGGGTACGAAAAGCGCTTTCAGGAGCTGTCTAGTTAGGTGATCACATAGATACGTAATACGTTCATGACTAACAATCAAATTGGGGAGCTACTTCACATTACACTATCAAGGGTGTGATAACACAATACATTAGGTAGACTGAGTGACTTAGGAGTAACACATGACTAAGTGAGTACGTTTGTTTACCTATACGAGTTTCCACAAATTTTATAATTCTACATAATTAGGATTAGTTTAATATAACTAAAACCTCCACTGACAAACCGATATTTTACTTGCTTTCTAAAAACATAAAAATATGAAAAATATCTTCCCCCAAATCTTAAACCTTTGTAACATACTTCTCGAAAAACTCTCACCATTCTCTCAAAGAATGATCAATCCCCTAATTCTTGCTTATACTATACTAAAACGATTAGGTACACTTCCTATGAGGATTGTAAAACTTTGGCATTTAGAATTATCTACATCATTGACTGAAACTACATGTCTAACAATAATCCTAGAATGCTAGTCCTAGCACCCGTTTGAACACCCGATTCAACTATAGCTTAACGTCAGTATTTATTAACCTGGGTTGTGATTTGACAACTCAAGGCGACTAATTCAAGGGTGACTATACTTTTGAATAGTCCGGATTCATCGATGATGAATCTCCATGGCCAAGGAAATAAATCAAACTCGAAACCCTATAGGATTTGTTGGGAATAAAATAATCAAGTCTTAGCCACTGGCATAGGTTGTCTAGCCACTAATGAAGTATACTCTAGCCACTGTCAAAGTTTTGTTTAGCCACTTAAAGAACCCATTGATAAGAAGACTCCCATTCACTGATGGGATTGCATGGATCAACACAAAGTTTATTTTAAGGAAGATTTATTCGAATATGTTATTTAATTTACTCATCTTCTTAATTTAGTTGATCGTTGCTTATTGTACAAGGCTTCTTAATCTATAAAAGGAGACCTTAGGTTTAAGTTATACATGCTTTCATACACTGTTCTCATTATTATTAATCGATTGAAAGTTTGGTGATCGTTGTGTTTATGTTCTTTATTCTAAGTATTAGATTTCGCATAATACTTGGATTGTTAATCACATAAAGTTTCTCTACGTATTACTCTTGATATTATCTCGACAATACAAATTTAAATCGATCTAGGTTTGGAATCAACAAGTGGTATCAGAGCGTGTTGATGAACTTTGATCATAAAGAACAAAGCCCTTACTAAACCCTAATCACACTTCACGAAAACAAACAATGCCTAACCTAGTCAAAAACTCACCAAACCCTACTCATTCCACTAGCAACATCAGACTTCCAATCCTTGACCCTGACAACTTTGAACTATGGGAATTCAGAATCCAACAATATCTTCAAGTGGATCACTACATCATATGGGAGATTATATAGTTTGGAGATACCTTCAAAATTGATGAATCAAAAAAGGAAAAGAAAAAGAAGGTTGTTGATGGTATGAAAGTGGACGATGATGATGAAGCTAGTGGATCAGAGAAAGAAAGAGCTACATCTGCTGAAGAGATTGCTCAAAGAAAGAATGACATAAGGCACTTAGCTATCTTCAAATGGCTCTTGGTCAGAAGGAACAACTCAAGTTCCGGAAGTATGAGACTGCTAAAGAACTCTAGGAAGCTATTAAGAAGACTTTTTGTGGCAATGAAGCCAATTTAAAGAAAAGAATAAAGAAGTTGGCTAAGGAGTTCTCAAAGTTTAAAGCTTTTCCTAGTGAGAAGCTTAATGGTATTAGAAGTCGTTTACATGATCTCACTAGTAAGCTAGATTAATCAAGTGTTTCTAAGTAGTCTTCTAGAAGCTTGGTATGTGCAAGCACAAGCATGACTGTCAAAGGATGATCTCATGGATAGAGATCTTGATGACATCTACAGCTACTTGAAAACTATGGAGTCTGATGTCTTGAAAAGGAGTGGAGTTGCATCATGATCAAACTCTGGAAACATGGTTGTTGTTTCCAACAGCGGGTACTCTCCCTCTAGCAGTGGGTATGTATCTCATGATAGTGAGATGAATTCTCACAGTGGGAAGAACTCTATATTCACTGTCACTTCTCAAAATCATTCTTCAAGTGATAAGCCTGCTGGAACTGATCTAGACATTGTGTGTGCATACATTGTCTCTCTACCACATGGTTCTCAAGTGATGTATAAGGATCTTGAACAAAACTATGATACAGATCTTGAGGAGATGGACATCAAGTGGAACATGACACTTAGCAACATTCGAGCCAATTGGTTTCAGAAGAGATATGGCAAAAGGATCACTTTCAGTAACTCAAAATGTGTTGGTTTTGATAAATCCAAAGTTGTGTGCTAAAACTGCCATAGAATGGGCACTTTGCAAGATAATGCAAGTCGCCATTAAGAGATAATAGAGGAAAGGATTCCAGAAGAATTATTAAAGTGAAGGATGCTGATTCAAAAGCTATGGTTTCTATGCAAGGCATTGATGGAATATGATGGGACTGGAGCTACATGGGAGAAGAAGTTAAGGATAATCAAGCCTTGATAGCAAAAGAAGAATCTAAAGAGGAACAAATTCAATTCGCTCTCATGGCCAAATCTTCTTCATCTTATTCATCCGAGAATGAGGTATATGATAATGCTTTTTGTAGTAAAGGTTGTAGGCAAAACACTAAAGCTCTTCAAACTAATGTTTAAACTTTAAATGAAAAGCTTAAACAAGCATAGGCTGGCCTACGTAATTATAAAATAGGGCTCTCACATCTGATGGTAGGTTAATTGAATATAAGCAAATGGAACTTGACCTTAAGGACAAAATCAAAATTTTAGAAAGAGACTTAAGGTACAGTAATGAGTCTAATACAAGTTTAATTGAGTCTAATGCAGATTTAAAAACTAAGTTAGATTAGGTCATTAAGTCTAAGAGAGCATGGGTCTTAAAATTGAGAAGTTTGAAAAATCTAGTCAAACCCTAGAAAATGTGTTAGTGAACAAAGAAACCATAAAAACATGTATATGATTGGTATGAGGGCTAAGGAATAGGTTGCTGTCCCACCTCCCCTAGTGATTTCTATGGGGTTTTTAGGGTCGAGACTTGTCATGAACTGGTATTCTAGAGTTCCAAGACAAGAATGACTTTTCTAAATCATCTTTGGTTGGCCTCATGGAAATTAAGGAGTTTGAGAGGAAGAAAAAAGATTTAGAAAAGTGGAAAGCTGCTAATCCCTTCCTCTTTGTTAAAGGTGCAATTTTGCATGATGAAACAATAGAGTCAAAACTTATAGTGATTACCAACCCCATTGATGGGAAGACTGTTGATCTTGGCTCCCCACTAAAAGTAAAACTAGTGTTAAATATGAAAAGATGTATAGAAAACCTAGATCACCTAGAGGAGACCAAGGGATATAGAATGGGATGGGATATAACCAGTCTATACCTAGCTTTGTGACAAGTAAGAAGGCTTGTTATACATGTGGGAGCTTTAATCACTTAGCTTATAACTGTCACACTAGAAAACTTTTGCCACTGTCAAGACTTCTCCTAGTGTTGACCATAGACCTTTTGTCCAACCAAGACAACAAGCTGCTAGACCTGCACCTTTCCAAATTAAATGAGATGGGGTCTACTTGCAGACAATGGGTTCCTTTTGTTAACCCTAATCTACCCACTGTCAGGGCAAATCTACCCATTGACAGACCTAGGTTTGGCACTGGCATGCCTAACCTAGCCGATGTTAGGCCAAAGTTTGCCCCTGTTAGATCCTATAATGCCAAATGAAATTTGGGTAATAAGGGACAAGCTGTTAAGACCCCATCTCATTTAATTTGGAAACCTAAACAAAACCAGGACTCTGCTTTCAATGGTGTTTCAATGACCTGCAATAGATTTAAATATCTTGAGAATGTCACCACTAAACCCACTGGAACAAATTAGGTGTTTAGAACTCAAAGAGACAAGTAGGGCTTTGTGATAAAAAAAACAAAGCCAGTCTAGTTGAACCACTAGGCAGATCCAAGTCTGACAAGGCTTGGACTCAAAAGGAAACTAATTTATTTTTTATGTGCAGGGTATAGGTTGATGACAAAGGACTTTGGGATAGTGGATGCTCAAGGCACATGACAGGAGATGAGGTGTACTTATCTAATTTTAATCCTTTTCTTGATGGTGACATTGTATACTTTGGTGGTAGCAAGGGTACTATAACTGGTAAAGGCACTATTGTTACTAATAATTTAAGGTTTGAGAACGTTTTTCGGGTGACAAATATTAAATATAATATGTTTAGTGTGTCATAAATGTGTGACAACAAGAATA
Organism: Glebionis coronaria; assembly: GCA_025667525.1. NCBI lineage: Eukaryota > Viridiplantae > Streptophyta > Magnoliopsida > Asterales > Asteraceae > Glebionis > Glebionis coronaria. Next base: position 91,217,286 of record CM046879.1, on the reverse strand, counting down.
AAGTTATTTTTATTGACACTAAATGCCTTGTTTTGAATAAAGAGTTTAAAATACCCAGTGATGAATATGTTGAGTTTAGGACTCATAGACAAAAGGACATGTATGTTGTAGATCTTAATGGTATAAAAACACAAAATAATAAAACATGTTTAGTGGCTAAGGCATTAGTGGATGAAATTAATTTTTGGCATAGAAGGATAGGACATATGAACTTCAAAAACTTGAATAAGCTTGTTAGGCATAATCTAGTCAGAGGTTTACTTTATAAGGCATTTGAGAATGTCCATACTTATGTTGCATGCTTGAAAGGTAAGCATCACAAGGCATCTTTCAAGTCCAAGTCTATTCACTCTTGTTTTAAACCACTACATTTACTTCATATGGACTTATTTGGAGCTACATTAGTGGCTACCATTATTCATAAATGGTATTATTTATTAGTCAAGATGAATTTTATCACCCAATTAGAACTGGACATAAAGTAAAAACCATTAGGAGTGATAATGGCGGTGAGTTTAGAATCAAATATTTAGCACAACTAGAACTTCACAACAAAATGGTGTAGTTGAGAGAAGAAATAGGACTCTAATTGATGCAGCTAGGACCATGTTGGCAGATGCTAAGTTGCCCATTGTTTTTTGGGCTGAGGTTGTTAGCACAACTTGCCTATGTTCAGAATAGGGCACCTAATCAACAAGTCTCACAACAAAACCTCATATGAACTCTTTTGGAGAAAGAAATCCTTGGTAGATTTCTTCAAACCCTTTGGTTGTCATGTTTTAATTCTAAATACTATGGCCAATTTAGGAAAGTTTAACTCTAAGGGTAATGAGTGTTATTTTGTGGGATATTCAATGAATATCAGCAAGGGATATAGAGTCTACAACAAGAAAACTAAGTTAGTAACTAAAAGCCTTCATGTAGTCTTTTTGGAGAATAAGCCTAGTGGTCCTAGTCTGGCCCCAATTGGTTGTTTGATTTAGAACCATTGACCAGATTTATGAATTATGTGCATGTAACTAACCAAGCAGATATAGAAGCTTCAAGTTCTAATAATGCAGGTACAAAAGCTAGTGTTGATGCAGGATCACAAGACCAAGAGCTTATAATGTTGTTCATTCACTTGTAAACCCCAAATTGTCACTAAGAATCAATGTTTTGTAGACTTGTTCGGATTTAGCTCGATTTATTATGTTTTGGTACAAGTTGTGATGTATTCGTATAGAGTTGACCGATCGATCCGTTATATGGTATTGTGTTTTGGTACTAGTTTTTTTATATTGGATTTTATTTTCAAGTTTGGTAGATTTTTTCCGAAAAAAATCTGAAAATCGCTAGTTGTGCAGGTTGTATTTAAAAAAATCAATGTATTCCCAGCGACATGTCGCCGGGAAACTAGTCGATATTTAGTTACAACCCAACATTCCCTGGCGACATGTCGCTGGGGATATACTGCTTTACACAGAAAAAAACCACGTGTCCAATTGACTTGTCAACGTATAAGGAAAGTTTCCCCAGCGATATGTCGTTGGGGAAAAAGCATGATTAATTAACGTTTTTGGTTAAGTGTGTTGATTATCTTTTGTCGACCGTATTTTCCAGCAACATGTAACTGAGGATTCTTGTGCCAACGTGGCACTAATTCGCTTGGTCAAAAGTTTGTGGGACCCATGGTATCGCTGGGGAAAACCTTGACATATCGTTGTGGATACGATCCCATACGAGCCTTCCCCAACGACATTTCGCTGGGGATAGGTTTCCCCGACGACATATCGCTAGGGAAAAGCTCCACATTTCGTTGGGGAAAACCTCGAACGTTGTAATGTCTGTCTCAAAACAATTGTTCACGTTTAACTTTCATGGTTTTTTTCAACCTTGACCTTTAATAAGTTTTTTTGTGTTATATAGTACTTGTAAACCCCAAATTGTCACTAAGAATCAATGTTTTGTAGACTTGTTCGGATTTAGCTCGATTTATTATGTTTTGGTACAAGTTGTGATGTATTCGTATAGAGTTGACCGATCGATCCGTTATATGGTATTGTGTTTTGGTACTAGTTTTTTTATATTGGATTGTATTTTCAAGTTTGGTAGATTTTTTCCGAAAAAAAATCTGAAAATCGCTAGTTGTGCAGGTTGTATTTAAAAAATCAATGTATTCCCAACGACATGTCGCCGGGAAACTAGTCGATATTTAGTTACAACCCAACATTCCCTGGCGACATGTTGCTGGGGATATGCTGCTTTACACAGAAAAAACCACGTGTCCAATTGACTTGTCAACGTATAAGGAAAGTTTCCCCAGCGATATGTCGTTGGGGAAAAAGCATGATTAATTAACGTTTTTGGTTAAGTGTGTTGATTATCTTTTGTCGACCGTATTTTCCAGCAACATGTAACTGAGGATTCTTGTGCCAGCGTGGCACTAATTCGCTTGGTCAAAAGTTTGTGGGACCCATGGTATCGCTGGGGAAAACCTTGACATATCGTTGTGGATACGATCCCATACGGGCCTTCCCCAACGACATTTCGCTGGGGATAGGTTTCCCCGACGACATATCGCTAGGGAAAAGCTCCGCATTTCGTTGGGGAAAACCTCGAACGTTGTAATGTCTGTCTCAAAATAATTTTTCACGTTTAACTTTCATGGTTTTTTTCAACTTTGACCTTTAATAAGTTTTTTTGTGTTATATAGTACTTGATGAAAACTATATGAATGGATTAGTTTTTAAACGTAATTTCATTAGTATAATTTTTAGCAAGTATTATACAACAACAAAAAAACTTATTTACGATTAAAGTCGAAGAAAAATGACTTTAAAAGTTAAACGTGTACACTTATTTTGAAACAGATGTACTAACTTACATAGACCTTAGACTCTCCCAAGGCCAGTCTAAGGCACCTAATAGGCACAAGGTATTACGACATTTTTAGGCATGGCTACGCTAGAAAAAATAAAAATAAGAAGAGCATAATAGTGTAATACTCTCTTCGTCCTTAAATAAGTGTCTATTTTGATTTTTTCGGTATTTTTGTTCAATTTTGACCGTAAATATTTATATTTGTGTTATGTTATATTTGATGAAAATTATACCAGTAAAATTTCATTTAAAACTCAGTTTATTTATATATTTTGTATCAAGTATTATATAACATAAATATAAATATTTACGTTCAAACTTAAAAAATAAAGATAGAAAAAAGTTAAAGTAAACACTTATTTAAGAATGGAAGAAGTAATTTTGTAGAAGCAAGTAGAATTCAATGAATAAAGAGGGATTCTACAACCACAAAATGTTTACAAAGGATTTTCTCACAAAATGATTTGTCATACATTCATTGGAAGTTATGAATATAAAAGGTAGAGAGAAAATTAATTAAGATAAATTTGATTGATGACAAGTCACTTTGTGAAAGTTTGTTTGTAAAACCTTTGTAGATCTAGAAGTCTATGAGTTGCTTACTTGAGAGGGGGCGAAGGAGTTGATTCCTATATTATATCATTTCTATGAATTTTATCCATATAATACATTAATCTTATTAGATTATTGTAAGAAGAAGAATATTTATATAAAAAAGGATGCATATAGTAAAACAGAATAAAGACAAGGTTTGTAACGCGTAGATTATGTCATGCACACACATACATGGTCCATATATTGGTCCCTAGTACAACTTGCGAATATGGTATTATTAGGTTAATATTATTAAAATATGGGGATTTGATATTTGGGATGATTGGCGTGAATGAAAGATTAGCATGTGAAGGCATGATATGGCCCCACAGAAGAAGTAGAAGAAGAATCAGTTTGACTACACAAACAACGAGGTTGGTAAATATTTGACCATTTACATCATCATTTATCTATCTATCTATCAGGTTGATGATGATGATGATGAGGTGGACCACATCTTCACCGTATCCATCCGGTCCATTCTTGTCTCCCGATTTAATCGCTTCTTAAGTCCACTTTTACCGGCAACATTTCTAATCATAAAGCATACCTATTTATCACGTTACTAAATCCTACTTGTTTTCCAATATTCCAAGACTAATTAAAGCTGAAACAGGAGCAAGACATAGAACTGAAAAAAGAAGCTTATATATATAGTTATATCTATAAGCTCCTAGGGTTGCTTAATTTACAATGAGTTAAACTTATAATCATTTTTCATGTACGTATTACAATTCTTTGATTCACGAGCGTAAATGTGTAAGATCGTCATACACTAACGTCGTCGATCAAGCTCTTTTCTTCGTCTTCAATTCGATGTTTCTCTTTCAGCATTGTACTATATATTATACATGATGGTTCTGTTTATTTAAAGTTTACATACGTTAATTTTACGAGATTAAATTATCTAGACGGGTTATAACTTGAATACACGTACGAATATATATATATATATATATATATATATATATATATATATATATATATATATATATATATATATATATATATATATATATATATATATATATATATAGGGGAGAGATCAAATAAAAAGACTTTTTTTTGTGAGAAGGATAAGAAGTATTTTCAACCATTGATTTAAAATCAATGGATGAGATTAAATCAAAATCCTAACAAACTAACTAACTAACTAACTAACCATCTAAACGTGTTTTTTTTTAAGTTCTTCAAAAATTATGAAAAAATTCCAGTAGATCGGGTATGTTGGTGCAAAAAATTTTTGTGAAAAAAGTTTTTTTAATTTGAAGTTTTTTACGCTTTTTTAATGCACAAAAACGGAATTTTGATGCACAAAAACGTTTTCTTTTACGTTTTTTAGGTTTTTTGTGCATCAAGAATTCATTTTTATGCCCAACATCTTTTGACTTTTTGCTTTAAAATATGATTCCGCATCAAACTATAATAAATTGAAAATTTTTTGAATGAAAAAATTTTGTACACCAAAATTCACGTGTTTGTGCATCAAATTTTGTTTTTTGTGCATCAGAAAAACGTAAAAAACTCAAAATTATAAAATGTTTATTCACAACTTTTTTAGGCACCAACAAATCCGACCATTTGGAATTTTTTCAGAATTTTTTGAAGACTTTTTTAAAATCGTGTTTTGGTGGTTAGTTAGTTAGTTAGTTAGTTATTTAGGAATATGGATTGATCTTATCCATTGATTTTAAATGATTGGTTAAAAATCCTTTTTATCCTTCTCACCAAAAAAAGACTTTTTATTTTAACTCTCCCCTATATATATATATATATATATATATATATATATATATATATATATATATATATATATATATATATATATATATATATATATATATATATATATATATATATATATATATATATATATATATATATATATATATATATATATGCATAATCTTTGGACTTTATGCACTTGATGACTTAAGAGCATATGCAATGGAAGAAACTTCCAATAGCTTTTTGCATTCAATACATTAAATGCAAAATTGATTTATTAAAAAGGTTTTTATCAAAGGCTTGGTGGTAAGTCTTTGTAAAAAGTCTTCTAATAAGTTGTTAATGCAATGATAAAAAATACCCTTAAAAGCTTTTAAAATTTGTAAAAAGTCATTCATGGTTTTTGTCATTGCATATGCTCTAATAAGTTGTATATGAATTAGTTTTGGATGGTTTGTTTCAGAATAGTACATGTACACACATATAACGAAGATAGCCTTACTATCATCTTCTTTTTAATTGTTTTTAGAAAAGAAAATTGACCCAAACCATAATTTAAAGTGGGTAACCGATTTTTTTTTTTAAATTTAAAACTTTCTACGCACCTAAAGTAAAATTTTCAAAGAAAGCAATAGTTGCGTCACGAATAACCTCATTAACTTGGTCTAATATGTGGACACAAAAAGTATATATGTACATTTGTATTTTGTAAATAACACTCGACATACATAATATTTATTTAATTTCATTTAAGAATTAAGATATTCAGTCTACGAATCTCCAAAAACAATGAAGAAGACATGCATGCATAGAAATTTAATCATCACTCAAACACTGTGTCTATACTAATTTACTATACTGATCACTTAAAAGAAAACATACGTTTATCCATTATCCAAAAAGTTTGTCTATACTAAAATGGAATGAAGCATGTATTTAATCATTCAAGTTTATACAAGAAGCTACATTTACATTTATATGTTGCTGTTGCCATGGGCGATTTTTTCTTCTCTCTTCAATCATTCTAATTTTGTCAGCCTCCAATCATTGATTAACACCGGATATCATGTCTCAATCCACGATCAGTAATTGGATCTTGTCGCTACCATCTGTGAACAAATTTAGGGCCTCGATTAATTCGTCCCCTTCAATTGTGATGATCAATGGTAACCGGAGTTTCAATTTCTTTTTGTGATTGTTTATGTATCTTGTTTTAATTGATTCGACGAGCGTCTTTTTAAGATTTGTTTTTGGTTGATTTAGGGTTTCGCCATAGTTGTCGGTGCCTTTTTTTATTTTTTAGGGTTAGGGTTTCTTTGTGTCTCCGTGTCAGATCTCCCTTCAATCCAATTCAATCATGCCGTATTCTAGATCCAAGGAGGATCACGTGTCTAAGATCTCCAAATCGATTTTTGTTACCAATTTTCCTGATGATTGTGGACATCGCGAATTGTGGAGGTTATGTGAAGGGTACGGGAAGGTTGTTGATGTCTTTATTCCTAATCGTCGCTCTCAAGCAGGTAAAAGATTTGCTTTCGTAAGGTTTATTCGGGTGGAGAATATTGATAGACTGGTAGGCAATCTGTGTACCATTTGGATTGGGCGTTATCACCTCCAAGCGAATTTGGTGCGTTATGAACGTGAGACGAATTACGTTAAACCTTCAGCATATTCTCCTCCAAATAAGAATGGTGTGCCAAATAAGAATGGTGTGCCAAATAAGAATGGTGTGCCAGGTTCTTTTGCTGCGGCAGTTCGTGGTTCTATGCATACTCGTACTGCACAAGATTCTGCTAGGTCTATCCCAGTGATGGCTTTGGATGAGTCGTGTGAACGTAGTTGTGATATTTCTCGTCAAGTTATGGGGAGAGTTAAAGATCTTCTTTCTATTCCGAACTTACGGGTTATTCTTTCCAAGGAAGGTTTTCATAAGGCGATTCTATCCTACCTTGGAGGGTACTGGGTTTTGATTGAGCTGGATTCTGTGGCAGCTAAGAACAATTTTTTAGAACATATTGGGGTGAAGTCTTGGTTTCATAAGTTACAAGAAGCATCGTTAGATTTTGCAAGTGATGAGAGAGTGGTTTGGGTGGATATCGAAGGTGTTCCACTTAAGGTGTGGTCTAGGGGAACATTTTTGAAAATAGGGAGTAAATGGGGAAGAGCTCTGGATATAGAGGATAATTCGGGGGCGTCGTTTGCTAGGAAGCGACTGTGTGTGTTAACTAACCAACAACAATCCATCTTTGAAAACTTCAAGGTGAGTTTTAAAGGGAAGGTTTCGATGGTCCGGGCAAAAGAGCTTTTTATGTGGACTCCGACTTTTGTGGAGCCTAATGTGACAGAGTATTCCCCAGACAATGATTCTGCTATAGGTGATAGTTTGAATTCGGAGGGAGTCCATAACAGGGATGATGTGTTGGATGAGGAGAGTGATTTTGAGGGGGTCGCTGAAACAATTTTTGGAGAAAATTCTACTTCTCCAGATGAAGGTGGATTGGGAAAAGTCGATGAGGTACAACATTCTGATGACCCATTTAATTTATATGATTGTTTGAATAAAAAACCAGGTGAGGAAGTACAGGCGGATAGTCCCTCCGGGACTCATGCTCCAGGGTTTACTCCTGAGGGGTCGGTGCAGCAAAATGATGTTACTAATGGTGAGGGAGTGATCCCTTCTCAGGCTGTTGGTTGTGAAGAAGGTTCGGAGAATGAAGCTAGTATTGAGAAGTCGGTTTCAGAGGGTGCAAATGTTATGAATACAGCTGTTGAAGTCCCTGAATCTTCTAGAGGTGATTCAGCAGATATTCCGTGTAGACCGGTTCATAAGGGTGGTTCGATGTTACAACTTTTGGAGGATATGATTCGAGTGGGGCGTTCCATGGGTTATGATTTGGAAGGATGTAAGAATGATTTTGAAGGTATCATAGGTTCTCAAGGAGTGCAAGAGGATTTTAAATGAATATTATGTCCCTTAATATTCAAGGACTTGGTAACAAGTCCAAAAAGGAGTGGATAAAGGAGTTAAATTCTAAACATCGAGTTAATTTTCTAGCTGTATAGGAGACGAAGTTAGAATGTGTTTCACACATGGATGTAAAGATTTTGTGGGGTAACTCAAATTACCAATTTGTTTCTAGCGAGTCTGTTGGTTGTTCGGGTGGTATCCTATGTGTCTGGGAGGCTTCGGTTTTCAGGAAAGATGCGGCTACTATTTCGGATAATTTTATTGCTATTTATGGTACGTGGCTTCCGACTAATTCTAAGTTGATGTTTGTTGTTGTTTATGCCCCTCAACAAATCTCTATGAAACGTGTTCTGTGGGATTATATTTCTTCTTTAGTTAGACGTTGGAGTGGAGAAGCCATAGTAATGGGAGATTTCAATGATGTTCGCTGTCCGGATGAAAGATTTGGTTCTGTTTTTAATCCTCTAGGTGCGAGATTGTTCAATGATTTCATTAATTCATCGGGTTTGTCAGATGTCAAGATGGAAGGTTATTCGTACACGTGGGCACACCCGTCGGCATCCAAAATGAGTAAACTTGATCGTTTTCTCGTTACTGAAGGTTTGTTTTCCACTTTTCCTTCATTAACAGCGACTTGTTTAGATAGACATCTTTCAGATCATCGGCCTATTATGTTGCACGAGGTCTATACGGACTTTGGTCTGACTGCATTCCGGTTCTATCATTCTTGGTTAGGGTTTGAAGGGTTTGAGGCTATGGTGGTTCAGGCTTGGAGTTCTTTACCAAGTGGGGATTCCAACGGTATGATCAGGTTCAAGAAAAAATTACAAGGTCTTAAGCCTATTATTCGTCAATGGGTCAAGGATCGTAAGGACAAACTTTTGAGTGTAAGTAATTCTATTAGTCGTGAGTTGGGAGATATCGAAAAGAAACTGGATCAAGGTATGAGATCCGATTCTATTCTTCTGAAGAGGTTAGATCTTATGAGGCAATTGTTTGATATTAAGAAGGTGGCTTCTAAAGAGGCTGTTCAGAAATCTAAGGTCAAATGGGCCATTGAAGGTGACGAAAACTCTAAATATTTCCATGGGATCATTAATAAGAAGAGGTCTCAATTATCTATTCGGGGGGTGTTTATTGATGGAGTGTGGTGTACAGGACCTGTCAAGGTGAAGGAGGCTTTTAAGATTCATTTCCAAGAGCGGTTCGAGGAACCCTCTACTTCTCGTTTCAAATTAAACGCCCCTTTTATTAGACGTTTATCTTCGGAGCAGGTCGTTGAGCTGGACAGTATTGTTTCTAGGGATGAAATCCGTAGAGCCGTTTGGGAATGTGGTGAGAATAAATCTCCAGGTCCAGATGGGTACACGTTCGAGTTCTTTCGGAAATTTTGGGAAACTGTGGGGACTGATTTTTGTTGTGCAGTGGAACAGTTTTTTGCCCAAGGATCATTTTCGAATGGATGTAACTCCTCTTTTATTGCTTTGATTCCCAAAGTTACGGAGGCAAAGGTGGTTTCAGATTTTAGGCCGATTAGTTTGATTGGTTGTGTTTACAAGGTAGTAACTAAGATTCTTGCTAATCGTTTGTCTTGTGTTATTTCTGATCTTGTCTCCGACTCACAGTCTGCTTTTGTTGCTAAGAGGAATATTTTAGATGGTCCTTTCATCCTAAATGAGATTCTAGGTTGGTGTAAAAAGTTTAAGAAGCAGGCGATGTTTTTCAAAGTGGATTTTGCTAAGGCGTATGATTCTGTTCGTTGGGATTACCTTATTGACGTTTTGCAGGCTTTTGGTTTTGGTCCGAATTGGTGTAGATGGATTCTTGGGACTCTCTCTTCTGCACGAGCTTCGATTTTGGTTAATGGGAGCCCTACGGCCGAGTTTTCGTTCCATAGAGGGCTTAAACAAGGTGACCCTTTGTCTCCTTTTTTATTTATCTTAGTTATGGAGTCATTGCACATATCTGTATCTAGTGCAGCTTCGGAGGGCTTCTTCAAGGGTATTCAACTGAACGGTTCGACCTGTATTTCTCATCTTTTTTATGCCGATGATGCCATGTTCTTAGGGGAATGGTCTGATTCTAACTTGAAGGGTATTGTTACAATTCTTCAATGTTTCTTCCTCGCATCGGGGCTGAAAATAAATCTTCATAAATGTCAGCTGTTGGGTATTGGGGTGTCTAGGAATTTAGTTTCTCGAGCAGCGGCTAATATTGGTTGTGGGGTGCTACACCATCAGTTTCGTTACCTAGGTGTCATGGTTGGGGAACAAATGTCTCGTAAGTCGGCTTGGGAGGGTATAATCTCCAAGCTTCGTTCGAGATTATCTATGTGGAAGGTTAAAACATTGTCCATTGGTGGTAGGTTGACTTTATTGAAATCGGTTCTAGGGGCGACGCCTTTATACTCTATGTCCATTTACAAAACTCCCAAAGGAGTGCTGAATGATATGGAAGCTATTAGACGGAATTTTTTCAATGGTGTGGATTCTTCGGAGAAAAAGATTTCCTGGATAGCTTGGAAGAAGATTTTAGCGTCTAAAAAGAACGGGGGTTTGGGTGTTTCTAGTTTTTTCGCGCTCAACCGGGCTCTTCTCCTTAAATGGGTTTGGAGGTTTATCTCCCATGATGAGTCGCTTTGGTTCAAGGTGATCCAGGCGATATATGGTGATTTTGTTGATTATCATTCGACTTCTCGGTCTTCTCCTTGGTGCTCGATTATTCGGGAAGTTCGTTATTTGAAAGCGAACGGTTTTGATTTCATTTCTCACTGCAAGAAAAGAGTAGGGGATGGTCTTTTGACTAGGTTCTGGCATGATAACTGGATTTTGGGTTATCCGTTATGTAAGAAGTTTCCTCGTGTGTTTGCCTTAGAATCAGATAAGGAAGCTTCGGTTGCGTCCAAAATTGCTGCAGCCTCGTTGGATATGTCCTTTAGACGTTGTGTGCGTGATGGTGCTGAGAGACAGCAGTGGGATGCTTTGAATCTTATTGTTAAGGATGTGTCCCTTTTGCCTACTTCTGATCGTTGGTTATGTGACTTATCGAGTGATGGGGTTTTTCAGGTCAAAGATGTTCGGAACGCCATTGACGCCTTGTATCTTCCTGTTTTTAGCGATCCTACAAGATGGGTAAAATGTATTCCCATAAAGATTAATATTTTTGCTTGGCGTATGTGGCGTGATTGTCTTCCTACTAGACAAAATCTAGCTCGTAGAGGTGTGGAGGTGGAGTCTAATGCCTGCCCGTTGTGTGCTGGTTCTTTGGAGACATCTCAGCATCTTTTTTTCAGTTGTGATATTGCGCAAGAGGTGTTTGGTAGAATTTGTAGATGGTGGGAGGTGGATGGACAGAGTTTGTCCTCTTTTGATGCTTGGAAGTCTTGGTTGTTATCTCTGCGGAGGCCTTCGGCGTCAAAGGCTGTGTTGGAAGGCGTGTTCTATGTGGCTTGGTGGTATATTTGGGTGTTTCGCAATCGTTCTGTTTTCAATCAGGTTCCTCCGCGCCGTTCGGTGATTTTCGATGACATTGTTTCTTATTCTTTTAATTGGGTATCTAGTAGATGTAAAAGGGCGTTTTCATGGGAGGATTGGCTTAAAAATCCTCATTTTATTCCTTTGTAATATTTGGTTTCTAGCTCCTTGCTAGCCTTTTTAATAAAATTGCCGTTCTAAAAAAAAAAAAAAAGCTACATTTATATGGAAATAGCAATGGTCCTTGCCACCATGCATTTCAAATTCCGGGCCCAAATTTTGTCTTTATTAGTATTGTTTTATTCGAATATAAAAGCTTGAGTTATCCCGAAAGAATAAGGGAAAAAGAGAAGAAGAATAACATTTTATGAATGATCATTTTCAAAGTAAATTTTGGTGATTTAGATCAAAATCACTAACTTTTGGAGGGGTTTTGCATTTGATTTTGAACCCTAGAAAAGCACAAGGAAACAAGTTTGTAGATCAAGATTCTTTAACCTCTATTAGGGTTTAGTTTCCTTTTGGCAGAAAAAACAAAAGACAATGTGATTAAAAACAAGCTAAAGAGGATATGTCAAACCCTAATGGATAAAGAAGATTGATCTCATTTGCTTTTTTCAGAATACACAGTGATAACTTGGTACTCTCTACCATGTTACTGTGTCATGAAGTACTGCAGATTTAGTGTAAGATTGGCTTTCTTTAATAGTATATGTTGAACAGAAAACATTTATGCATTATTATCTTCAATGATACTTGGAGTTCATTATTAAAGTCTGTATGATAGCACTACGTACTTTAAATGCTTGTTGACATGTACATTTATGTCATGCATATACTACTATGGTTGAAAACTTTAAATGGATTTGTTTCTCCTATATTACAAGGAGAAGTTAGGAATAATTTCATTTTGAGAAACATAAGTAATTAAGAAGTTTGGCTATATGCCATTGTGTTTAAAGACATACTCACTTGGAGACTGCTACTCTGCTAGACCCATTTTTAGATCATAAAGTTTGATTTTTGAAAAAAAAAAAAAATATGATTTACTTAGTATGTATAACCTGATTTTACTTTACAAATTTCTTATGTTGTAATTTTAATACTCCTAATCATACAAAAAAAAATTGTACAACACCTTAAAAATAATGGGTTCGTCTCTGGTTAGATGAGTAATTCACTGAAACGAATTGATTTGAATTTTCTTTTTTGAGTAAAAGAGAACAACCCCGGTAAAATAAGTTAATTAGAGTTTTGGTTGACATCAACACATTTTTGTGTGTATTTTGTTAATAAAATTTGTGTTATGCACTATTATTACACTAATTACTCGTTTATTAATTTATAATGTGTATGATGTATGTATTCAATTATTTCTTACTTTACATGATTTCAAAAGGTAAAATACTGAATGTTTGCAAGGATCTTGATCTGTATTATTAGCAACCAAAGTATTGTGTATGATGAATTGTCTTTCTCTTTGTACTTAAAGATGGCCTACAAAAATTCTTGAATTATTGTTTGAGTTGTCTTTTAATGATGAAAAAACTCTAAGTGTAAAGAAAGAACAAAGTATCAATTTTAGACTTAGACTTAGAATATAATCATTATCATAACTTACATATGCCTTTTATTTTCCAAGAGTTGTGAAATTTTATATATCTTTCCATAATTATAACAATACGAGTTTATTGCTTGTGCAAATTTGGACACACACCTAAGTACTATAATGACATAACATTATAGCTACATAGAAGAATATATTTAACCATCCTTCAAACAAAAATGTATACTCCGTATATGTTTGTTATTTCAATGTTCTTTTTTCAAAAGATTACTCAATAAGCATTCAAATAGTTTTAATATTTCCGACTAATGTGAAAAAGTAATTATATTGCATTACATGATCGATACGTGACAATTATCGACATATGTCACTACCAATACAATGCACCACCGTCGTGCCGTCTTTCAACAATCTCAACTACGTTATCTATGGCCACCAACGAACGCCTTAAGCCACCCATTGTCGGCTGTCGCCATCGGCCCTGCTAGAGCCCTCGCCTTTCATGCCAGTGGCAATATATCATTGACCGTCACCAACTTATAAATGGGAAAATGAGACATAAAATGACAAATACCTTTGATCAACTCGATCATTTGTCATTTTTATGATTCAATAGACGTTTTAATTTTAATTAAGTACAGTAATAGATACATACAAGACGCTAGTTTTCAAGAGAGAAGCTACGACTAGACTGACAAAAATCAGCATTATCAGACATCGTACACAAAATCTTCACCAACACATGTTCCACGTGGACACCAACCAATACAGCCACGTCACCAAAAAAGGAATTTATCCCTTGCTTGTAACCAGCGACCTAGTGGGCCCAATGCACAGACAATCCAAGACCCCACAAACCAGTCTCATCTTTCGGTAATTTTGCCTTAATCGAGAAACTCAAACATCACACTGTCACTATCACTGATGTCCCACAAATCCAACGATCTAGATCACACTGCACAAAAAGCTCTCGTAACATCTCACCCATTCATTCACATTGGGCCCCACATGGTGCGGGTCCCACATCAGGAATGTGTCTCACCGACGACACTTTTTCTTCCTTCTTATTTACATAGCATTCTACACCTTCATAGTCCCCATTGCATACTTCACATTCACTCTTTGTGCCTTCTCTTCAACTTAAAAACATACACACACACTCACACACACTTAGAGTGTGTGAGGGTTTTTGTTTTCTATCTTTTTAGAACTGTTCTGCTAGTACGTGTGATTGTTACTTCCATATCGATCGATCAATCAATGGGTTTAACGTCGCTTCAAGTTTGCATGGACTCGTCTGACTGGTTTCAGGTACATATACTTCTTGCTAAAACTTATCAAACTTAAGAAGATCACACTGCTTTGAAACTAAAATAGGAAGCACATTTTCAGTGTCAAAACTACCCTTTCTCTAAGATAGAAAAAACAAATAACAAAATTTGTGTTCTGCTGACTACTGTAGTTATTTTTTTTAATAGATAATTGATTTGCACATTTATAGAATTGGTTAAAACATTCAATGTTCTGCATTACAGAGTTATACTTTGTTTTATAGTATGTTTTATCTGCTTGTACTGTGAGTGACTCAATCACTTTTATGAGTGTGCAAATCATCTATCTTTTTAATATAATGATACGGAGTAACAAAAGAAGTCTTATTTGTAAAAATAGTTGATAAGTTGGTTATATATTAGAGTAATTTTTTTTATTTTTTATTTTTGCAAAAAACTGGTTTTTAATATCAATGGGGAGTGATTGGAGTTGCTAGCATCATAAATTAAGCTTATTATTAACTGTTTTGATCTACAAAGTTGAGACTAGCTTACTAGCTTATGCGCATCATAAGTTAAGCTTATTATTTACTAGGTACTATTTAGCGCAAATTATAAGTGACTCAAAGAAATCGTTTAATTACATTCAGTTTGTACATTTGGTTTGACGTTAAAAATTAAACAATTTCTGAGTGTGCTGCAAACATATAAAGGAAAAACTTGGCTATATATGAGACTTGAGTATGTGAAAACTAATGGTCTAAATCTACTATAATCATTAAGTATGATCATGGTTTTTTGTGTTTTCAAAATTTCACATCATTGGTTTATTTTCCGAACTTATATGACAACAAAATAATTGTTTTATCATTTCAAAAGAAATTATTATAGTATTAAGGTTGTCTTCTTTTTCTGCATGTACCTTCAGCAGAATGAATGTTCTTAAAGTACAATTCCTACCTGACACAGATTCTGATAATAATACTCTTTTTCTAAATCTATTATTACTATAATTATTCTAGGGCACAATGCAAGATGAACCAGGAATGGATTCATCCTCACCATCCGGAATCACTGATCCAATGCTTGCATGTTCCCGACCACTAATGGAACGACGACTCAGGCCACAACATGACCAAGCTCTCAAATGCCCTCGATGCGACTCGGCTCACACTAAGTTCTGCTACTACAACAACTACTCACTCACTCAACCTCGTTACTTTTGCAAAACATGTCGTCGTTACTGGACTAAGGGCGGTACTCTTCGTAACATTCCAGTGGGTGGCGGATGCAGAAAAAACAAAAAAGTTTCATCTTCCAAGAAACCCTCATCCGCCATCCTGAACAATAACAACAACAATAACAGTAACGATAATAACATGCACCACCACAACCACCAAAATAACCATCAGCATTTGCTAAACCCTAACCATAACCATCCCCATCCCTTGATTATGAACTCTACTGATTTACAATTGTCCTACCCCGAATCATCCATGCAATTTTCTGCCTCTAATTTGTTTGGCATTGGGAATTCTAGTAGTCTCCCGGGGTTTATGTTTGAAAATTTGAATAGTAATGCTACTAGAGCTATTGACTTCATGGAAAATGGTGGTGGGGGAGGTATTGGGAGCCAGTTTATGGGCATGATGGGTAACAATGGTTACGCGACGGAGATAAGTGGTGTAAATATGATGGGACAAAATTATCATGGTGGTAACCTTTGTTCTCCCTTTGGAGGAATGACCCTAGATTCTATTAACAATCCATTTATGGAAAGAGGGCTAATTGCATATAATCATGACGGAAATGACACGGCTGATACGATTAGTTCACTTGATGTAAAGCCAAAGCTTTTGGCTTTAGAATGGCAAGATCAAAATGTTGCAACTTCTAATGGTGGTGGTGGGTACGTGACGGGTATTGGTTCGTCGTGGGGTGGCATTATGAATGGGTACGGACCATCTACGACGAACTCGCTGGTGTAACAAGTTCGAATCATGGGCTGGCCGGATGGATGATAACCAATGTTTGAACTTTTAAGTGTGAATGAGAGTTCAACAATGACTGCTTTGGTGGAATTTGGATCTTGTTTTCTTAATATAATATTTAGTGGTGTTGTTGAGTGAATGTTATTTTAATTAACATTCGAGATGGTAGGATTTTGTGACATATCGAGAAAGATAATTAGTGTGTTTTTTTAATGTTATGTTTAACTTATATCTAAGTATATTACATGATCTTTTTTAGATTCTCAAGAGAATGTCTTTTTACTTGTGTTTTTCTTCACGAATAATTGTCTGCGACTGTGTTTTGTCGACTTCGACAATTTCATAGATTGGCTATAATTAAGTAATCATATTTTATTGTAAAAAACATTGGTTTCTATATCACGGATGAAGTAAACTACAGTTAGCCTTAATAGAAAATTAATTTTCCATCTGCATGGCTTGTCTGCATGGAAATTTTTTAAACCTAAATAATTTGTCAGTTTTAAATCTTCTTTATGAGAGATATTTTTGAGCTTTAAAGTGTATTTTGATGTATAATGCTTAAATACATTATAAGTATAACAAACTAAGCACAACCAAACTTTCTTTTTACATGTCTTTTATAAAAACAAGATTCAATAAAAAAGAGAAAAACATAAGGTATTCTAATTTTATCAATTATAAAAGGAGAAGAAAAGTTAAAGTGAAGGAGGATGAGATTAAAGCAAAGCCAAAATTGTCTTAAAATACGCGTTATCGTTTGCCATGTGACGCCTATGTATTGACGGCTCTCTGAATTTCATAAAGAATTAAAACACTTGTTTAATTAGTACTTTTTAAAGAGTATTCATGAACTGATTGATCAAAATTAGAGTAGTTGTTAAATTTGATGCAAATTATTAGTCGAGGTAGCTTATATTTCAGTGAGAAAGGTCTAAAGTAGTAATTCCCGGAAAATGTTTTGCAAGAATAGAAAATTAGTAATGTCATTGTCTCGTAACAGTATTACTTAAAAACATTCCTACAAAGAACAAACAAGTGTTCAATATTCACACGACTAGGAAGGGTGAAAGAAGTCGGCACATATTTGTCACAATCCAATAGTTTTGTAACACCTTCGTTTAAAAGATTATTATACTTATGAATTACTGTACAAGAATGCGTCTATATACTCCGCTGCTCCGCGTTTGACAAAAATTAAACCAAAAAATGTGCAATTACTCGTTTTAAGTCATCACTGCTAAAAATAAAGCATCAAGAACCCTTTATAGAGACCTAATATGAAAAAAAAAGTATAAAAACAAGAAATTCGGCCTCTCAAAATCATCTGAACCGAGTTTCAAAAAACAAACAAGCCTTGATTCAAAAAAACTAAATGAGACCGGTTGATATTTTCAAAACCAGTTTAGAAAAACTTAAATGAGATTGGTTGAGTACAATAAAACACGTATCAATATGTTTTTAGATAAGGACCCGTTTCTAACAAGTAATCCGGTCTCTATTTTCGGAAAAAAGTAACCCTTACATCTACAAGCATGATGTTGGCTCAATTTTCACATATATAACCTCATTTAATGCCATTTTTAACACACAAGCACATACAAATTTCTTTCAACCAAAAACATCATTCAATGCTTTCAAAGTATTAAATACATCTTATTTATCAAATTATTATTTACTATTAATATTAGTTCATATGTACAGGGTTGTTTGTGGATATCATCAAGGCTGTCAAGATCGAGAATTTACACGTAAGATCGTACGATCTTACGTTCCCACTTGATAGAAATGTGTAAGATCGGTGTAGGATCGCATCAAAGGTAGGATCGTAAGATAGGTGTAGGATCGCACGTAAGATCGTAAGATCGCGTGTCGATACGAGTTTACCAAATTATCAAGTTACTAACTTAGTCACTTACATATACTTACTAACCCGTTATAGTTTTAGGCCCAAAAAAGGTAAATACGAGTCCGCTGATCTCAGTAACAAGTATTGACGTTTATTTTTCTTGTTTTTTAATCAGTAAACATAACTATCTGCTTTCTCTAAATTAAAATTACATTAAACAAATTAAGGTTCTTCTCATGTTCTTATTGCCTGAAGCAAAAAGTTTCTTACATGTATTTGTTGTTTTTTCCCCTTTTTATATTTTTAACTATTAACCTTTAAGTATTAATTTAGATAACTTATTCATAATGATACTAGTGATGTACTTTGTTTTGAGACGTATATACGCATGTTATGTAATCATGAATGTGACGACTGAGACTTGACTTTTTTGTGATTTACTTTTACATTAGTATTTTAAATTTGAATTTTAACATTTTCAAGTGGATATTTTATAAATTTATCTTTGATGATAAGTATAAAAAAAAAGTTTGACTCGTTTGTCAATTGTTTTCATAACATGATAAATTGGGTAGGATCTTACAATCTCGGTTCGATCTTACGATCTCGATCTTGCAAAGACAAAAACGATCTTAGATAGGATCACGATCTTGACAGCCTTGGATGTCATTACTTATGACTCGTTAAAGTAAGGTATTATATCCAACTATCTACATCCAACCTTCTATAATTATATAGTTTCACACTCATTCAATATCAACCTATTAAAGGTTGATCTTGTATTGTACTGATTTTGATACTAGTTTTAGATCACAATATTTCATTTATGATGTGAATGCTTATTTTAAGATGGATTGTTGTTTTAGAAATAAAACTGATAGCATTTTTTCCATACTCCTACTAGTATGCTTTTGTAAGTATGTTTGAAGAGTTAGGGGGATCGGGTGTTATTTTAGAAAACTATCTTATTATATATCTCCTAATTATATTATATATGGATCGTTCCACGTGGATGTACAACATAAAGCGAGCTACCCGAATACATAGAAAATTTGTCTCATTTCATGCAAGTTACCGAGGACGATCAGGTGATGAGCAGAAAAGATGAAATTTTTTGTCCTTGTAAAAAATATAGAAATGGTGTGTTATATGAGAGCGCTAAAGAAGTTAATAAACCATCTCATAAGAGACGGGTTTACGAGAGGGCATACGTGTTGGGATTTTTATGGTGAAAAAAGAATTGCTTCTAAACGTAATGAAGATCATGATTTGCCAGTTAACGAGGATCGTCATAATTTAAATGACATGGATGATGATGTTCTTCAAAAGGAGCATGCTAAATTTGAAAAATTATTTGTTGTCGCATAGAAATCATTGTTTGGTGGTTCTACAAAACTTACCATACTTTCTGTGGTGATAAAGTTGTTCAAAATAAAAGCATCATTTAGTTGGAGCGATATAGGTTTCATAACTCTATTAGAGTCTTTACATGAAGAAATGCTCCCCGATGACAACGAATTGCCCGTTACAACATACCAAGCAAAGAAACTAATGTGCCCAATGGATTTAGAAGTAGAAAGAATAAATGCATGTCTAGATGATTATATGTTGTATAGAGACATTGATAAGGATCTACATGTATGCAAGGTATGCAAAACCTCGAGGTATGTGCAAATAAAACAGAAAGGACGTGACAGTGATGTGATAAAAAATGGCCCCTCCTACTAAATTACTGTGGTATTTTTCGATCATACCAAGACTCGAGCGATTATATGCAGATGCCAAGGAGGCAAAATTATTACGTTGGTATGTCGAGTAGCGTAAAAAGATGGATATTTGAGACATGTAGCTGATTCTATTCAATGGAGAAATATTGATAGCTCATTTGAAAATTTTGGTGAGGATATTAGAAATATACATCTAGGACTTAGTTTGGATGAAATTAATCCATTCGGAAACATGAGTAGTGTTCACAACACTTTGTCGGTTCTTTTATACAACTACAATCTTCCACCTTGGGTTTGCATGAAACGAAAATACATCATGCTGTCATTGTTAATTCAGGGCCCCAAACAACCCGAGAATGACATTGATGTGTATTTGAAGCCTTTGATCGATGACCCTTGATAAAGGTTTGGGAACTAGGAGTAAAAATTTCTGATGCTTACTAGAAAAGTTATTTTATGCTACGAGCTATGATTTTATGCACCATTAGTGATTTTCAAGCATACGACAATTTATCAAGATATAGTACAAAAGGAAAAAAGTCATGTCTTATTTGTGAATATTGCACACTCCTTTTGGTTGCGACATTATAGGAAAACGGTTTATATGGGACATCGAAGATCGCTTTTAAGGAATCACACGTATCGTAGAAAGAAAGAGTTTTTTATGGTAAAATAGAGTGTGGAGTGTTGAGACCGCCGTTAAATGGACAAGATACATTTTCTCGAGTTAAAGACTTGAATATTGTTTTAGGAAAAGGTAAAGACAAGCCTGGTCCCCTAAAGGTATTTGGAAAAAAAACTATCTTTTGGAATTTACCGTACTAAGAGCATTTGGAAGTTCGACATTGTCTTGACGTTATGCATATCGAGAAAAATGTATTAGAAAGTTTAATTGAACATTGCGGGGAAAACAAAAGATGGAGTTAATGTTCGAAATGACATGGAAGACATGGGAATTCGACTAAAGCTTGCTGCTAAAGTGATTCCTGGAAAGCGTGGTATGTATCTTCCACCGGCCTCTTACACCTTGTCTAAGGTCGAAAAAACTAAGTTTTTTCAATGATTGCATGGTATTCAGGTTCCATCTAGGTATTCTGCTAACATAAAGAAGTTGTTGTCGATGAAGGACTTGAAGGTGTCTGGTATGAAATCACATGATTGTCATGTGTTGATGACACAAATGCTTCCTATTACAATTCTTGGAATACCATCAAACCACATCCGACATACCATTACAAAGTTGTGTTTATTTGTTCACATGATTCACTCAAAAGTTATCGATCCAAAGGTGTTAGATAAATGGCAACGTGATGTTATAAATGGAAACGTGATGTTATATTGACGCTTTGTCAACTCGAGATGTTCTTTCCACCTTCATTCTTTGATGTCATGGTTCATTTGGTATATCACATTTTAAGGGAAATAAATATTTGTGGTCATGTGTTCCTATATTACATGTATCCATTTGAGAAATATATGGGTTTCTTAAAAGGGTACGTTAGGAATCGAAGTCGACCAGAGGGTAGTATTGTTAAAGGATATGTTGTTGAGGAGGTGATTGAATTTGGCACAAACTATTTGAAAGACATTTGAAATATTGGCATTCCACAAAGTCGCCATAAAGGGTAGACTTTGAGGGGTAGGTACGCTTGGGCGCAAAGAAGAGCATATGCATCCAGATGATTTACACGAGGCACACTTTATTGTCCTGCAGCACATGATTTTTATTGCTTCTTACATATATGAGCACCACTCATTGTTTAGAAATGAACATAGTCAGAGGGACAAGACTTTGCTTGCTAAGAAGCACAATGAAATGTTTTCACATTGGCTAAAAGAAAAAGTGAGGAGTACACTACCAAATGTCGATAAACCAGTGGAAGAACTAGGGTTTGGACCGGTACGTGTTGTCAAATATGAAGGTTACGACATTAACTGGTATATGTTTTACACTAGACAACAAGATGAAAAGAGTACAGTGCAAAGCAGTGGAATAACGGTAATTGCCTCAACAACAGATCACGGTACCAAAGATTCTTATTATGGTGTCATTGAAAAAAATATGGGAACTAGATTATAATTCATTTGTTATACAATTGTTTAAGTGTAAGTGGATCGATAACAGAAAAGGTCTTATTATTGATCAAGATGGTTTCACATATGTCAATCTTTCCACAAACGGCTATGCATCTGAACCATTCATTCTAGCAAAATTAGTCACCCAAGTTTTTAATGTCGAGGACCCGAAAGATTCTAGATGGCACGTTTTCCTATTTGGTAAACGTAATATACTCGGTATTGATAATGTTTTGGACGAGGATGACTATAATCAATATGACGAGCTGCCTCTATTTCTACCGGTATTACACCTCTAGACTCCGTTCTTGATAATACTACTTACATAGGAGCCGACCACAATGAAGGATTACTCGTGGATGAGTCTAATGAATCATGAAGGTAAGGAAAAAAAAGTGTGATTCGATTCCTGAAAGTCTTTCTACTAATTATTTTTTTATACACTTAACAAACTGATAATGTATATTTTTTGTAGACTCAAGTAAGTAATTATCTTATACATATTATTAAAAAAAGTCACGTTTTCATTAGGGACACCAAAAAGAATAAAAAAAGTCACATTTCATTAGAGGGGAAACCAAAAACAATCTCGACACCTGGCGGGAAACCAAAAAAATCGAAGAGTTGAAAAGCGGGAAAAAAATGGGCACTCATCCCGAACTCACAACTACACCCATTATCCCTTCCATTTTCTCAATCCTAAACACACAAATCCCCTAACCACAAAATACCCTAAGAGCCCTAGGTACGATTGAGCCGTGGGCAGAAAGTGGTGCCACATCACCACTTTTTCTCATAACACCAAACCCCATCATAATACCAAAAACACCTCCCTAGTTACCTTGACATTTTTTATGTTATGATGACCCCATCACTTTTTTTAATACAACAATTTATTTTAAACCAAATACTTCATATTTCATTAATAAAAATTACGTTACAAATAAAAAATACATAAAAATAACAATAATTTAAAAAGTTACTTTTTTTAACGGCATACATAAGGAAATTTAAAAACATCACTATTCAATTATTACGGTTCCACAAATGCTCAACTAGATCATGTCGAAGGTCATCGTGAACTCTCTTATCTCGAAGTTCCTTATTTCTCCTTCGATGTGTCTCACATCATTCTGTCCAAGTACGTTCAATATTCGCTTGAGGCGGAGCATACATATCTTTATATTCACTAATGTCAAATTTTTTGTCTTTCAATATCATGTTATGTAGTATGATGAAACAATACATGATTCTTTTAATCGTGATGTCTTGGTAACTTTGAGCCGGTTGTTAAATAATTCTCCAACGACCTTGTAAGAGCTCGAATGCTCGCTCAACATATTTTCTTTCACTTTCTTGAACTCTTTTAAATTTCATTTTCTTTTCGACCCTTTTAATTGTATACGACTTAACAAATGCAGACCATTGAGGGTAAACTCCATCTGCTAAATAAAATCCTTGCTTGTATGTTTTATACAAAAAATTCAGAATACGGAGCCTTGTCTAAAAGAAGCTTATCAAATAACGGTGAACCATATAAAACATTAAGGTCGTTATTTGACCCCGACACCCCAAAATAAGAATGCAATGTCCATAATTCTTGTTCTGCAACCGCCTCGAGTATAATTGTTGGGTATTTCTTAGCACGCCTTTTAAATTAACCATGTAAGGCTTTAGGACAATTTCTCCATTCTCAATGTATACAATCTATCCTACCGATCATGCCCGGGAGATTTTGTTTCCTATTGTGCAATTCATAAATATGCTCTATATCTTCAGAATTAGGCGTTCTAATATACTCTTCTACATATAATATGTAAATGCATTTAGTAAAGTTCCATAAACATTCAAGAGAACAACGTTCGGCTACTTGTAAGTACTCATTTAGTAAATCGGGTGTTATACCATACGCCAATTGGCGTATTACCGATGTGCATATCATAATAGGGCTAAAACCCTAAACGACACAATCGCGACGTTCTCTAAAGAAATAAAAGTAGGAGGTAGTGGTTGAGCATTGTAATTCGTTATATCATCAACTATTTTTCTAAAAAGTGTAGAACTCATACGACACCTTCGGCAAAAAATTTCTTCTGGATACTTTGCGGAGTTTCAACGTCACCCAAGTAATCGGCCATAAGTTTTTCTTCTGCAGCTTCTCGTTCACGTGCGATGTATTGTCTAACAGACGGACCGGTATTAACCCTACTTTCGAGCTCTTCATCATATAACATATTAAGTTGTTCCCAATATTGAAGATATCGTGCATAATCTTCCATATCATCTTGATCATAGCTTTCGTAAATCGCGGAAAAATATTAAAATTTGGCATTCATATTGAGAAACTAGTGTGTGAATATATTGTAAAATATGGTATATATATATTTGTTAGTAAATGGGGTATTTATAGTGAAATTATTTAGAAAAATGGGGTATTAAATCCCCTCAAACGGTCAAACCCACCCCCCCCCCCCCCAAAAAAAATCTAGTCGTTACCCAACATTCAAATTTTCATTTTTTTAAAAAATACGAAAACGCGAGCCACGGTGCAGTATTTGTGCTGTGGGCTCGCATCGTCGCCCACCATCTCGACTGGCACCCTCGGCGTTTAGGACGAAAACGCAAGCCATGATGTGGTTGGTGGCGCCGTGAGCTCGCGTCGTGACGACCACGCAACCCACCAGCCACCGTACCCCACCCTCTAACTACAAAAAAACCTTTAACCCGCCTTCTTATTTTTCACCCTCAAAACTTTAATTATCCACCACACCCACCTTATCACTTCACTGAATAAACAGCTCCAACCAAAATATCACACACAAATGGTAAGTTTCGAACAATCATCTTTTTGTTTGGTTTATTTCAAGTTGTGTTAATTATGTATGTGTAGGCTGTGTTAATTATGTACAATGTTGAAAAAATCGTGAATCAGTAGCCGACGGTCGACCACCTTGTAGCTTGTAATCGTTCTAGGCGGGATTAATCAGTGATTAATTAGATCAGCATTTTTAGCAAAATTTGGGTATATACGGCAAGTTTTAGATTTTTTAACGAGTTTTAGGTATTTTAGGCATTACTATTCTTTGAATCCAGCTTTTCATACATATAAATAGTTACTATAATTGATAAGCTCAAGTTTATAGCAAGTTTTTTGTATTTTCGGCAAGATTTGCAAGTTTCTGGCAAGTTTGACCTCCCTTGACCGTCATTGACCATAGTTGACCGTCATTAATCGCCTTTACATTAATCGGTAAGGTTGATGGCCTTGTAGCGATTAATCGGAGATCAATCGGCCTTGTAAATCTTGTTTTCCAACATTGATTATGTTTTTATGTATATTTATGTGTAGAATGAGTTAGTTTGCTTGGTATTGATAATGAGTTAACCTTACACGTAAAAAATAAGAGATTGTTATGTATACAAGTGGGATTTTTATATATAGTTTTAAGCTAAACCTATACAAGGAACTACCTTATAAAGCTTGGAACTAATAATGGCAAAGAAAAAAAAGTAAAAACCGGAAGAAAAATATTGTTACCGGAATTAGAGATATGTTAATCTACTGCGTAAAGAAGATGTAGTAGATGAAATGTTAGTCAAAGTGTTTTATTGAATGTGGTGAAAAATATTACTCGGACTAGTAGTTGCTTTATCTGGTTTTTGTAAATTTTAATTTGAATATAACAGAAGAGAGAATTTTATCTTATACATAGCAAGATTAATAGAGGTTGAAGTAAAATTCTTTTCCGTTCAATGTTGTACTTGTATCAGTACTCGACCTATAACATTTTAAGCGAGTAATGAATTTGACCCGATTTGACTCGACACGTTCGCTTGACAAATCAAGTAACCACCTTGATTCTACGGCTGGGTTCGCCACTGTTTGTAGTTACGGCGTAATACGTTAGGGGTGTTTGTTTCGGCTTATATAGCTGCCTTATGGCTTAATTTTGAGTTTGGACTTATGTTTCATAGCCTCACTTTTTTGTGGTTTTTTTAAAACTTTTTGGATTATGTAAGTTCATTATGTCATAAAGTCATATAAGCTGAAAAGTTTGAAAATAAACCGCAAAAAGTGGGCCTATAAAATGATACAGTTTGTAATTATATGAGCTTTTATAAGTTTGTAAGAATTACATGATACAATGTTTATATGATCTTTTATATTTGATATTGTGATAATGGAACAGTTTAAGCTAATACTTTTTGGAGTGTCTTTTTAAGAACAAGGTCAGCGGATGGACCAAGATGAACCAGTGGAACAAGATAAACCAATGAAACAAGATGAATCCGTTCTACCACATCGGAAAAAGAGAGGACCTAACAAAATGAAGACTAAACCTGTAGAACAATTTGATGTTGTATTCAACAGGTTTGGGAAGCCATAAATGACCACTAATGTTGGTTTGCTAATCATATTCGAAATATTACAAGGCTTAGGATTTCTATAACCTATGAGACTTGGCGTCATGTACCAGTGGAACAGAAAGAAGCATTATGGTTAAATGTAAAGGTATAACTTTTTTAAGGATTTTACTTATGTACATCAGTAAGTTGTATTTTTATATACATATTTAATATGCTAAATTCCTACATCATACAAGACTTTTTTTAACTTAGAGCTATGATAAAAAATACAGTAATTCAACAATGCAACTTATCATGGAAGAGATTCAAAACTCGTCTCAAAAGCGATTTTATGGATCAAGATAGATATCCTCATGAGTATGGTTACACTATCATGAACAAGACGACATGGGAAGCATTCTGTAAGCAGGAAGACATACCAGATAAAAAGGTTTGTTAAACTTTATTATGTAGTATAAGAAGCATGCCATAATATTGTAATAATATGTCTAATTTGTTTGTTACTTATATGTGAAGGAAATGCTTATACTATGGAGGTTATTCACCAATCTTTAGAAGAACCATCCACATTTAGGCTGATTAGGGTATCGTGGGCAAAAAAGGTTAACAGGGACAACTTCAAAATAAGTGAAGAACTCAAGAATGAAATTGAAGATATGGATGATCTTCGTACTAAAGAATGGATATCGGCTCGATTGTAAAAACCAGACTCATTAGGGAATAATTTTTTTTCTAGATATGGATGCCCTTGTCAAACGACTGATATTACATCTTACCTTATTTTCTGTCATTGATAATTGCTTGATTAACCAATTACCCTAAATATTTCATTAATAACGGGTAGAGTCAGATAACCAAAAGTCTCAAGGGCTTTGTGAAGCTGGAATAGACCCGTTGATAGAAGAGTTTTGGTCTGGCCATGGGGCCAAACTAGGGGAGTTGTGCATGTTGGTTATAGAGAAGGCATAGAGGGGTATGTTCAAAAAAAGAAAAGAAAACTTGAAATAGATGAATCATTGTAGACGCAAAAGGCTGAAGTAATTGAAATAGTAGAGAATTTTAAAGTTGAAATTAAAGCAATATATGAAAAGAATATTGCTGAGTGTGACAAGAAAATTGTTGAGCTCTAGGCTAAGCTTGAGTCCATACAAAGCAGTTGTGGGTCGATGATGAGACTGCTTTTATACATAGTCTCATCGTCAAAACCGGGCTTAAAATGGTTAAAATATCATAAAATATGCCAAAATATATGCTTGTGTTTGTTCAATGTGTATTTTAGGTACGGATATTGAGAAAATGGCAAAAGATCACAAGAAACAAGCAAAAACGAACACGGAAAACGAAGCCGCACAATGAACCAAGCCCTAGAGTTGATTTTCCAAGAATAGTCCTTGAAGAATTGAAGATTGTACAAGAAGGGTCATTCATTATTGAAGAATTGACACTTTAAACCCTTGTATATTCATAATTTCAAGTTTGGTCCTTAATGTTTGTCAAAATTAAAAAAGGACCCTCAACTTTAAAGAATTGGCAAGAATGGTCCCTCAATTATAAAGACTTATCAATATTAGTCCTTCATCAAGTCAACCAAACAAGTCAAGACCTTGAAGATTGAAGATATTACAAGAATCACCCTTCAAATATCATCAAATGGCAAGAAATACCCTTGAAAATACTTTGCAAAACTTTTTGGGGAAAAAGTATAAAAACTGAAAATTTATTTATAAAGGAAATTCAGTTTTTACATGTTTAAACAAGAAATGAAAGAAGAAAGAAAGAAGGGGGACCAAACCTGGCAGACATCATACTTACCTTAACCAACCATGTAGTGACACCTCACCTTGGGGTGTAAACGATCTGAGTCGAGTCGAGTTTTGACCTAAACGAGCTAGGATTGTTTATTAACTACATGGCTCGAGCTCGGCTCGAGCTCGAATAAAATTTAATAATCTGGCTCGAGCTCGAACTCGAATGTTTATTTGTTGTTTGAGCTCGAGCTCGAAGCTCATTTACGATTTTTAACTTTTGTTTAAACTAACTTCTAGTATAGAAGATATAGTTTGATAAACTCGTTTATTAACTAAAGCTCGAGCTCGAAAGCTCGTTTATGATTATTAAAATGGTACTAATACTTAATGTGTAAGTTAAAGTGTATGTGAATTATATGCTTATAGATTTATCACTAATATGTTAAGCTCGAATAGCTCGTTCTACTCGTTAAGCTCGAATAGCTTGTTCAGATCGTTAAGCTCGCTCGGCTCGAGACAATTGAACGAGTTTTCGAACGAGTTTTCGAACGAGCCGAGCCTAATATTAGTTTTCAAAGCTCGGCTCGCCAAATTAAACGAACATTAATATTTGTTCGAGATCGGCTCGAGCTCGAGAGTATTAAGTTTGAACTCGAGTTAAACGAGCTCGAGCTCGACTAGCTCGTTAAAAGCTCGGCTCGTTTACACCCCTAAATCCCCTCACCCAATCAGAGTCCACCATTCCACCACGTCATAACCCACTCACAACTGATTAATAACTAATTAAAATTAGTTATTAAATTGGGCGGTTAACATGTTTTTAAAACCCAATCCAGATTAAACCCAACTATTCATCACATGAACACGAATTAGGGATTTTTGTTTAAGCCACAATTAGACTCTAATACCTTCCAGATTTATGATTAACCTAACACTAATCAAAACCCAACTCTTATTTTCCATGCCACCTCACCACAATTGTCACATGAGACACCCCTGCTACACGTTTTTGGGAAAGATGACAAAACTTGGCAGAGAAATCCACGAACCACAATCAAGCTTACATTTTAAGCTTGTTTTGAGCCTTTTGATCAAATTCCACCCAGCTAGCATCAACAAAACGCCAAGATTACTTCACATGTTCAAGCAAAAGTTCAAACTACAAGGGCAATTTTGGAAGACCATGTACTAGGGTTTCTAGTTTTTTATTTAGCATTTTAGATTTCTTGTAGCCTATATAAGGCCTTAGCATTACAACATTTCACTTTGTTCTTGGATTCCTAGGTCAAAAATCTGTAAAGCCTTATTTTCTAAGTGAATGAAAAACGTGTGTGATTTTGTGACGAATTCCAAGTTCCAATCTTTATATCTTATTGTTATTGTTATATGTTTATGATTTTGAAGTTTCAAAGTTTGGTTTTAAGGATTGTGCAAGTGTTTGCAAAAGTTTTCAAAAATCTGATTATTATTCTAAGTCTTAGTTCAAACACTTGAACTCTTGGATTATAAGTGATCATAACACCCTGATAAGGATATTATCAAGGTGTAGTGAGCTTGTGGTTTGGGAGGATTCAAGGAGTGGGGAACAAGCTTGAATCAAATCACTTTCATTTTTCTTTTTTTATATAATCTGTTGATTTCTCACCTTGTTGTTCTTAGCAGCTATTGGAAGCTTATGCCTTGTTTAGCTAGGCACATAAGCTCAACAATTCGTGAGTGTGGATGTACATCATGAGGTTTGAACCATTTTTACCAAAAATCTGTTGAAAAGTGGTTTTATGTGATTTTGTGATATGATGTTGTATGATGTGTTCTTGTGGCTTGAATCTTGTTAATACTGCATGATATTATTGGTATGATGCTATATTAGGCTTGGGTACACTTGTTAAACACATTTGCTTTGTTAAATCTTGATTTAAAAAGTGAAAGGGGTGTTTGGGTCTACTGTTTTAAGGTTTTAATTTGAGATTGAGTAGGTGCTAAGTGTTTATTTGAGTTTGTATATGATATTGAGTTGGTTGAGTGCTTTTATCTGCAATACTTGAGCTTTTAAACATCAAATCTGAATTGTGCTATAACTGCTTTGATTTTTCCTGTTTTGATATGAAATCTTGGGAACACTTAGAGTGTATGCATGTTTAGGGTTAAAAGGTGCTTAAACAAAGTTTGTGTAAGCTTATTAATAGATTTGAGAGTTTAAATTTGGATCTGTGGTCAAGTATATCAGCAAAAGGATTTTTGTGTTCTTCATTGTTCATCAGTTTGCAACATAATAGCTTAAATCTTTGATTCGGTACATGAAACAAGTTTATGTATGCTTATTTGAGTTTATTATAGCTTGTGTATGCATTTGGTTCAATCTGGTTGGCTTAATCTTGCTTAAACCGCTTATTTGTTCAAAACTGCTTATTGGGCATGTTTGTGTGTTATCTGGGCACAAATTGAATTAACTGTACTAATTGGCCTGTTGTTTTTGTGATTTTTTGATTGATATTGACTCCTTATAACCCACTGGTTATAAGGGTGCCTTTTTGTCCATTGAATCCAATAAAAGTCCACTGAAGACAAACAGTCAAGAAAGTCAAGCAGTGGGAAACCTTCCCCACTAAAACTAGTTACTGCTAGTGTTAATTGTCATTCAGCTTATCAGTAAGCTATAATAGCTTATTTATACTTATAACAACTTTGTTTTAGTAATCAATCTTCCTTATTTGACCCATTTGACTATTCTGGAGCATTTGAGACTTTGACTTTTAGGTTTGACTAGAAAACCAACTTAGTTAACTTTTTCATAAGTGCTTATTTGCTTTTTCCAGCTTATTCAGTGTGCTTTTTGGAAATCTTTTTGATTATTAAGCTTAGTTAAGTGATTTGAAACATTTTGCAAAAAGAATCAGCCCTTGAATTGGTCTAGAACTCGAAAACGACTATTTTGTCGTTTTGTGTAGAGAGCTTTTGCTTATTTCAGGCTTATTTCTTGGGCTTATTCAAAAATTCTTTTTACAATCAGCTTTATAAGGTCAAGATAAGGATGTGTGTCAAATTTCAGCTTATGGCATTAGCTTATGGCTTAATGGGCCAAAAAGCCCATTAAGAATACACTGAATTTCATTAAGCTGTGATAAGCTCACTTTCAGCTTTTGGGCCTTTGGAGTTTTGTGTTTAAAATTAAATTTTAAGCTAGACTGGAAGTTTTGAGCTTATTTGGACAACTTTTTCTTATTGGGCCTTAAATAAGCCCATTAAGCTAACTGTTTGGCCTTTTAGCCCATTTGGAGGCCCATTAGGTGTATTTTTGTAATTTGACATTCATTTTCTGTTTATTTAAGTTAAATTAATTTAGTTTACAAGTTTTTAGAATTTTTTATAAATTTTGCATTTTTATTAATATTTTATTAATATTTTATTATTAAAAATTGTTTTTAATATTTTTGGAAATTTTTCATTTTTCTTAGGTTAAATACATTAAGTTAGGATTTTAAAACTTTTAGATTAATTTTCTTGTCATTTAATTAATTTTTAGAATTATTTTAAGATTTTAATAGTTTTAATTAATTTTAAATTTTACAAAATTAGTTTTTAGTTTCATTAAGTTATTTTAGAGGTTTACAAATTGAGAAATCTCATTTTGGGCTTTTTGTTAATTAATTTTATTTTTTGGGCTTTAATTAGCATTAAAAAACTATTATTTAATTAAATAAAAGGTTTGAGTGATTTTTGATTTTTTGTAAACTCTAATTACATTTTTTAGGATTTATTGCAATTTCTAGAAATTTTTAGGGTAATTTTTAAATTTCGTCAAGTTTTACGGTTTTACGTTTACGACTTTCGTCTTAGTGTAATTTTAATCGTAGCCGTCATCCTTTTCTCTTTTCTTTCTTCACAATCATAATCATAAACATTTAATCATCTCTTAATACAACACACTAGCCTTCTTGATAACGAACTCACAACAAGGGTCATTTGTGCACGGTTTTCCTAAATCGTCGTACTTACCCTAATTACGTCGTTTTCCTAAACGAGTGTCAAATTACAACTATCATTTTGGCGCCGCTGCCAGGGAGGCGTGTTGTGTTTTGATTTGAACAAATTTTGTTTTTATATTAACCATAATAACTATTTGTGTGATTAGCACTCTAATCATACGTATTATCGGTTTTGTGTGAATATTATTACTATATTGTATACGTAAAACAATAAATTCACAAGTACTCCAAAAGTGTGAAAACACAACCTTGATTTGGGATTTCATCACTCAATCATGGTATTCGAATCTCAAACAAAGAAAAAAGGCAAAATAGATAATTACTTTCGTGAAGCTTGATTTTAATTAACACAAACTATAAGGTGGGTATAAGGCGGTTGTATTTCACGACCTAAGGGAAAAGGCTCTTAATTGCTTAGCGCCGCCTCGTTTCCCCCGCTTGCTTGTGCGTGTTAAGAGAAAAAGAGCTAATCGAGGGTTTGTCAACCAAAGTATTATCTACGTATCTATATATTTTCTTGGTTTCAAAGATTAAACCCCTCTTGAACGTTTTGGTGTTCCACCAACGTTCTAAAGTCATCGAAGGCATTCACTTCACGTGATCGTTATCATTCCTTGAGGCTCCTTTAATCGAGAGATTTGAGTTGAGGAGAGATTTGTAGATTTTTGTCTACGTAATACATCACAAAATCCAAAAAAAGTAAAAACAATCAAAACACAAAAAAAGGAAAAAGTTAAAAACACCCAAAAGAATCTTCTTTGCTCATCCTCATGTTGTACGTGGCGTTTATGCAAACTCGCAACCAAGCAAGACGTGCACGTAAACGTAGAAACTGAAAGGAAGGAACGCCTTCTAGTGAAGAATCTCCTATTGACGAACCTATCGTAGAACAAGAAGCAACCATGGCTAATCGTACTATGATAGAGTTACTTCAAGCACCCACCGAGGGTTATGAAGAGGCTATTATGATTCCCGCCATCCTTGAGGAGAATTTTGAAGTTAAGAAGGGTTTGTTGTCGATGATCCAAAACAACAAATTCCGTGGTGATGAAAAGGACAACCCTCACAACCATATCCGCCAATTCAATCGTCTTACCGACACTTGCAAGTTTAAGGATGTCTCGAACGACTCGATTAAGATGATGCTTTTTTCGTATTCCTTAGCGGGGCCCGCTAAAATTTGGTTAGAGAAAGAGCCACCCAATTCTATATTGACGTGGAAGGATCTCGTTTCGAAGTTCGTGAACCAATTTTTTTCGCCCTCTAAGACTACGCATTTGAAAAACGAGATTTCAAAGTTTTCACAAGAGTTTAATAAGAGTTTTTTGACGGCTTGGAATCGGTTTAAGGAAATGTTACATGAGTGTCCTCATCATGGTTTTTCCGACTTGCATCAAATTGACACGTTTTACAATGGATTGAACGATCATGAGAGAGATTATCTTAATGCCGGCGCGGGTGGTAATTTTTTGTGTAAAACGGTCGAGGAAGCATTGTTGATTATTGAGAATAGGTCTAAGGTCTATAGTCCTCGTAGCACATCGACTGTTCATAAGACTTCGTCTTCGCCTTCGCCTTCATTGTCGCGTACCATCGATGCTTGCCAAATTGAGGCTAATTTGGAAAACAAAATCTTTGATAAGCTTAAGGGATTGTTGATTGAGTTTAAAGTTGGTGAACAACCCACTCCCGCTATGGCTAAAGCGGTTGAGGTTTCTTGTATGTATTGTGGTAGAGGTCATTATTTCTCCGAGTGCATTACCAACGGTGGTAACACTTCGAGTGCCTACGCGGCCACAGGAACATATAACCAAAACGGTCAAGTTACCCGCACTAATCAGTTGACTCCACCGGGTTTTGCTCCAAATCAAAATGCTAACAATTATCGAAACAATCAAGTTGGTTACCAAGGAAATCAAAGGAACAATTATAAGGGTAACAACTATGGGAATCAAGGGGCTAATAATCAAGTTCAAAACAAAAATCAAAACCGTGATTTTCAAAACAACAACAAAGTTTTGCTAAACTTGAAGGATCTTCCAAATTAATTTGTTGAATACGCAAATGGAAATGATGCTAGGTTTGATAATATACAAAGAGAGATCATTAGCCTAAGATCCGAGTTTAAGAATGGAAAGTAATGTGCAAAGGAACTTAAGTCTCATGCAAACAAGATGGAAAGTAATGTGCAAAGGTTACAACAAAACCAACAAAAGATGGAACAAGGCCAACATGAGATAAAACAATAGATGCTTAAGGCCGATAAGAGGCAATCTATGTTTGAGGATAAAATTTCATCTATGTTTGAGGCTATAATGTGTAAACCGTCTTCTTCGAGTAGTCTTCCTAGTAACACCATATCATACCCTAAGGGAGAGATGAAAGTGATTACCACACGTAGTGGTAAGACCTTTAAGGAACCGACTCCTCAACCAATTACTCCAACAGTGGAGGAAATTGAGGAAGAATCCGAGGTGGTGGTCGAAGAGGAGCATATCCCAATCGCACGAAGTACCGCTCAAACCACACCTACGGTTGACCCATTACCATCATTGGAACCCGAGCTTCCAAAGGCTATGCCTATGCCCCAACCCACACTACATTTGCCTTACCCATCGAGACTTCATAAGGAGAAATGGTAAGAGCGTAAAAATTACCAATTTGAGCTTTTTATGAAAATGTTTCGTGATTTGCATTTTAACATAAGTTTTGCCGACACTTTGGTCATGATGCCTCGATTTGCCGCTAACTTTAAGAGTATGTTGAATAACAAGGAGAAATTACAACAATTGTCTAGTTGTTCATCGGTTTATCTTAACCGCATACCTCAAAAAGTCGGTGATCTTGGTAAATTCTTGATTCCATGTGCTATTCAAGATATGGAAGAATGCTATGCCTTGGCCGATCTTGGTGCTAGTATTAACTTGATTCCTCTTGCAATCTTCAAGTCGCTCAATCTTCCTAATCTTACTCCTTCAAGAATGTCTATCGAAATGGCCGATCATTCCACGATTCCCGCATGTGGATTGGCCGAAGACGTTTTTGTGAAAGTGGGAAAGTTCTATTATCCGGTAGACTTTATCGTCGTCAATATTCCCATGGATCCTCAAGTTCCTCTTATTTTAGGTCGTTCGTTTTTGGATACGTCAATGGCGTTGATTGATGTGCATGCTAGGAAAGTCACCTTACGTTTCAACGATGAGGAACTTGTTATAAACGCAACACAAAACTCTCAACTTTCTCATGTTTATTCCGTCGCGACTATAAACCATGTTGATATGATCGATGTCGTTTGTGAGGAACTTTCACAAGAATTTTTAGGTTTTGGTGATGATGAAAATAGTGGCAATCCCACTATGCTCGATCCTATTCTTGATAATTCGACACCATCCTTCACTCCATTTGAAGGTGGCGGTTTTACGTTGGAAGAATTTGATTTTCCTCATACTTGTAACGAAGACCTCGACAACGATGAGGACTTCTCGATTATCAAGGATTTTATTACGATTTCCCATTTCCTTCGCCCGAGGAGGTTATGAGTATCGAACCCAAATCTTCAATCGAGGAACCACCAATCCTCGAGTTGAAAGATTTACCTCCTCATATTGAATATGTATTCTTGGAAGGAGACGATAAGTTGTCGGTGATTATTGCAAAAGATCTTTCGGATGATGAAAAAATCGCACTTATCGATGTTCTAAAGACTCACAAAGGTACAATTGCGTGGAAATTATCTGACATTAAGGGGATTGATCCTAAATTTTGTACCCACAAAATCTAAATGGAGGAGGACTACAAGCACGCAATCCAATGTCAAAGGAGGGTGAACCCCAAAATTCATGACGTCATCAAAAAGGAGGTCCTTAAACTCCTTGACGCGGGAATGATTTACCCTATTTCCGATATTCCTTGGGTGAGTCCTATTCATTGTGTCCCTAAAAAGGGAGGAATGACCGTTGTGCCAAACGATGACAACGAGTTAATTCCAACTCGACTCGTGACCGGTTGGAGGGTGTGTATCGACTATCATAAGTTGAATGACGCTACTCGTAAAGCCCATTTTCCCTTGCCCTTCATGGACCAAATGTTGGAGCGTCTTGTGGGCAACGATTTCTATTGATTTTTAGATGGTTTTTCCAATTACTTCCAAATCCCCAACGATCCTCGTGATCAAGAAAAAACTACGTTTACGTGTCCATATGGAACGTTTGCCTATCGTAGAATGCCATTCGGACTTTGTAATGCGCCAGGAACTTTTCAATGGTGTATGATGGCTATTTTTCATGACATGATCGAGAAGAAGATGGAAGTCTTTATGGATGACTTTTCCGTGTTTGGTTGTTCGTTCACTTCGTGTTTGTCGAACCTTGAGAGAATGTTGAAACGTTGTGAGGAAACCAACCTTGTGCTCAGTTGGGAAAAATGTCATTTTATGGTTAAGGAAGGAATCGTCTTAGGGCAC
This sequence comes from Glebionis coronaria, assembly GCA_025667525.1. NCBI lineage: Eukaryota > Viridiplantae > Streptophyta > Magnoliopsida > Asterales > Asteraceae > Glebionis > Glebionis coronaria. The sequence continues at coordinate 91,180,616 of CM046879.1, read as the reverse complement.
AAGGTCTCGAAAGCGGGGATTGAGGTAGACAAAGCTAAGGTAGACATCATCGCCAAATTACCTCATCCCAAAACCGTTAAGGGAGTTATTAGTTTCCTAGGCTACGCGGGCTTTTATCTTCGATTCATCAAGGATTTTTTAAAGATTTCTCGACCCATTACACACCTTCTCGAAAAAGATGCTCCTTTTGTCTTTAACGAAGATTGTGTACGAGCCTTTGAAATCCTTATGAGGAAACTTACCGAAGCTCCCATTCTTGTTGCTCCCAATTGGAACCTCCCCTTTGAACTCATGTGTGACGCTAGTGATTACGCTATTGGGGCCGTTTTGCGGCAACGTCATGAAAAGCACTTCTTGCCTATTCACTATGCTAGCAAGACGATGACCGAGGCTCAACTTAAGTATACCACAACGAAAAAGGAATTCCTTGCCATGGTGTATGCATTTGAGAAATTCCGACCTTACCTCGTCTTGACTAAATGCATAGTGTATACGGATCACTCGGCAATCAAGTATCTCATGTGCAAAGCCAAGATTTCTTTGTTGGATGCTCCTCCTACAAGAATTTGATGTCACAATCCTTGACAAAAAAAGGAGCCGAGAATCTAGCGGTCGATCATCTTTCTCGCTTGGAAGATCCTCACCGAAGTGTGTACGAGAAGAAGGAAATAATCGAAACATTTCCTCTCGAGACACTTGGTGTAGTGAATTCTAAGTTTGATTCATCTACCCCATGGTTTGTGGACATCGCAAATTACCATGCGGGGAATTTCATCATTAAGGGTATGACGACTCAACAAAAACGAAAATTCTTTCGTGACGTCAAGTTCTACTTTTGGAACGACCCTTACCTATTTCGAACTTGTGCGGATCAAATTATTCGACGTTGTGTTTTTGGCACCAAAGCTTCTAATATCCTTAGAGCTTGTCACGGGGGACCAACGGGTGGTCACCATGGTGCTAATCTCACGTTGAAGAAGGTCTTTAATTCCGGATTCTTTTGGCCTACTATTACTGAGATGCACATGCACCTGTCAAGTCATGTGACTCATGCCACGTCAAGGAAAAGCCTAACAAAGCGATGAAATGCCACAAAATATCATCCAAGTGTGTGAGATCTTTGACGTTTGGGGAATTGATTTTATGGGGCCGTTCACATCATCTCGTGGTAATAAGTACATCCTTGTCGCCGTTGACTACCTATCCAAGTGGGTGGAAGCTAAGGCTTTTCCCACGAACGATGCTCGTGTGGTAGTCAAGTTTTTGAAGCAATTGTTTTTTCGGTTTGGAACCCCTCGTGCTATCATAAGCGATCGTGGAACCCATTATTGCAATGACCAATTTGAAAGAGTTTTGAAGAAATATGGGGTTACACATCGGCTTTTTACGGCTTATCACCCGCAAACAAGTGGGAAAGTCGAGGTTTCAAACCGAGCGTTGAAGAGGATCTTGGAGAGATCGATAGGAGAAAACCGACAATCGTGGTTGGATAAGTTAGACGATGCTTTATGGGCCTTTTGTACCGCTCATAAGACGCCCATTGGGTGCACTCCCTACAAGCTCTTGTATGGGAAGAATTGTCACTTGCCAATTAAACTCGAACACAAAGCTTATTGGGCCCTAAAGCATTGTAATGATGACATTGAGACCGCGGGAAAACACCAAAAAAATGCAACTTAATGAATTGGATGAATTGAGAGATATTGCTTATGAAAATTCATTGATTTACAAAGAGAAAACTAAAAAGCTTCATGATTCTAAAATTAAAAACCGGGTTTTTAACATTGGAGATCAAGTGTTGCTTTTTAACTCACGTTTAAAAATCTTTTCCGGCAATTTGAAATCCCGTTGGTCCGGTCCATTCACCATTACCCAAGTGTTTCCTTATGGGACCATCGAGCTAGCTCAAAATGATGGTCCTAACTTTAAGGTGAATGGCCATAGGTTAAAGCACTACTTTGGTGGGGAAGTTCCCTCTTTGAACTACCTCGACCAAGTCACCTTCCCCAATGATAATTAGTATTGAGGGGATCGAGTCGAGCTCATGACTCGGTAATCAAAAACGAGGTGCCTCGTGGGGGAGTCCCATGCTTATCCATGTACATATTATCTCTTTCTAATGTATCTTACGTGAGGGGATTTGTGCTCTTCCAACCTTTGTTCCGTGGTTGTTTGTGAATTATGGTTTTTAGATCATTATCTTCACGGCTGGAGCCTCTCGTGTACGTTTTATGGGAGCACTCGATCGTTTGCTTTGAAGAATTTCTCGATATCCATATGATATATCCTTATATGTTCTAACCTTAGGTTTTTAGCACAATTCATAAACGGCTATTAATTTACAGTTACACCCTTTCTATGCTAGATTAAGCATTCGACTACCTCTCTAGTATGGGGGTATCCTACCCTTAGACTCGAAACATTGAGGATAATGTTTAACTTTAGTATGGGGGGTGAATAGATACTTTCCTTGCCAAACCTTCACGCTTTCCAAAGTTTATCTTTTTTTTATCGTTTTGTTGCAAAATAAGGCTAAAAATGGCAAAATTTTAAATTTTTTCTCATGTTTCATAAGTGTTTGAAGACACGAATGTAGATTTTCCGATGGCGAGAATAAGAGTAATTTTTGACTCGACCATGCGTGTTGAGCACTTAGCTTCGATTCCTTAACTTTACATTAGGCTAAGTATCTTAAATGATGACGAGAAATGATAGAGTTAATTATAAGTTACTATGCTAAACGTAGAGTACTCGTATTCTTTCAAAAACTCATGTGTTCTCGTTGTTCGCTTATTCTCGCTTCGCTTGTATATATATTTTGCTAATAAGTATTGGCTTAGCGGTTTAGTCTTGATTGTTGGTTTCTAGTCTTTTCTAGTAGCTTCCATGTAATTAAATTGGGAAGACATTATGGTATTACCAGCGTCACGGTTTTGAAGTATTGGCAACCCGAATAATCGAAAGCTTCACCTAATAATAAAATTTTAAGTGCTCATCTAAATCAAGCAAACAATTTGAAGCTCACACGGCCGAAAAATCTATGCGAAATTGAAAGTGAATTATGTCTTAATCTTTGAAGCTTTAAAGATCCAAAATTCGCCTTAGCGTGAGGATATACGTCTTTGGCCATAATAAAACCACCAATGAGGAGGATAATAAAAGGCAAGGCAAGACCGAAGTCATAATAAAAGCTTCATGGCGAAGTTGAATAAAAGATGGAGGTAAACCTATGATAATAAGGCCCATCCGTTAGGGGGCCTATAAAAGTCTTGGTAATAAGTCTCATGTTCAAGACTGTTATAGAACGGTGTTTATCGATCCTTCTTGTTGACTTAATTTTTTGACATCGTTGTCTATTCGGTGGGGGGGGGGGGGGGGGGGGGGGTTATTAATACGATGGTCTTGGTTACACCGTTATGACTCTATTTTTAGACCTAAATCTCTATCATCGCATAAGTAAAAAATGTATCCTCGTGATCATTCAAGACAAAAATAAAATATAAGAGATACCACTTAGGAAAATGGGAGTCTAAGTACATGATTAGGTCATATGAGTAGTGTTAGCATTACTAACTTATAATTACAATGATCTCGTTACACGCTTGGCATGGAATTGGGTGAAAATCGAGGACGATGAAATTATTTCTAACGAAGCATTCACGTGTTCTTGTTCTATGAACCTAAACGTCCCATTTTGCGAATCATACATTATGTCTAAAACGCAAGTAGTGCAAGTAGTAGTAGTGTAGTAAGTTTACGTTTCAATAAAAGTGCATAAAAATGAATTTTGGAGGTGCTATGATACTTTATTCTAGCATTGTGTGAGGGCACGACATTGATTTAGTATGGGGAGTGACGAGACTGCTTTTATACATAGTCTCATCGTCCAAAACAAGCATAAAATGGTTAAAATATCATAAAATGTGCCAAAATATATGTTTGTGTTTGTTCAATGTGTATTTTAGGTACGGATATTGAGAAAATGGCAAAAGATCACAAGAAACAAGCAAAAACGAACACGGAAAATGAAGCCACACAATGAACCAAGCCCTAGAGTTGATTTTCTAAGAATAGTCCTTGAAGAATTAAAGATTGTACAAGAAGGTTCCTTTATTATTGAATAAATGACACTTTAAACCCTTGTATATTCATAATTACAAGTTTGGTCCTTAAAGTTTGTCAAAATTACAAAAAGGACCCTCAACTTTGAAGAATTGGCAAGAATGGTCCCTCAATTATGAAGACTTGTCAATATTAGTCCTCCATCAAGTCAAACAAACAATTCAAGACCTTGAAGATTGAATATATTACAAGAATCACCCTTCAAGTATCATCACATGGCAAGAAATACCCTTGAAAATACTTTACAAAACTTTTTGCGGCAAAAGTATAAAAACTGAAACTTCATTTATAAGGCAAATTTAGTTTTTACATGTTTAAACAAGAAATGAAAGAAGAAAAAAAGAAGGGGGGCCAAACCTGGCAGACATCATACTTACCTTAACCAACCATGTTGTGACACCTCACCCACCAAATCCCCTCAACCAATCAGAGTCCACCATTCCACCACGTCATAATCTACTCACAACTGATTAATAACTAATTAAAATTAGTTATTAATTTAGGCGGTTAACATGTTTTTAAAACCCGATCCAGATTAAACCCAACTATTCATCACATGAACATGAATTAGGGATTTTTGTTTAAGCCACAATTAGACTCAAATACCTTCCAGATTTATGATTAACCTAACACTAATCAAAACCCAAATCTTACTTTCCATGCTACCTCACCACAGTTGTCACATGAGACACCCCTGCTACACGTTTTTGGGGAAGATGACAAAACTTGGCAAAGAAATCCACGAACCACAATCAAGCTTACATTTTAAGCTTGTTTTGAGCCTTTTGATCAAATTCCACCCAGCTAGCATCAACAAAACGCCAAGATTACTTCACATGTTCAAGCAAAAGTTCAAACTACAAGGGCAATTTTGGAAGACCATGTACTAGGGTTTCTAGTTTTTTATTCTGTAATTTAGATTTTTTGTAGCCTATATAAGGCCTTAGCATTACAACATTTCACTTTGTTCTTGGATTCATAGGTCAAAAATCTGTAAAGCCTTATTTTGTAAGTGAATGAAAAAAGTGTGTGATTTTGTGACGAATTCCAAGTTCCAATCTTTATATCTTATTGTTATTGTTATATGTTTATGATTTTGAAGTTTCAAAGTTTGGTTTTAAGGATTTTGCAAGTGTTTGCAAATGTTTTCAAAAATCTGATTATTTTTCTAAGTCTTTGTTCAAACTCTTGAACTCTTGGATTATAAGTGATCATAACACCCTGATAAGGAGTATCAAGGTGTAGTGAGCTTGTGGTTTGGGAGGATTCAAGGAGTGGGGAACAAGCTTGAATCAAATCAGTTTCATTTTTCTTTTTTTATATAATCTGTTGATTTCTCACCTTGTTGTTCTTAGCAGCTATTGGAAGCTTGTGCCTTGTTTAGCTAGGCACATAAGCTCAACAATTCGTGAGTGTGGATGTACATTCATGAGGTTTGAACCCTTTTTACCAAAAATTTGTTGAAAAGTGGTTTTATGTAATTTTGTGATCTGCTGTTGTATGAAGTGTTATTGTGGCTTGAATCTTGTTAATATTGCATGATATTGTTGGTATGATGCTAGATTAGGCTTGGGTAAACTTTGTAAACACATTTGCTTTGGTAAATCTTGATTTAAAAAGTGAAAGGGGTGTTGGGTCTACTGTTTTAAGGTTTCAATTTGAGTTTGAGTAGGTGCTAAGTGTTTATTTGAGTGTGTATCTGATATTGAGTTGGTTGAGTGCTTTTATCTACAATACTTGAGCTTTTAAACATCAAATCTGAATTGTGTTATAACTGCTTTGATTTTTCCTGTTTTGATCTGAAATCTTGGAAACACTTAGAGTGTATGCATGTTTAGGGTTAAAAGGTGCTTAAACAAAGTTTGTGTAAGCTTATTAATAGATTTGAGGGTTTAAATTTGGATTTATGGTCAAGTATATCATCAAAAGGATTTGTGTGTTCTTCATTGTTCATCAGTAAGCAACATAGGTTTGAATATAGCTTAAATCTTTGATTCAGTGCATGAAACAAGTTTATGTATGCTTATTTGAGTTTGTTATAGCTTGCGTATGCATTTGGTTTAATCTGGTTGGCTTCATCTTGCTTAAACTGCTTATTATGCATGTCTGTGTGTTATCTGGACACAAATTGAATTAACTGTACTAATTGGCCTGTTGTTTTGTGATTTTTTGATTGATATTGACTCCTTATAACCCACTGGTTATAAGGGTGCCTTTTTGTCCATTTAATCCAACAAAATTCCACTAAAGACAAACAGTCAAGAAAGTCAAGCAGTGGGAACCCTTTCCCACTGAAACTAGCCACTACTAGTGTTAATTGTCATTGAGCTTATCAATAAGCTATAATATCTTATTTAGACTTGCAACAACTTTATTTATGTAATCAATCTTCCTTATTTTACCCATTTGACTATTCATGAGCATTTGAGACTTTGACTTTTAGGTTTGACTAGAAAACCAACTTAGTTGACTTTTTCATAAGTGATTATTTGCTTTTTCCAGCTTATTCAGTGTGGTTTTTGGAAATCTTTTTTATTATTAAGCTTAGTTTAGTAATGTGAAACATTTTGCAAAAAGAATCAGCCCTTGAATTGGTCTAGAACTCGAAAACGACTATTTTGTGTAGAGAGCTTTTACTTATTTCAGGCTTATTTCTTGGGCTTATTTAAAAATTCTTACTACAATCAGCTTTATAAGGTCAAGAGAGGAATGTGTGTCAAATTTCAGCTTATGGCATTAGCTTATGGCTTAATGGGCCAAAAAGCACATTAAGAATAAGCTGAATTTCATTAAGCTGTGATAAGCTCAGTTTCAGCTTTTAGGCCTTTGGAGTTTTGTGTTTAAAATTGAATTTTAAGCTAGACCGGAAGTTTTGAGCTTATTTGGACAACTTTTTCTTATTGGGCCTTAAATAAGCCCATTAAGCTAACTGTTTGGTCTTTTAGCCCATTTGGAGGCACATTAGGGGTATTTTTGTAATTTCACTTTCATTTTATGTTTATTTAAGTTAAATTAAACTAGTTTACAAGTTTTTAAAATTTTTTATAAATTTTGAATTTTTATTAATATTTTATTATTATTTTATTATTAAAATCGTTTTTAATATTTTTGCAACTGTTTCATTTTTCTTAGGTTAAATACATTAAGTTAGGATTTTTAAATCTTTTAGATTAATTTTCTTGTCATTTAATTAATTTTTAGAATTATTTTAATAGTTTTTAATCATTTTTAAATAGTTTTAATTAATTTTAAATTTTCCAAAATTAGTTTTTTGTTTCATTAAGTTATTTTAGTGGTTTATAAATTGAAAAATCTCATTTTGGGCTTTTCGTTAATTAATTTGATTTTTTTGGCTTTAATTAGCATTAAAAAATTATTATTTAATTAAATAAAAGGTTTGAGTGATTTTTGATTTTTTTGTAAACTCTGATTACATTTTTTATGATTTATTGCAAATTTCTAGGAATTTTTAGGGTAATTTTTAATATTCGTCAAGTTTTACGGTTTTACGTTTACGACTTTCGTCTTAGTGTAATTTTAATCGTAGCCGTCATCCTTTTCTCTTTTCTTTCTTCATAATTATAATCACAAACATTTAATCATCTCTTAATACAACACACTAGCCTCCTTGAGAACGAACTCACAACAAGGGTCATTTGTGCACGGTTTTCCTAAATCGTCGTACTTACCCTAATTACGTCGTTTTCCTAAACGAGTGTAAAATTACAACTATCAGTCGACCACAATCTCTAATTACGAGTAACCAAAACATTTTAGCAACTGCTTATATGAGATAACGATAATGTGATTTTTGATAGCCAATATTAACGAAATTATGATAGTCAATATTAATTTTAGAATTAAAGTTTACACATGCATCAGAAAAGAACAAGCGTGTAAAATTTCAGCATGTTGTTTTCTGATGTGTTTGTCAATTTTAAAATTTACCATTCTAAGGTCTGTTCTGATGTGATTAATATGTGCATCACATCTGAACAGTTATTATTGTATAATGTTTATTAGGAGCCTACAAAGTTCTATTTGTTTTCATCATACAATAAAGACTAGACACTGATAGCATGGGGGGGGGGGTTATATATTCGATCAGAGACGGCATTATCCATGGAGTTCCCACTTTTCCTACATACATGAAGGTGATGGTAGACAAGGTTCTAACAGATCATAAAAATGTAAAGCTTCTGATGCCCGGTGGAGATGAAAGTGTTACTGTATTAGGTAAAGCGATTGACAACTTTTTTTCAATGGTCTCAGTGTATAATTAGTCGCATGAAGGTACATTAACAAAACTAGCTCATCTTTTTGTATATTGTACTTAGTCACATTTTCAAATAAACATTAATTGGAAATTGGTTATAGGAGATAACAACGACGTCGAAAAATAAAGATCAACAAATGAAAACAACAATGCTGACAACAAGTATGCCTGTCCTTGAAATTGATATGGTAGATGCTCAAATCTTTTAGTTATGATGAATTAAAGTAGCAATAATATGATACATAAAAAAAACTAACGGTAGATTTGTAGGTGACTAAGAACACAACATCTATGCCAATATCTCAATCAAAGGAGGCATTGTCGAAATCCAAAAAAGTTGTTTAGGAAGCCGCCACTCAAGTAGCTATAAAGCAAACACCAAAACAAAAACAAGGATTGTCGGCTGCTCAAAGAGGTCTTAGAACAGTTGCTCAGAAAGTTGTGGCTCAAGAAGCTAAATAAGTGCTGGAGACTAGATTGAATGACGTAGGAGATACCATTGGTTTGATAGGAACGATATTGAATGATGTTTATCTCTGTTGGATGAGCCGTGATGATTGTACTTCATGTTATGTTGTTGATGTTCCCGCTGGTATGTTTGTTGGGCAATATGAATCCTTTGTCATTACGGTCGAAGCTGATAACATTTTGCAAATATGGACGAATGGTTGGCTCGATGTAAGAATTATATCTTACTTTAACTGGTAAGAGTACTTTTAAAACTACTTCTAAAGTATTTAAGTTCTTGTTTAGAATTGCTTATTGAACCTTCTTGCTTTTTGGATTTGCTTATTTAAAGGTTTTTTGGCATTGTTTATTAAATTTGCTTATTGCAATATCAATAGTTTGGGATTACATATCGAGTATGGGCTGTTTAGGATTGTTTATAGATTAGTAGATGAAAATGATTGTTGGAAATACGTTTTACGTATATAGAAAGTCTCGGTCACTCCAACAATGTAGTTATAGGCTCGTAGTAGTGTTTAGTTCCTTTTATTAAATAGCCCGACCCATGAGCATGTTCATGGGCCGGAGGCCTAAGTCCATTAAGGACTTGGGTATTTAAACCTCTTTCCACCATGGAAAGAGGTGTTGGTTGTTTCATTTCTTGTTTTCCATATAACAAAGTTCTTTCATTTCTCTCTCTAAGTTTCTCTCTCTAGAAAACATCAACCCCCTTGTTTCTTAAAGATTATCATTGTTCTACAATTGGTATCAAGAGCATGGGATGAAATATAGGTTTGTTTTTAGTGTTGCGTATGTTTTTATAAACATTTCGTAGGTTGTTGAGTGTTTCTTGCCGAATCATCAATTTTTTTTATGTTTGATCGTGATTTCAAGTAGCATAACGTATTCAGTCGTGTTGTAGTGTTTTTGGTGTCTTGATTTTGGTTAAAACACAATCTTTCTTGGATCAAAAGTTCAAAAAGTTCTTGTTTTCTTCATTCCGAATTTCAAGCAACCATCACCATCGGAAAGTACAAGTGAAAAGGGGTTTCCATCACAATAACCATCACCATCGGAGAGTGACTGGTTCTACTTTGCGATACTTAAATTTCGATACTTATTCCGATCTGGACATTCCGATCGTTCTTTGCGATCTGGGATTCCGATGGTTATAAGGAAGTTTTAAGTCGTTACTCTACCTAAATTTTATCTGCTATATTCCGATCTGAATCATTCCTACAGCACTTTGCGATCTGATCATTCCGACAGCACTGCGATCTGAACATTTCGACAGCTTTGCATTGCGATCTAGGCATTCCGATACCACCAGCATTCCGACAGTGTTACATTCCGATCTAAGCATTCTGATAGTAAGACATTCCGATCTGGACTTTCCGATCTGGGTATTCCGACAGAAAGAACATTCCGATAGAACCTGTTTTTTGGATACTTAGTGGATTTCTTCTATTTGGCATTTAATTTGGTAATTTGGTAAATTTCAAACGCAAACACAACAACAAGATAACAACATCTTTTAGTTCACAACACAAAAAACTCATAACCTTATTTCATTGTTCGATCATCTTTGATAATCTTTTTCAAGGGATCACAAAATGAATTCACATTCATATATGCCAACTATGACTTCACTTACCGATATTTCGATCATTTCGGGTACCGATACTCGCCCACCTTTGCTCATCAAAGATTTATTTGAAGCATGGCAAGGCCGTATGAGAACGTACATCATGGGCAAACAAAATGGTCGACTTATGCTTCAATCAATTAATAAAGGTCCATTAGATTGGGGATAGGTTACCGTCAACAATGTGACAAGGGCAAGGGAGTATCACGAGTTAACCGATGCCAACAAACTCATTGCAGATGCCGATGAGAGGGCTGTTCAGACAATTCTTCAAGCCCTTCCACCCGATATCTTTCGAATGGTAAGTGAACATACAGTGGCAAAGAATCTTTGGGATCGACTTGCGGTTTTGCTACAAGGGACATCTCTCACTAAGCAAGAACGAGGGTGTCAACTGTATGATTTGTTTGATAGGTTCAAATACATTCCAGGGGAGACTCTTCATGATTTTTACTGGCGGTTTACCACTTTGATGAAAGACATGAACGTCTATAATCTTAGGATTGAACAGTTTCAGTTAAACACCAAGTTTTTGAACACATTACCCCCTGAATGGAGTCAATATGTCACTGATGTCAAGATGATTCGCGATCTACACAAGTCCAATTTAGATCAACTCTATGCTTTCTTACAACAACACGAGAAGCATGTGATCCAAAACCGAATCTCTCAGTGATCTTATCATGAACCGATGGCATTATTGGCAAACCATCCTACACTGTCATACCACAACTCTCAGCTTGCTCTAGGACACAAATCTTCATATCAACCTGTGTATCAAACACCAAGCTTCCCACAGTACTCGATTCTGCCACCACCGCCTACATCTTATCACCAACCAGCAACATCATCATCGCAAGGAGATTCACACCCATTACCTTATGCTTCACACCAGTATTCACCGTATCAACCTCCCACCAACCTTGCTTGTACCTATCCACAACTTGAGGCTCCTCAACCTCATTACTCACAACAAGTCAGTGCTCCATCCAATCAGATTGTAGCTCAGGCAGCACCAGCATTCTACTGTGAAGATGGCATCCCTGTCCCTGAATTTAGACGAGGAGATAGCCCTACTGATATCCTTGCTCATATGTCTGCTTATTTAAGTCAAACATTGAACGAACGAGGTTATAGAGGTCCAGCAACAACTAACAATCAGTTAAGGAACTCGTCTAACTCTCGACAACAGGCAACAATTCAGGACGGAAGAGTCATGGTGCAACCACTTCAAGGGAGATCTAATTCGTCTACTGTTGGTGCACGTTCATCCAATACTACTGCTACAAGAGCAAACAACACTGGTAAAATGAAGGTGGTTATTTGCTACAACTGCAAAGGGGAAGGGCACATGGCCCGAGAGTGCAAGCAGTCTAAGAGGAAAAGGGACGGCACATGGTTTCAGGAGAAGATCTACCTGGTGAATGCTCAAGCCCAAGGTCGTGAGCTTGATGAAGAAAAATTGGCATTCCTTGCAGATCCGGGAGTAGCGGAAACTGATGGTCTCACAACAGTCATCACCAACAATGCTGCATATCAATGTGATGATTTGGATGCATACGACTCTGATTGTGACGATCTTAACACCGCCAAAGCAGCTCTCATGGCAAACCTTTCACTATATGGAGCTGATACAATTTCTGAGGTACCACATACTGCTACAGATACTAGTATTATACCTTATCAAGTTGAGCAAATGTCTGAGTATTCGGAACAGCCTCCGGTGGTTAGTAACTCAATCGATGGGACAAACAATGATAGCAATATTAGTGAAAGTCCTCAGACTTTGAGTGAACCACAACCAGGAGCTATTATGACTACCAATTCGTCTGCTCAACCTGATTTGGTTATGGTCCCGGCATCTTTGCTTAGCCAAATGAATAACGCGGTCCTTGAAACCCTTAATGCTAATCAGACTTTATCTGCCGAGCTTGCTTTGCATAAGGACAAGGTTAAAACCTTGGAAATGACTCCCGTGTCCACTACCTTAACCAATCCTGAATTTGATAGGTTTAGGAAAGTTCAAATGGACAATCTGCTATAAATTGAGAGTTTAAGAGCAAATCTTTCGAATGAACTTAAAGAAAAAGAGTCAGTCGTTACTAATTTTCAACAGCTTCAAACGGATTTTGAAATTCTTGAGTCCAAACAGATTGAAATGGAAATTAAGACGTCTGAAAGAATAAAAGAAACGGAAATTAAGCTTTTAAAACAATATGCTGCCTCACATCTAGTACACTTGTTTCATGCATCATTTAAAGAGTTCAATCTATCGCGTCTCATAGACTTACCACCTAACCCGGGGTATGCAAAGCAAGCGCTTAACCATAACCCACGACTTTATGATGCAACCAAGTTAGGATTGGTATTAGATCCGATTGTGTTCTCAAATGATTCTGAGAGTATGACACCATATGATGAAAAGCGGTTCAAATTACTTCCTACATATCCTGAATATGATTATGCTCAAATGAATGCAAAAAATGCCACACTAGATCTTAGAATTCGCTTTAATATGCAAAAGAGAACTATCCAAACATCCACTTTCATGCCTACTAGAGAATGCCTTAGTATAATTCCCACACTCGTTAACTCGGACCAACCGAAGGAAATTCCTAAGAATCTTCCACCGGTTAGTACGGTAAAGATCAGCTTGGAAGAGATTGGGCAATACCTTACCGAGTTTGACAAGGTCATCCTGGAATGTACGACTTCAACGACTCAAACCGCTGGAGAATGGGCGTTCGAACACATGAAAACGGTGTTTGAGAAAGAGATCGTTCCGTTTGTGGACCATATTAAACAAGGAGTCTATGATCTAGCGTGCAATCTAAGTTTTGAAATTGGTGAAGTTCAAAAAGTTTTCAGTGAAATGGATGATGCTTATGAACAACACTTAATTGAAAAGGAAAAGATTTTATCCGAATATGACCGATTTTTAGAACATATGGTGTCTCTTGAAGTGATGCAAGTTGTTACTGTTAAATATACTCATGAAATTTCTACTGTGAATATTTGTGATGATGTGCATGAATCTGTGAATACGGTTGAACATGTGAATACTGTAGATAATCATTCTTGTCATGAATCCAACGCTGAATTTTTAAAGCTTCAAGATTCGTATAATACACTCTCAAAAAGTTTTAATGAGCTTCAACAACATTCTATATGTAACACTCTCATTTTTCGTATCGGTACAGCGGAAGGGTCTTTCAGAGTGTTACGGGATAGCACAATAACTCCAATCATAGACAACACATAAAAATGGTTGTACAAGGTTTAACAAACATTCATTCGATAAAAAGTTTCAAAAGCGTACAACAGGTCCCAAATTATACAGGTCATTAAGTTTACAAAACACAGATCGAATGAACATTTTTAATATTAAGTGTGGGCCATCAGAGTCGATCTCCATCCGGATTACCTTCAAGCACCTGAGATAGAAAACATGCAAAAATCATATCAGCGAATGCCGAGTGAATTCATAGAGTTTAATGAAAACCGTTATATAAAACAATCATTTACATTCATTTAAAATCAGAACACAAGTATAATATCGGAAGTAAGTCCACATATTGCTAGTCAGGCAATATATAAATCAAACATACATCTGAAACCGTCCATGAGACCGTAGTCTCTATATTACCATGATAGGTAATATATTCATCGTAATAGCGTCATTATCGTTTATTATTTATGTCTTATATTGTATTAGGATTATTATTAGCCGCATGACATTGTTACCTTACTGTGAAAACAGCGGGCCGCGAACCCGACAAACAATTTGCCCATCTAAGTTAGCGTGTCGTCACAAAAATCACGCTATGGAATCTTCTCATACATAAATTCGCTTACCAATCAATGTGGTACGACGGGGATCAACCGTCAAGGCGCGAACTGGGGTGATCGTCCCCAAATAGTACTATCAAATGCATAAGCGTCTACCAAATCCCGGTAGTTCACAATTCATGCTAATGGGACTTTAAGTGACATAACCTAACTACTAATAATCCTTTTAGTCTCGAATATAGGGTCATAGCATCATTCGGGTCCATATCATTTAGCATACAATCGGGACTACTTGTGTTCTATTTTTATAAAAATCTAGCATTTTATCTCCCTCGCGGGTTTACAAATCATTTTATAAAACATTTAAAAGAGTGCGAGGCTATGAACTCACGTTGTTAATGAAAGGCGGATTATCGGCTACGGGCGTGCTTCGGTCACGGAAACCTATATAAATAATAATCGGTCTTAGACTCGGTCCAATGACTTTTATCAAAATAACAATATACATATGATGATTTTGTACATATGATGATGATCAAGTGGGTTTATAAATCCTTGTTTACTCATTTTAGTGTTTACGTTTTGGTAACGTCTTACTAGTTCACTAGTTTTATCGATTTTACCTATTTTAAGTCCATTAAGTCTTTTATAAGTTCTTTTACTTGTTTTTACCCATTTTATACCTATATGATCAGTATATATATTTTTCATGTTGGGTCCAAATGGGTTAAGCCCAATAAGCTCTTTTTACAAGTATTTATCTTATTAAGTCTAATTATTAGTCCAATAGGTTTAGTTAGCTCGTAAATGTCCGTAATTCTTATAGTTCGGGTTTTATCGGTTTTTACTTGTATTAGTTACTTATACATCAGTATACAACTTTTATAAACTTTACATTAGACGGGTTTGGTCGTCTAAGTTTTATTTGGCGAAAAACGTTAATTTTACGGCGATAGCCGAAAAAGTCGTAAAAATCAAGTTTATAGTTTTTATTACTTATAAATATTATTTTTACCACCATTTATATAACTTACTCATTTAATTAACCTTTTATACATTTATATAAATAAGTTTTATAAGTTAGTGGGTTTTTATTTTTACATTTTATACATTATAATGTGAGTGCTTATATAATATTAATAAACATTATTTCCAAAATCTGATTTTTAACTTCATGTTCACCATTTTTACCATATCTAGAGTTCTACAATGACTTAGAAGCTCATTTTTAGATGACAAATTCTTCATAATATGTGCTACATATAACTTAGTTATATCTACTGCCCATTTTGAGTCTAAGTTGCCTTAACAGTCCCTACAAAACTGCTTATTCAGATTACACCACCTAACTTGTTTTGATCATATCTCACTCATTATTTTGATTCCATTGCATGGCCAACTCTCACATGTGTATAACATCATCTACTTACTGTAAATGGATCAAACCATGCAATTTTATCAGTTCATCTTTTAGTTATCTACTGTTTTTATACAGCAAGCTAAATAGTCAAGATTTTAGCTTCATTTCTTATGGTTATCATCATTTTTAAGCATATTTATCAACACTTGATCCCCACACAACATTTTTATCATCATATATACATCATATACATATACAAAATGAAAGAAAATACATTTTTTCTTTACAAAATAATAAGAGAAAAATGTAGAGGATGATCTTCTTTACCAATCCAAGTGGATTTCTTGTTTTGGGAAGGCAAGAACTTGATGAACACAACAAGTATCTCCAAGACCATCAAATATCAAGAACATAGGTTGGAAAATCAGCCCTAGGACACAAGCAAATCACCTCCAAAGTTGTTAATATGGCCACCAAATGATCAAGGCTTCAAGAGAACACCTTAATAGGACTAGTAAACATGTGGTTTATGGCTAGAAAAGATCAATGATGGTGTTTGTTGGTTTATTTGGGACGGCAAGAGAGGGATAGTTAAGAGGATTTTAGAGTGGTTTGCATGGAAGAAATGGTAGGAATGAAACAACTTGCTAGTTTTGTGGTAAAGTGGGGAAAGTTTGCTTAATGTGTAAGCATTTGCTTACACTTGTGTAAGTATTAGCTAACTTGATGCCACATTAGTGTTGTGGTGTCAAGTGTAGCCGTCCCATATTGCTAGTGGGGTGGGACAAAGTGTTTTGTCCCATCTCACTAGTTTACGGGTATTTCTCGATTCTAGTTTTCTCGATTTGCGTGCCCCCGGGTCGTTTTACGAAAAACGTTTTTATAAATTATGAATCACCGTCACAAAACGAATCCAATAAAAATTGTCTCATTAAAAACGGAGTTCAAAAACGTAAATACGTAATCCTAAGGTTTCCGGTTTAGTCGTAAAAGACGCCAAATTATGCACGTAAGCCCAAATTTAAATCCGTAAATTGTGATTTCGTCAACCAACACAAAAATAAGTTTCAAAATATTATACGAGAAAATATTTCACTACCTGAAAATGTTAGATTTGTCACAGCTTTTCCTCCTAAAAGGGATCAACGTCCTCGTGATCCATTTCATTTGGATGTCCGTTTCTTATTGAAATCGAAGAGGTGCGGATATTTCTTCCACATTTCATCCTCTCGTTCCCAAGTATACTCCGGTCCATGCTTTGAATTCCATCGGATCTTGACAATAGGTATCCGACTTTGTTTCAGTTGCTTTACCTCACGGTCCATAACTTCTACGGGCTCTTCGATAAAATGCAACTTCCCATCTATTCGAACCTTACCTAACGGAATTTTCTCATCACTCACTGCTAGACATTTCTTCAGATTAGATACATGGAATGTGTTGTGAACACCATGAAGTTCTGGGGGTAACTCTAGTTTGTAAGCCACCGGACCTACTCTAGATAAAATCTTAAAGGGTCCAATATAACGGGGATTCAATTTTCCTCGTTTTCCAAATCTGATAACGCCTTTCCATGGCGATACTTTCAACATTACTCGGTCACCCACTTCAAACTCCATTGGCTTCCGCCGCACATCCGCATAACTTTTATGTCTACTACGGGCAGTCAACAACCTCTTCTTAATCTGAACTATCATCTCCGTAGTCTCCTGGATCAATTCCGGTCCCGTGAGCTGGGTATCCCCAACTTCACTCCAACATACAGGAGATCTACACTTCCTACCATACAAAGCTTCAAACGGTGCAGCCTTAATACTAGAATGGTAACTATTGTTATACGAAAACTCTGCTAACGACAAATGTTTATCCCAATTCTTACCAAAGTCTAACACACAAGCTCTCAACATATCCTCCAGTGTTTGTATCGTCCTTTCACTCTGCCCATCAGTCTGGGGGTGATAAGCAGTGCTCATATCGAGATTCGTTCCCAAAGATCTTTGGAGAGATTTCCAAAAATTCGATGCGAATCTAGGATCTCGATCTGAAATGATCGATACAGGCACTCCATGCTTGCATACAACATTATCAAGGTATATTCGAGTCAGCTTCTCCAGTGAGAACTGCTCCTTAACCGGAATGAAGTGTGCTGATTTGGTCAGTCTATCGACAATAACCCAAATCGAATTGTTTCCAGATGATGTTCTATGAAGCTTGGTGATAAAGTTCATTGTAATTCGCTCCCACTTCCATTCAGGAATCTTTGGTTGTTGAAGTAGTCCTGATGGCTTTTGGTGTTCAGCTTTAACTCTAGCACAAGTCAAGCATTGAAGAACATACATAGCTATGTCAGCTTTCATATTCGGCCACCAGTACAACTTCTTCAAATCATGGTACATCTTATCAGATCCTGGATGAATGGAATACTTAGATTTATGGGATTCTAACATAATCAAGTCTCTTAAGCCTCCAAACTTAGGTATCCACATACGACCTCTTAAACATTTCACTCCATCAGCTCTAACCTCTAAAGGATCTCCTTCTCCTCGGAACCCTTCATTAACAAAATTCTCCTTCTTACAAGCTTCTATTTGCGCATTTCTAATTTGCTCAGGCAAATTATTGTGCATGGTCAAGACTAGAGAACGCACCCTGATAGGCTCTCTATCTTTCCTACTTAACGCATCGGCAACAACATTGGCTTTTCCTGGGTGATATTTTATATCACAGTCATAATCACTTAACAACTCTATCCATCTTCGTTGCCTCATGTTCAATTCCTTCTGGTCGAGAATATACTGTAGGCTTTTGTGATCGATGAATACCGTACACTTGGTGCCATACAGATAATGTCTCCACAACCTAAGAGCAAAGACTACAGCTCCTAACTCAAGATCATGAGTAGTATAATTCTCCTCATTCTTCCTTAATTGCCTAGAAGCATAAGCTATCACTTTCTCTCTCTGCATCAAAACAGCTCCATAACCTCTAAGAGATGCATCACAATACACTACAAAATCTTCACTCCCATCGGGTAATGATAAGATTGGCGCACTACATAATTTTTGCTTCAATGTCTGAAATGCTCCATCTTCATCACTTCCCCAAACGAAAGGTTTATTCTTCTGAGTAAGCTTAGTCAAGGGTTTGGCTATCAAAGAAAATTCTTTAATGAATCGCCTATAATAGCCAGCCAATCCTAAGAATTGTCGCACTTCCGTTAGCGTTGTCGGTGCAGACCAATTCTTAATAGCTTCAACCTTTGCAGGATCAACATGAATTCCATCTCTGTTAATCACATGACCAAGAAATTGCACAGAATCTAACCAGAAATCACACTTCGAAAACTTAGCATACAACTTTTCATCCTTCAACAACTTCAAAACAATCCTCAAATGTTCTCTATGCTCATCTTCATTCTTAGAATAGATTAGAATATCGTCAATAAACACAATCACAAATTTATCCAAGTAGGGCTTGCACACTCGATTCATTAAATCCATGAAAACCGCAGGTGCGTTAGTTAACCCAAATGGCATTACTTGAAATTCATAGTGTCCATAACGAGTTCTAAATGCAGTTATAGGAATATCTTCTTCACGGACGCGAAGTTGGTGATATCCTGACCGCAAATCTATCTTAGAATACACACTAGATCCTTGCAGTTGATCAAACAAGTCATCAATCCTAGGTAAAGGATATCGATTCTTAATTGTCAACTTATTCAGTTCCCTATAATCAATGCACATACGAAAAGATCCATCCTTCTTCTTAACGAACAAGACTGGAGCTCCCCAAGGCGACGAGCTCGGTCGAATAAAACCTTTATCAGACAACTCCTTAAGTTGCTCAGATAACTCCTTTAATTCAGAAGGGGCTAATCGGTAAGGCGCACGTGCCACCGGTGCAGCACCAGGAATTAAATCGATTCGAAACTCTACTTGCCTTATCGGTGGAAGTCCGGGTAAATCTTTAGGAAATACCTCAGGAAATTCACAAATAATAGGTACATCTTCCAATCGTTTCTCTCTAGACTCATTCCCGGTCACTTGAGCTAAGAATAACTCACAACCGTTCCTGATGTACTTTTGGACTTTAATACATGAAACGATTTTCAAACGGGATTCACCTCGACTACCATCAATTACTAACGTTCTATTCGTAAGAGGAATCTTAACTTTCTTCTCTCCACATAAAATAGTAGCATTATTCAACGACAACCAATCCATACCAATAATAATATCAAAACTACCTAATTCTATCAACATCAAATCAATCGGAAAGGAATGGTTCAAGAGATTTAGAGAGCATCCTTCTAATAGCTTATTAGTTTTCACTAATTTACCATCAGCCAATTCCACCTCGTAACTGGTACTTATCTCAACAGGTTCAATATCAATAAGGGCACTAAATTTAGTGGATACAAAGCTCCTATCGGCACCCGAATCGAATAAAGCAACAGCATAATGATTGTTGAGTAAAAACGTACCGGTAACGACATTCAGATCCTCTTTCTTCACCTCAATTGTTCCAAGTTGGTAGATACCACCCTGGGGGTTTCTTCCAGGTACAATCGCTTTCAACTTGGGGCATTCCGATTTCCTATGACCTTCTTCATTACAGTTGAAGCAAATGGTTCCCTTCTTACACCTTTCAACCTTGTGTCCAAGATTTCCGCAATTTCGGCACTTCCAGCAGTCGCCAGCATGCCTCTTGTTGCCACACTTAGGACATCTATCATCGTTGCGCGGTGTGTTGTTGGTAAGAGCATTTGCATTCCCCTTTCTCTTGTTCTGACGGCGATTGAAATTCTTCCTATTATCACCTCTATCTACACGATCACCGTCTCCCTTTCTTTTCTCACCAACACGGGCTTCATCTTCCTTATCCTGAATTATCTGTCCAATGAGTTGGTAAGCCATTCGAACAGCATCATCAATGGTCAGTGGTTTCGATGATGTTACGTCCCCCCGGATATTCCTGGTCAACCCTTTCACATATTGCTCAATTCGGATCTCTTCGGGTTCAACCAATCGAGGACATAGCAAGGCCAACTCATGGAATCGATTCGTGTAACTATCAATATCCACACCTTTCATTCTCAGATGAATCAACTCTTGCTCTAACCTAATGATCACACTACGAGGACAAAACTCCAAAGTCATCCACTTCTTAATTTCAGCCCAAGAAGTAGCATTAGCAGCATCAAGACCCATGAAAGCAATTCTCCCGTTCCACCAAGTCAACGCACGACCTTTAAGAGTAGCCATAGCAAAAGTCACCTTATCTTCCTCCTTACACTTACTAATCCTAAACACCGATTCAATCTTCTCAATCCACTGGCTTAGTCCTACAGCACCTTCAGTTCCATTAAAAGGTAGAGGTTCACACTTCATGAACGTCACATAAGTACAACCACCAACTTCAGGTGCATTAGTTACAAGTCCTCCTACATTTCCTCCAGCATTAGCATTCACATTATTAGCATTCACATTCACATTAGTACCGCCAATTCCACTACCGCCAGCTCCACTACCGCCAGCTCCACTACCGCCAGCTCCACTACCGCCAGCTCCACTACCGCCAGCTCCACTACTGCCAGCTTCATTTCTAGCATTTGCCATAAATTCAGTCATAGATGCGGTAACTTGCTCCGTAATAATCCTACGTACATCATCCTCAGTCACAGCCTTCTTGGGTGGCATAGTTCTATAATTCCACAATTCAAAGTATTAAGCATTCATCCAACAAAGGATTCATATAATATGGATCGAATTCATAATCAAGATAAAAATAAGGCACAATATGGAATTCAAGACAAGATACATATTTCATTCGATCTGAAACAAAAGTATTGTCTTAGTACATCCCATATCAAAGTTCTAGCACTATATACACTCAAAATTCGTGCCAAGTCTACTACTAACAAGTCGGTTCAGTCAAAGCTACAAGCACAAAAGATATAAAGGTCACTACTAAACACAGACTGGTCTACTGAGAACCGCCAGATGGTCCATCATCCATCGTCTTCTGGATCTTCGCCGGACGATCACTAGACACATCTTCAGCTGGGCGCTTACGGATTACTCCTCTTTCAACCATGTCGGCATAAAATCTACTGTTCCAACCCACAGATATATTCAACTCCTTTTCAGCTTTCTCACGCATCGCACGAGCCACACTCAACTGAATCTCCATAGAATTCACCTTTTTCTTCATTGCAGCATACTCACCACTTTCCAAAACCGATAACCTCCTAAAAGCCTCATTCAATCCACGCTCTAAATCACTCAAATCCAGACTAAGCAATTCTCGCTCTTTCTCGCCAATCTTAGCCTTCGACTCCAAATAAGCAACCTGAGTCTGAACAACACCTAATCCAACCTCTGTCACACAACTCTTAACACGGGAAGCATCTAGATCACGTCTCAAGGCCCATGGTGCAAGACCATCAATATGAGTAGCCTCTCGAGTACTAGACGACTCTCCTATTTCACGTCTACGAGTAGCAATACCATCGGTACCGTCAGGTGCATCGTCATCCTTATCCTCCTCTGATTTAGAATCAGATTCAGACGATTCAGACATTTCATCCCTAGGTAACTCATCCTCAGAATCAGACAAACAAACTGGTGGGGGCAAAGGCTCGCCCTCTGGAACATCATACGGATAAATAAGCTCAGCTTCCTCATCGTCATCAACCTCAACATCTATACCTACATCCTCCTCGACATCCTCGTCGTCAATCTCGTCATCTAAATTGTCTAACCCAATCTCATCCTCATTCTCAATATCAGCATTCTCAATCTCCACATTCTCATTACCCACATTCTCAATCTCATTCTCTACTAAGTCAACCTGAGGGGCAATCTGATCTCCTAGTCCTAACTCGGGCTCGGGATCCTCAAATGGTTCCTCCTCATCATCAATATCAAAATCTACTAAGTCTAAATAAGGATCATCTTCTATATTAGGTTCGGGAATAGCATGGTTTTCTACAGGAATATTAGGGTCAGCCATGACAATCTGCATTTATATATATTTATCTCGTATTAGGATAACATACTAGTTAAACAATTACATAATGAAATCACGATATATACATATATATAAATTAAATTATATATATCAAAATATATATCTTCTCAATAGGGCTTGTTGGTAACGTCGGAGATCTCTGGCACCGTTATAGTCAAAAGATTTTTCAAATATTTTCTCAAATGTTCATTGTCAAAAGATTTTGAAAAGTTTTGTTCAAAACCTTGGTTTTTAAAATCTTTTGTTCTCTACAACGAGAGCTCTGGTACCAAACTGTAACACTCTCATTTTTCGTATCGGTACAGCGGAAGGGTCTTTTAGAGTGTTACGGGATAGCACAATAACTCCAATCATAGACAACACATAAAAATGGTTGTACAAGGTTTAACAAACATTCATTCGATAAAAAGTTTCAAAAGCGTACAACAGGTCCCAAATTATACAGGTCATTAAGTTTACAAAACACAGATCGAATGAACATTTTTAATATTAAGTGTGGGCCATCAGAGTCGATCTCCATCCGGATTACCTTCAAGCACCTGAGATAGAAAACATGCAAAAATCATATCAGCGAATGCCGAGTGAATTCATAGAGTTTAATGAAAACCGTTATATAAAACAATCATTTACATTCATTTAAAATCAGAACACAAGTATAATATCGGAAGTAAGTCCACATATTGCTAGTCAGGCAATATATAAATCAAGCATACATCTGACACCGTCCATGAGACCGTAGTCTCTATATTACCATGATAGGTAATATATTCATCGTAATAGCGTCATTATCGTTTATTATTTATGTCTTATATTGTATTAGGATTATTATTAGCCGCATGACATTGTTACCTTACTGTGAAAACAGCGGGCCGCGAACCCGACAAACAATTTGCCCATCTAAGTTAGCGTGTCGTCACAAAAATCACGCTATGGAATCTTCTCATACATAAATTCGCTTACCAATCAATGTGGTACGACGGGGATCAACCGTCAAGGCGCGAACTGGGGTGATCGTCCCCAAATAGTACTATCAAATGCATAAGCGTCTACCAAATCCCGGTAGTTCACAATTCATGCTAATGGGACTTTAAGTGACATAACCTAACTACTAATAATCCTTTTAGTCTCGAATATAGGGTCATAGCATCATTCGGGTCCATATCATTTAGCATACAATCGGGACTACTTGTGTTCTATTTTTATAAAAATCTAGCATGTTATCTCCCTCACGGATTTACAAATCATTTTATAAAACATTTAAAAGAGTGCGAGGCTATGAACTCACGTTGTTAATGAAAGGCGGATTATCGGCTACGGGCGTGCTTCGGTCACGGAAACCTATATAAATAATAATCGGTCTTAGACTCGGTCCAATGACTTTTATCAAAATAACAATATACATATGATGATTTTGTACATATGATGATGATCAAGTGGGTTTATAAATCCTTGTTTACTCATTTTAGTGTTTACGTTTTGGTAACGTCTTACTAGTTCACTAGTTTTATCGATTTTACCTATTTTAAGTCCATTAATTCTTTTATAAGTTCTTTTACTTGTTTTTACCCATTTTATACCTATATGATCAGTATATATATTTTTCATGTTGGGCCCAAATGGGTTAAGCCCAATAAGCTCTTTTTACAAGTATTTATCTTATTAAGTCTAATTATTAGTCCAATAGGTTTAGTTAGCTCGTAAATGTCCGTAATTCTTATAGTTCGGGTTTTATCGGTTTTTACTTGTATTAGTTACTTATACATCAGTATACAACTTTTATAAACTTTACATTAGACGGGTTTGGTCGTCTAAGTTTTATTTGGCGAAAAACGTTAATTTTACGGCGATAGCCGAAAAAGTCGTAAAAATCAAGTTTATAGTTTTTATTACTTATAAATATTATTTTTACCACCATTTATATAATTTACTCATTTAATTAACCTTTTATACATTTATATAAATAAGTTTTATAAGTTAGTGGGTTTATATTTTTACATTTTATACATTATAATGTGAGTGCTTATATAATATTAATAAACATTATTTCCAAAATCTGATTTTTAACTTCATGTTCACCATTTTTACCATATCTAGAGTTCTACAATGACTTAGAAGCTCATTTTTGGATGACAAATTCTTCATAATATGTGCTACATATAACTTAGCTATAGCTACTGCCCATTTTGAGTCTAAGTTGCCTTAACAGTCCCTACAAAACTGCTTATTCAGATTACACCACCTAACTTGTTTTGATCATATCTCACTCATTATTTTGATTCCATTGCATGGCCAACTCTCACATGTGTATAACATCATCTACTTACTGTAAATGGATCAAACCATGCAATTTTATCAGTTCATCTTTTAGTTATCTACTGTTTTTATACATCAAGCTAAATAGTCAAGATTTTAGCTTCATTTCTTATGGTTATCATCATTTTTAAGCATATTTATCAACACTTGATCCCCACACAACATTTTTATCATCATATATACATCATATACATATACAAAATGAAAGAAAATACATTTGTTCTATACAAAATAATAAGAGAAAAATGTAGAGGATGATCTTCTTTACCAATCCAAGTGGATTTCTTGTTTTAGGAAGGCAAGAACTTGATGAACACAACAAGTATCTCCAAGACCATCAAATATCAAGAACATAGGTTGGAAAATCAGCCCTAGGACACAAGCAAATCACCTCCAAAGTTGTTAATATGGCCACCAAATGATCAAGGCTTCAAGAGAACACCTTAATAGGACTAGTAAACATGTGGTTTATGGCTAGAAAAGATCAATGATGGTGTTTGTTGGCTTATTTGGGACGGCAAGAGAGGGAGAGTTGAGAGGATTTTAGACTAGTTTGCATGGAAGAAATGGTAGGAATGAAACAACTTGCTAGTTTTGTGGTAAAGTGGGGAAAGTTTGCTTAATGTGTAAGCATTTGCTTACACTTGTGTAAGTATTAGCTAACTTGATGCCACATTAGTGTTGTGGTGTCAAGTGTAGCCGTCCCATATTGCTAGTGGGGTGGGATAAAGTGTTTTGTCCCATCTCACTAGTTTACGTGTATTTCTCGATTCTAGTTTTCTCGATTTGCGTGCCCTCGGGTCATTTTACGAAAAACGTTTTTATAAATTATGAATCACCGTCACAAAACGAATCCAATAAAAAGTGTCTCATTAAAAACGGAGTTCAAAAACGTAAATACGTAATCCTAAGGTTTCCGGTTTAGTCGTAAAAGACGCCAAATTATGCACGTAAGCCCAAATTTAAATCCGTAAATTGTGAGTTCGTCAACCAACACAAAAATAAGTTTCAAAATATTATACGAGAAAATATTTCACTACCTGAAAATGTTAGATTTGTCACACTATATCTCTTGAAATTGAGAATCAATCTAAAAATGAAACTCTTTCAAAACTAAATGATGGTGGAAACTCCGTTGAGACAAGTGACAAGATGATTCAGATGGTTCAGAATTTAGAGGAAGAGATGATGAGAATTAAGAGAGAATTACTAGAAACAAAAACGGAACTAGAGGCTGTAGAGACTAAGAATCATGTCCTAGAAAATAGAATTAATTCTATACTAGGAGAGCGTGAACAAGTAAGGCATGTTGACTCACAAAATTCTGGTTCAATAGAAGAACGCCTCGCTTTTAATGCGACAGAACAAAAGTCATTAATTGACAAACTGAACAGGAAATGTGAGGAATCCTCTGACCTAAAAATTCAGCTCATAGACAAAAACATGGTTATAGCAGAATTAAAGGAGACACTTCAACTCAAAGGACGAGAAAGTGTTGATAATCCAGCTACTGTCTCTGCCTCGACCTCTAGTGCTCCCAAACCCAACCCACGTGTGCTATATCAGGATCCAAAATTTAGGAAAAGTCCCACTAAGTTTGCCACATATATGAAAAATGCTTTAGAACATGCTGATCTAGCTAGAGAGATTACTGATGAAATGCGTGAACGTGATCCCACAAGTCATAGCGTATATGAGCTTTTATTATATGTGGATCGCGTTCAAGACTGTTTAGCATACCTAGAGTACATTGGGCAACCGATATCTATACCATCTAAACAACAAACCACCATTGCCATTACTCCATTCAATAAGACCCCAGGAGCTAAGCCCGTTTTAAACTCACCCATCAAGGCTAAGTTAAAATCTGTAACTAATGTTCCCTTGGCTTCTACAGGAGTAACTGTGTCCACTAAGGCTAAAGGATCTCAAGTCAAGAAAGATAGGATCAAGCCTTCCACTAATAGGACTGAGAAGAAGAAAGTAGAAGTGCACCCTAGGAATGTTATTTTAGTTTTAAAAAAAAAGAATCATGTAGCTAAGACAAAAGGTTCTCTTTATGAGTGGAAACCTAAGCAAAATGTGAATTCTAATGCGAAATGATGGAATTGTAATGAATGCATGTTTTCTCAGCGTCATGATTTATGCCTTGTTGATCACGTGAATGAAATGTATGCTATTAAGAACAATCTTGAATGGATTCCAACGGGGAAGAAATTCACCCAAGTTGGGTGGCAATGGAAACCCACTGGTAGGACCTTTACTGCTAATGGAACTAATTGCCCTTTAACTAGGATCACATCCACGGAAGTTAGGTCTAAGTGTAAAACCCGTATTTAAAAATCTGAATATTTAAATACGCAGTTTAATTTTAATAAACTATATAAGTATTAATTATTAGACAAAGATAGAAACGCAGAAATTAAATATGATATCCCAGTTTATTTAAATACGATAAATATTACAGTTTATTCAGATAATAAGTATTTAGTCTCAGAAAATATTACAGATGAATTATTTATTTTACAGAAATAAGTAAACGTCAACAGTAATTATGCAGTCCTAGTTTTATTTAAAAATCTTACGAAATTAATTATTCAGTATAGTAATTAATTTTAACTATATAAGTAATACATAAGTATTATGTATTCGGGAAAATAAATTTAATACAGGACGGAATTTAAAGCACGAAAACGCAAGTTTAACGTTTATAAACGAAACGAAACGAAAAAAAAAGAGAAAGGAAGAAATAGAAACTTGGGCCAAAGCCCATGTTATGAAGCAATAAACGGGGGGTTACCCCTTTCTCCTCAATCAGACGTCAAAAAAAAAAGGGGAATTAGGGTTGGTGTTTGCTCCTGCCGACACATAAAGACAAAAAAAAAAATGAAAAGGGGATCGTGGTCTCTTCCTTTTTCCTTTGCCTGCCGACGAACAACAACAACAAGAGGGTCATTAAACCCTGTCACACAAATCAAGGTAAAGCAAATCGTCCTTTTCTTTTTCTGCTTGTCTTATACACGAAATTACAAAAGGTGATACGGGTTCGTTTCGGTGCAAAGGAAACCGAGAGTTTAAGACTCTCGGTGGGCATTTGGGTGCACAGCCGAGAGATTAAGACTCTCGGTGGTGTTTCTGTTGCTCAGCCCCATCAAAATTAACCGATCAGGGTGTAATCACGAATAAGGAGGGTGTCGGGTCTTTGCTAGATTCACGAAAACCGAGACCATAAGGTCTCGGTGTATATAAAAACCGATCAGGGGTGTTTGGCGTTTCAGACAGCAGACAAAAAAAAAACCAATCAGGGGCGTTTGGGTCTAAATTGCAGAAAAGGGGGCGTTTGGGTCTGCCAAGAATGAAGGCAGTGGGAACCACTGCATAAGCAGTGGGAACCACTGCACAGGCGGGGGAAAATGTTAAATAACAGGGGAAACGTATAACTAACAGTGGGAACTTTTCTAACTAACAGTGGGAACTTTTAATATAAGCAGTGGGAATACATTTTATGCGAGGAATTTCTTTAGTTAATTAAATCTTTTTGTAAATAAGTTGTATTAATAAATTTAATAAATTGTTTTGTGTTATTACTTAATTAGTAACATAAAATAAATTCTTCTACTTATTTTGAACATGTGATTTGTTTTAACGATTTAAAACTTTAGAAACACTAAATTTAGAAACCTTTTATTATATCAGACTACTAATTATAGTAATCGGATATATTGCACATTATACCGTATTAGGTATACAGAAAATACGTTAATCAGTGATATTATCGAACACTCGGATTTATCAGTTGATACACATACAGTATATCAAGAATAAAATAAATTAAACTATGAACATATAAGAATCAGAAACAGTAAACCGAAATCAGACGACTTATTTTTCCGTCTATTATTTATGTAGTATCCGTGAGGTCAGATTCGATCCGTCAGCTTTCAGTCTTATTTCATTTCTGGACACGAGGTACGGATTTCCGTCCTTTCAGTAAGGACTCCCTTTCTATGCATGATTAGGATTCCCCGTCTTCAGCCAAATGTTTTCCCCAATACATGTTTAAGTTATCAGTAATCATGTTAATAACTAAATAAATTGCCTGAGCATTATATACAAGCACAACCAGTTTATGTACTAGTTACGGAGGTACCGTAACCACGACACTAGAGGCACCGGTGTCGTGACTCACATGCAGGAGAGTGATATCCTGCATCGTCCCACTCAGCTCAGCTTGGCCATTTTATCAGTATTATTAGTGGGGCGTATGGATGCATCCTAGGCTTATAAGTGTTTCATGTTTATCAGGGTGAATGTGGTGTGTGCTCTACATCCTTCACATTGGAGCTGATCCCTCCACCCAGCACAGTTATTTAGAGGTCACCCCTCTACAGCATGACGAGGTCACCCCTCCAGTTATTCATGCACGGTTGTTACAGCACGTGACCTATATAAGCTCTGGCAAATAATACAGTAAATACATGTTTTCAGAATTAATAGTTATATTTTCAGTATCAGTATATATGAACCAGGTTGCTCAGATGTTATGCAGAATTCTACCACATATCGTCTGTTTCATTCAGTATATTCTTATCATGCTTTATATCCGTTCACTGAGCGTTATGCTCAGCCGTAGTTCCTTTCATGTTCTAACGGCAGGTACATCAGGACGCTTTTAGGATTCTAAGAGCATGTACATTTGGAGGGAAGCTATCCAGACTTCTTACTTTATGCATTTCTATTATTATTCTGCTTATTTGGACATTGTTTAGTCCTTCCATTCAGTATTTTATATTTCATGTTTTGGGCTTATGTTTGGGTTGCCGAAGTTTGATTCCGGTATATCCTTTATGGTCAGTTAATGTTCTAGGACATTTACCTTATGCTTTGATGACACGCCATAAATACACGTAACGGTCCATTTATCCAAGTGGGGTGTTACAATTATGGTATC
Organism: Glebionis coronaria; assembly: GCA_025667525.1. NCBI lineage: Eukaryota > Viridiplantae > Streptophyta > Magnoliopsida > Asterales > Asteraceae > Glebionis > Glebionis coronaria. Next base: position 91,150,678 of record CM046879.1, on the reverse strand, counting down.
AGAGCGCAAGGTTCGACCTGTAGGCTCTAAAACTTGACCTGTGACTAGTGGGTAGTCACCAGGAACTTCCCAGACTTTTGGCGTCGTTATCTTTCATGTTTCTCATGGATTATTCAGTCAGTTTTCTTCATTATCAGTCAGTTTTCTTAACGTTTTGACTAAGTAAAAGGTTGGTACAGAACTGACCATATTTAGTCGCATGTGCTTTTAGCAAGCTTTCGTTTTGGTGAACTGACCATAGGCGTTCACCCTTGCCCGTTCAGATTTTGTATTGGTAAACTGACCATAGGCGTTTACCCTTACTCATGACAGATTCATGTTTTCAGTCAAATATCACTTGGTGAACCAGCCATAAACGTTCACCATTTCTCAAGTCAAATTTCAAGTCTTTCAGTCAAATGATGTTTTGTGAACCGATCCACAGTTGTTCACCCTTGTCATATCATGACATTCTATAAATTTTGACAAGTATGGATTGAACTTCAGCCATCCATATTTAATACCAGATTATAAATTTCTATACATGACAGTTCTCAGAAAATTTTGACCAGTATGGATCGAACCAGAATAGCCCATACTTAGTCTCATGTTTCCTTCCTTGAAGTACGTAGATTGAACCATAGCCGTCCACATCAGTTGATATTACACCTCAGTTGTTTGGACTTTTTTATGTTCCTTGTGTCAGTCAAATTTTCATACCCTCACGTTGATGTCATCTACATGATGATTCAGTTTCATGTCTCCTTACGAGAATTATGTTTTCAACAAGGTAATGACCTTTTCATGTTAAGATACACAAGAACTTCAGTAAAACCCGTTTTCATGTTAAATCATGATTGACTTTCATTAATCATGCTTCATGCTGACCACTGTTGGGACTTTGATTATATCATACTTTTCAGCCTCGATACAACCAGCATTAAGTCGACGCAGGAATTGTCAGCCTATCATGTTATTTATTTCAGATCAGTTTACTACCGTTTAAATTAATCTATTCCTCGATCATGTCAGACAAGCGACACCAGTATTGATCATCCCATAAAATCCCCACCAGCGCCATGTACAATATTCCATATATAACCAATGTACAGTGTCTCAGTTATACTCCATGTATAGTATTTCATGTGTACCCACGTACAGTGTCCCAAATATGCTCCATGTGCAGTATTCATTTTGTACATCATGTACAGTAGTCCAGGTGTACTCCAAGTACCCTACTCTATGGATATTGCTAATCGATCCTCAATCATCTCAGGATTTTCCACTTGTCGATATTCTACCAGATGCTGATGCTGCTCGTGAGTTGAAGATTTTACCAGATGCTGATGCTGCTAACACTCTGAAGACCACACATATGCTGATGTTGCTGAACGTTGGAGATTTCTCAAGATGCTGATGCCGCGGAACGAGGATGAAAACTATAAATTTGAAACTTCTGACAAGAATAATATTCAACCATCAGACACTTCCATTCTATTTTATGTTGTTTACTTTCTCAGTTAGATGTCACACTTCACTCAGTTAATCTTTCCGTCAGAAGGGTGGGAACCGGTAACCAGCCGACCACTCAGCAGAAATAATTACATTAATCGCGGTCATGATAACGACCGTCAGGAAACTGACAGACAAAGTAGTAGTGACAACCACCGTACTCATAATTAATCAGTCAGTACCATCGGAACCTCGGAACGGACATGATCAGAAATACAGAGGTCAGCAGTCTCACCGGTCCGCCAATCCTAGCAGTTACCAAAATTTTTCAGCCTTGCTCATTTCATCTATTAAAACACGTGCCAAGCCATCAGTCAAGAACATAGTTCTCAGGTATCATTTCAGAAGACACATATCAGGGCACCAGTCAAGATACACGTCATACGAATATCTTCTCAGAGTACGAGTCTGAGCTCTTAGTCCCAGTATGTTCCAAGCAAGACCCTCAGTAATTCAGGGTATCTTTCAGAAAGGGGTATACTCATCCTATTATGTCACTCATGAATCGGACCATTAAAATTCAGTCACCACACTAGATTATTATTCATATTAAACACGTAATATTCACTCTGTAAAGTTACAGACGAACCCACTCAGTGGAAGTCGCCACGTTACTCACGTATCCCTATGTCAGCTTTATGTAAATCAGGTAGTTACCTACCTCTCAGCCAGAAAGGAATCCACAGTACCTCCCATGTTTATTAAGTTATCCTTCAGTTAACGACAAGATCCGTCTTACTAATCCCAAATATATTCATTATATTTTCTGCTAGGAAAATCAATACAAGTTGTTTCTGCCTTACAAACGCGTGATTTGTCAGTCTATAGCTACGAAGACTTTTACCTACCTGTTATAAATCCACTTTTGAAATTCCTTAAATTCATGACCAGCAGATTATTCCAGAGTTCCAGATATAATTTCAGAAAGCTTTCAAGAAATTCCTCCCTAACCACGAGACAGAAATTTAACATCGAGCTAGTCTCAAGAACATAACCTGTTTTCAGAACTCTTTATTGCAAGGCTTCAGCTAAGTTAAAGAGTTGCAGCAATTTCTGCAAAAGTTACCGGAACGAGGCCTTATTTTCCCTAGCGCACCACCAGGAAGTGCACCGTTTCTGTCTATCAGAAAGAAGGTCGGTAACATGAGATCATGTATTGCCCACTAAAAAAAATTTGACAATCCCATCATTCTTAATCAATATTTATTCCATAAATAGCAGGTTTATCTGACCTGCTATGATATCTTAAATATTTTCCAGAACAAAATTGCGACCATGCCACCAGAAGTGGTGAGAGAAGAACATGATGTTTTCCATGACTGCGGTTGCACATATTATAGTCTCTAAAAATTTTAAATTTTATTTCTGAGCTCCCTAATGCTCCAGCTATATTATGGAGTTTATGAATAAATTTTTTCTATGATTCTCAGACAAAAGCGTCAGCGTATTCATTTGATCACATTTTGGTATGCTAAATTCTAGAGAAGAATAAGAGAGTCATTTTCTCACAGTTGTATAGAATCTTCGATAGGAGTTATTTGTTTCAAACACAGCTTTCCAGGTAGGAATTCCAATTGAACAAAGTGGCATTCTGAAACCATGCTACCTTAGCAGAAAGAAATTGCAGGTAATCCTGCGAAGGCGAAGGCCATCACCGGATGGTCCCGACTGGCGCCGGTGAACGAAGTACAAATTTTTCTAGAACTCAACTGACTGCTAACGCAGAGATTGCTGACAGTCATCACAAAAAACTCCTTCTATGACTATTCAACCAGATTTCCACCAGAATGTTACATAATCCCAGACAAAACTTTAATAGAACCCGAAACACACATTAATGCAGCTATGTTCATATCTAGATGCCTGAACTACTGCAGGTTCAAGATAGAACACCGACATGCTATTACTACAAGTAGAAATTCTAGACCGAAAAGAGACAAGACTCCATGGAGATTATTATCAGTTACCACAGACTCAGAGAAAGTATGATACTATCTAAGTTATCATCAACCATGTAATCAGCCTGCGCATCTCTTTCACCCGAAAGGATCACGTAGTAGCAGATCTGCATAAAATTTAAAAAAAAAAAATTCAGCTGTAAATCGTACAAATTCAAGGCTTTCCATCGACCATCATATCAAACAGAATACATGTTCACGATCAAGTGTATGCTTACATCCACTTTAAGTTCATGTTTATTTCCACTTTCACGTTTACGTCCCATTCGTAGTATGATGCTGTTTCAGTTCATCTTTTATGCTATCTCCTGATTTAAGCTCACGTTAGCGTTCATAACGTTGTTCACGTTCAAGTTCGTGTGCCATTTCACGATACACGTTTCTCAGTTTATTACCGAGTGCGGTTACAGAAAGCTTGGAGAATTAGACTCAAGTTTAGCACAACTATTCCATAACCAGTCAGACGTTTCACATCACGAGTCGTAACGTTTGGCATTCATCCCTCAGTCAGCATACGTTCATGCTATGTTCTAGTATCACGTTCACAGTATGATTCACGTATTACATTCATGATATTTTCCATTCTGAAGCTTCTCATATAATTATGAACCACGTACACAATTGCTCACTCAGCACGTTCAAAATTGTTCACGTGGTTCGTCCCTATATTTCAACATTTTTCTCAGAGATATAGATATTATCTTTTTTTAGAATATTTACACGTATCGTTTCATGTATCATACATGCTTTAGTTATTCAGTCTATCAGATTTAGAAAATCCATCTTAAATATGGAACCAGAAACTATTCAGCATCATCAGGACGGGTCATCAGGACCAAGATTTTATTTATTATATTAGACCTTTGAAGAAATCGTTTCGAGCGGGAGGCCACTCGAAACAGAGGAGTCCATCCGGACCTCTCATCCCCTTTCCTTAAATAAATCCAGTTAAGTTCTTTCAGTCATGTCATGTTCCATGTTTCCCTTCAGTCATGTCACGTTACATAATCATTTCAGTCATGTCAGGTTTATACCTATCAGCAGCATTATGTCTTAATTAGAAGACAACTCATCCTTCAGCTAAATTGTCTTTTCAGTCTACGTGTTCTTTCAGTTCTTATAACTTCATCAGCTTATTACCTGCAATTCGAGGACGAATTTCTCCTTTTTAGAGGGGAAGAATTGTAAAACCCAGTATAGTCGTATCTTTAATTCGGGGACGAATTATTGTTTTTAGAGGGGAAGAATTGTAAAACCCGTATTTAAAAATCAGAATATTTAAATACGCAGTTTAATTTTAATAAACTATATAAGTATTAATTATTAGACAAAGATAGAAACGCAGAAATTAAATACGCTATCCCAGTTTATTTAAATACGATAAATATTACAGTTTATTCAGATAATAAGTATTTAGTCTCAGAAAATATTACAGATGAATTATTTATTTTACAGAAATAAGTAAACGTCAACAGTAATTACGCAGTCCTAGTTTTATTTAAAAATCTTACGAAATTAATTATTCAGTATAGTAATTAATTTTAACTATATAAGTAATACATAAGTATTATGTATTCGGGAAAATAAATTTAATACAGGACGGAATTTAAAGCACGAAAACGCAAGTTTAACGTTTATAAACGAAACGAAACGAAAAAAAAAAGAGAAAGGAAGAAATAGAAACTTGGGCCAAAGCCCATGTTATGAAGCAATAAACGGGGGGTTACCCCTTTCTCCTCAATCAGACGTCAAAAAAAAAAAGGGGAATTAGGGTTGGTGTTTGCTCCTGCCGACACATAAAGACAAAAAAAAAAATGAAAAGGGGATCGTGGTCTCTTCCTTTTTCCTTTGCCTGCCGACGAACAACAACAACAAGAGGGTCATTAAACCCTGTCACACAAATCAAGGTAAAGCAAATCGTCCTTTTCTTTTTCTGCTTGTCTTATACACGAAATTACAAAAGGTGATACGGGTTCGTTTCGGTGCAAAGGAAACCGAGAGTTTAAGACTCTCGGTGGGCATTTGGGTGCACAGCCGAGAGATTAAGACTCTCGGTGGTATTTCTGTTGCTCAGCCCCATCAAAATTAACCGATCAGGGTGTAATCACGAATAAGGAGGGTGTCGGGTCTTTGCTAGATTCACGAAAACCGAGACCATAAGGTCTCGGTGTATATAAAAACCGATCAGGGGTGTTTGGCGTTTCAGACAGCAGACAAAAAAAAAAACCAATCAGGGGCGTTTGGGTCTAAATTGCAGAAAAGGGGGCGTTTGGGTCTGCCAAGAATGAAGGCAGTGGGAACCACTGCATAAGCAGTGGGAACCACTGCACAGGCGGGGGAAAATGTTAAATAACAGGGGA